>JAANYP010004494.1:0-232500 GCA_020465985.1 Centrapalus pauciflorus | reverse complement strand
TGGTAATTATATAATATCTTTTAATAGCTAAAATGTGTGGTTAAACAATGGTTCATCTGGTACCCTCCTCTTTTAAAGTACCATTTCGATCACTCACACACACACACACACACACACACACACACACACATATATATATATATATATATATATATATATATATATAATATGGTTCGAGAGAGTACCACCCATTATGCAGCGCACCAGAAGGTACCACCTTTAAAAAAGATCATGTGAATGGTCATTCACACCATTCACATGGTGTGAAATGACCATTCACATAAATATGCATTGAGCATTCACATAATTTTTAAGGACACAGAAAGTGTGAATGTATGTGAAATTCATATATCATGCGTATAACATTAAATTAAACATGGTTATGAGAAAACAATTTTAAAAAAAGTTTTTTAATGTTGGTACCTTCGGGTGCACTTGATTTCGAGAAGTACTTTTTTAAACCTGACTCTCTCTCTCTCTCTCTGTGTGTGTGTGTGTGTGTGTATATATGGAATATGGTTCGAGAGAGTACCACTCAATATGCAGCGCCAGAAGGTACCAATCTTTAAAAAAAAACTTTTTAATTTTTTTTCATAAATATGTTTAGTTTAACATTATGAAGATAAAATGTAAATTTCACATCTCCTAACTTCTAAAAAATGATGTAAACGTACACTTACATAAATTTGCGTATATGTGAACATGCATTTAAGTGAAACATGATTTTATACACTTAGAATGTGTGAATGTGCGTGAAATTTATACATTATATGTGTAATGTTAATTAAAACATGTTTATGAAAAAAAATTCAAAAAATTATTTTTAAGAATGATACTTTTTGATGCATTGCATAATAAGTGGTAATCACTTTAACTAAATCTATATATAATGTATATATATACACACACACAAAAGAAAAAGAAAAAAATTAGTCAACTTCTATATATCACACTAGCTAATTATTAAAGAGGAGTTATTGCTTCAATTAAAAGGGGTCATCCATCAAAATTTAATCATTAAATGACAAAGATTGCATCTATAATTAAATTATTATAACTTATAGACGTTTAATCTATATAAAGGTATCGATTTTGGGATTTAAGAAATCAATTCGTGTGAATTTGGTTTTTGATGAAAGAAAACATCTCTGAGGAATTTTTAAACTATGAATAACTTTCTCTCTTATCTTGTCTTTTTCTCTCTTATCGTTTCTGGAACGCATGGTTGCTTTCTCGTTCCGCACTGGCATATCTTTGTTATGAATAATATTACAGATAATATCAGTGTTCATGTTACGTCAAATGAAGATGATCTTGGATTCCATACCATTCCATATAAGGGACGTTATGAATGGACATTTTGTGAAAGTTGGAAGCGAGACACTCGTTTCCATGGGGACTTCACATGGGGTTCCAGAAACGCGAGTATGGCTTTATTCGATCATGGTATTGAGTCTCTCTGCGGTGATTTCCAATGGCCCGATGGACAATGTTGGTGGTTGGTACGATCAGATGGTTTTTACGTAGGTGGACAGAATGATGATAAAGAGTACTTTTATCTACCATGGAACTAAAATGATTGTAATAATATTGTTTGATGTAGTACCATTATTGTTACTAGAGGCGAATGTTTATTTATTTGATGATCAACACATAATTTCGTAAGGATGTTTGATTCTTCAACAACTCACCATGTTAGAAAGTCGGATCATCATAATTAATTTTTTTTCTTCAAGTTATTATATGAAATTATCAACATAATATTACTATATATGCTCGTACGAATTAAAATTGGATTTTTAATCCAAATCGTAGATAAGATGAATAGATTTTAATCCAAATTAGAAATTATTTTCATGTTTAAAAGGGATTATTAAAGTTAATAAATTAATTATATAGATTATTTTCAATTTACAATTGAATTTCATGTTGCTAAACATTCAGTTTTAGATAACATATCTTTTTTCTTCCTTCCAAATCATACATATCTAGCTAGTATTTTTATTTTTATATCGTTAAATATAACGATGAAATTACATCAGCAACGGCGTTTAAAAACATTATTTTCATAATGATTGCAGTAAATATTATTTTTTTGCAAGATCATAATATCAAGTATAAGATAACTATCACGTATGAGTCCGTTTGGTTGGATGTAATGGACTAATAAAGGAATGGAATGGACAAGATAATGTAAAGAACAATGTAATGGAATGAATCATTACGGTTTCTTGTCGTGTTTGTTTATATCATTGGGATGAAATGAGTCATTACTATACGTTGTTTGGTCGGTAGATATATAAAAAGGAATGTAATGAAATTAAATAAAAAAACTTTAAAATTAAAATTCTATTCCATTACTTGAGGGAATGAAAAAAAAAATACCTCAGTCTCAAGGAATGAAAATCAAGACAGGTGAGGGAATCACATTCCTTACGTAATGATTTATTCCATTACCACGAGGTAAACAAACAATTTTTTTTCATTCCGTCATAATAATTCATTCCATCCATCTTCCATTACGGCGTAACAAACACTGTCTATCTTTATTATAAAAACAAAAAGACGGTAAAAAATACAATAAATTAAATTAGACTTATTAAAAAGTGGATTACTATTTAAAATATGCAACTCTTTATTTAACTTGTAATTGATATAGCAATTTAAGAATACTAAATACCTAAAGGAATATATATATAATTATATTTATTTATTACTTAATTGTGTATAAATAAATATATATAATTGTTAGTAAATATCCACTTTTATATACGATCACTAGATTATTGACCCATGTATTAAATGAGTATTTTTAATAAATAAGTATTTTTAAAATCTATATATAAAAATAAAATATTATTACAAAAATAATAAAATATTCATGTTAAAATGGTATAGATACATTTCTTGAGATCTTATATAATATTAATTTAAGGGGTGGTCTAACTGGACCCCCTAAAATCTCATTGAACCCCATGGATATGTGGTGGTTGTTCAAAAGATGTGTGTGGGGCAAGGGGTCCAAAGAGTATAACCCTTAAAAGTCATTTTGTTAGGATAAACATAGTTAACACAAAATTTTAATAAACATATTTACATCCCGGCCCGTTTTACAATATTTGTTGTAGTGTTATTATCACCTCATTAAAAATCCAATAAAATCAAAAATTTTCAAATGACAATCATTTTATTAATTATATAAAATTTATAAAATATCGATTGATATTTAGCTTTTAATTACATAGTTGAATTGCCTAAATTTTATCAGACAATCATAAATAAATCCATATAAGTATACTTTTTAGAAAGGGATAATTGCGCAAAAAACCATTAATTTGTCGGCATTTTGTGATTAAAACCCCAAACCATTTTTCGTTGCATTAGAAAACCCCGAACTAATTAAAAATTAGTAAATGAAGGTTTTATCAATAAGTAACCCGTTGAAACCGGTTATTAATCCTACGGGGACCGGTAAATAACCTACGTGGAATAAGTTTTAATTAGAATTAATAATCGGTTTCAACCGGTTAACCATTAATAAAACCTTGATTTACTGATTTTTAGTTAGTTCGGAGTTTTCTATACAACGAAAATTAGTTTGAGGTTTTAATCACAAAAACCTGACAAGTTGAAAGTTTTTTTGCACAGTTACCCTTTTAAAAATAAAGGTTTAATATATATAATTGAAGTGAAAATAAATTATTTAAAACGTATTTAGAATTATAATTGTATGAAACTACAACAATTTAATTAAATTTTTAGAAAATAGTAATAATTTAAAATACTAAAAATCTATAATTATAACAAAATATTCAGATAAAAATTTGTCTGAAGTAGTCGTTTTATAATAAATAATCCACATTATATGCCTTTTTTTTAGATTCAAAATTTATTTTTATTTATGTTTATGATATGAAAATTGGTATTTATCATATATAAAAATATTATTAGATAACTGTAATCTATATATAGATATATATTAGAGAATATAGATGTATATTCGATAATAAATAGGTTAAATTATTGTTTTACTCGTATTATAAAATGATAAAAAAAATATAATATTAAATGGATTATAATTGGTAATATAATATTAAATTGATATCAACATTAATGTGAGATGTTAAGAATAAAATAAAATTTAAAATTTAAAAATATTTAATATTATTTTTAAAAATCATAATGTTTAGTTTAAAATTTAATATATATCATTGTAAAAATCCAAAAAAGAAAACACATATAAAAATTACAAAAAAAAAAATTTCGAATATTAAAAATCAAAATTTTTAGTTTGTCATATATTTGTACATATCAAATTTGGGTTAATAAAAAATTAAAATCATTAATATTGTAATTATAACAAACAAATATTCACAATAAAATATGTTTGAAACATAAATCACTTAATAAATTAAAGGGAGAAATTCATATATACCCTCCAAAACTTCATAATATCATATATATCCAACTTAAAATTCTAATATCATATATATCCCTCCTAAATATCATAATATATATATATATATATATATATATATATATATATATATATATATATATATATATATATATATATATATATATCCAATTTTAATAATTCATATCACATATATCCATCTTAAAGATCATTAATATCATATATAACCAAACTCATTAATTTAATCATTTTTAGAACATTTAAAACTTATATTTTATATCGATTATTAATTAATGATCATTATACTCTTACTTATTTTTTCTTTCAACTAAACTTTCAAAATATGATATTTATCCAACTTAAATTAAAATAGCATATTCCTTTAAATAATTTAAATAATTTATTTTTGTAAACATATTACAATGTAAATTCTTCATGAATCTCACATTTTTTCCTCGATCATATGAAGTACTATTTGTTATGCATTTATAGTTTTTTAACGGAAAACGAAATAAAAAACCTTTTTAACCCTGGTATGAAATATAATAAATGGATGGAAACAAAATTGTATTGAAATTAGATAAGTTTTTTTTATCCAAACCATATTATATTAACAAAGATGATAACATGAATTTTTTACGCGTAGTTGTGTCACTTACGATTTTAAGTGTTGTATAACAAATTAATAGATTACCAAATGACTAAGTAGATTAACGTTGCATATTTTGATAACAAGTTCAAACATTGTTGCATAAATTGTATTAAAAATAAATTTGTTGCATAAGTTGGTAAAAGAGGGAAAACGTCGTTGCATTTTTTGATAACAACTTCAAACGTCATCGCATAAATTTTGCTAAAAATGATTTCGTTACATAAATTGATAAAAGATGAAAACATCTTTGCATAAATACAGAAACCTATCAATTTTGGGGCTCGGGGCAGAGACTTATAAAGGGCCCCCCTAAACATATACTGATATGCAATTTGCAAATAAGTGGTTAAAAAACTAGCAGTCTAGCAACAAGCAATTAGAGCAATTAGCAAGAAGCAAAAGATGCATATATTTAGAGACGTATTAAGGAATGAAAACACCTTTACTTGAAATCTTGATCCACTGTTTCCAGACTCCACTGATCCACACCTTTACTTGAAAATTGAAATCTTGATCCACTGTTTCTAGAGTGTTCCACTCACTTCCACACCTCCACGGCTCCACTGATCCACTGTTTCCAGACTTGCAAAGTTGGATATAGAATTCCAATTCCCAAAATCCAATTATGGGCCAACTGACCAAACAAAACAAAGCACCAGACAATAATCAACACAAGTACACAACAGGATTTGAAACCTAATGGCTTCCCTTTTCCAAGAATCGTCTGTGAATCTGAATCATGATCTTCTATGAGAAAAAAAGAAAAGACTAAAAAGGAAGAATCGGCCTAGACGTTGAGCCGTTGAAGATTGGAAATAGAACTGGCCAATCATAGAAATCGAAAAGGAAGAGTCACGAAGGGAACACAATTAACAACCCCATAACTCACGCCTTGAATTTCGCAGAGGCACTTGAAGTTCTCCATGAGGGCATCACGTCTCCACAGGACCACAGGCGCACGTACAGCAACGTCGATACCTTTGCAAATCTGATTTTGTGTTTGGGCAATTGGGCCTAGGGTAGTAACATAAAAAATTTTTAGACCCCTTTTAGTTGATGGGCCCTGGGCAGGAGCCCAGGTTGAACAGCCCAAGGGCACCCTGCATAAATATGTGGTTAACCTTTTGAAAAATATAGTCTGGTTTTGTTATAGAATACAATGAACAGATTTCGATACAAATAATACATAGAAAAAATTTATTGGTATCGATTGATCCTATGGGTAAGTCTTAAATATGCTCTTAATGGACCGAGAACCAAACAACATAGAACCATTTCAGTTAGATGCACCTGTTTCATCTGTTTGGACCATTTGTTGTTTAATTATGGGTTTAATATGAAAAACCAACATGTTTTTCACGTTTTTACGGTTTAGTCAATCTGTGTTATTTTTGCCAATAAAATCCTTAAGTAATATATTTGTTTGTGATTTTTGAAATTTTTCTTTATTTTTTCAAAAAAATCTTCAAGTTTTTGGACTTTTCAAAGAAAAATAATGAAAACATGTTGGTTTTTTAAAAAAAAAGTCAAGGTTGATTATGAAAAAAACAAAACTTTTCTAAAAATCATATTGAAAACAATAACTTAAAGACTTTGAAAAAATAACACGGATGAACTAAATCGCAAAAAATATAAAAGTATGTTAGTTTTTTTCGTATTAAATCTTTTAATTATTTTAGAAAAACGGCGTTAGTGGTCGTGGTTTGCTTAAAAAACCCATGTATGATGACGTAAGCAGAATATGACCCCACTAAAAAGCCAGCTGTATTTTCCATTCCCTTTTCCCCCTTCTCTCTAAAAAGTTAGGTATTGGGTTCTTCCTTCTTTCTCTCTAAAAATCCCCCAAAAAGCTTTCAATCAAATCAAATCAAATCAAATCGAGAGCTTGCACACATACACAAACGCCATCTCTCTCTGCTCCGCTCTGCTCTGCTCAGCTCAATCATGGCGGTATGTTTCAATCTTCCTATTTTTTATAACCTAATCGGTATGCGAATGTGTAACTCTTTATGGACTTTGGTTATTGTAAAAATTGTTTTAGATTCATTCGTTTTGATTTTTCAACTCGCCTTGCTTCTTGTTTCTGTGTAATTACTGATGTAGTTGCTGATTGCTGATTGATTTTGTTTTAGTATTTGGTCGATGTCTCAATGAGCAAGTGAATCGATTAAGTGTATAGGATATATGATGTGTCAACTTTGAACTGGTTCCTTCGCTGTTTTCTGTTTTAATTAGTGAATAATTATGCACGTTGCTTGAAAATCGTCTCTGGACTCTGGTAGTGCTGAGCAACACTTTGACTTTGCGAATCAAACTCGCTGTTTTTCAGTTTTACATTTGATGTGGATTTCATATATTTTCAAGAGAAGACTGAAATTTACATTAATGCAAAAGTATGGTGTTAATTTTGTAAAATAAGTTTCTTAATTTGCAGTTGGCAAGTGTTAGGTTTGACATAAAAAAGTCAAAGTCCAGCTCATTTTTTTTGGTTTAGTGCTGATCCTATCTATTAATCATTCATCGGTTTGTATGTTTTGGGAATTGGAATTCATGCTCTTCCTTGTTAGGCTATGATTGTACAGGAGCTTTTCAAGGAAAATAACATATAGCCATATAGGAATAGGCTTTTTGCCTATTCATTAAGTATATAATATAATGATCTCTAGTGTTTTTAATGAAGAAGATCGAATTTACTTCGTCTAATGCAAATGGTAGTTTTGGGTAAAGAGCATATCATATAGCCCATATAGGAATCTTTATTAATAGAAGACCCCTCTCCCCACCACCAACCCACAAGCAAAACCCCTAGAGAGAGAAAAAAAATGATTGAACTTATTATAGATGTCATGTCGTATTCTTGTTGTTGCATGTGATGATCACCAGCATGGACCATGCTATCTCATCACCTCAATTATCTAAACATAAATAAGATGGTGAATTAAGGCTTTCCAAAGGAGAAAGTTTCCCCATTCTTTGTTAGCATGGAATCAGAAAGGGTCTGCTGACTAGACTCTTTTGATGAGGGTGGGGTTAATTGATTCCATTAATAAGACCTGAACATGCATGGTTCAGTACTATATCACTTTTACTTTCTATACAAACTTGACTTGAGTTTTTTCACCTTGGTATGATGAACTCAAATCTGTCTGTTAAAAAGATGCAAAGCCTTGAATTTCATAAAGCATGCCTTACCGTCGGTGCCACTTGTTACTTCTAACTCTGGCTTCTATTGCACTTATGGCGGCCGCTCATATTTTCGACTGCTTCTTGTTAGCTACCTTCAATTAGATTGGGATGTAACTGCGGCCGGTCCCGAGCAAGGTCAACACGGGCAACCGCCCAGAGCCCATTAATCATAGGGGCCCATTTAAAAAAATCTATACGTGAAAATACACGAACAATCTATCAACGGTTAAACAAGGTTATTGACTTACCAAAGTTTTTAGTTTAGATTATATAATTATAAGTTTTTTGTTTTTTATTTATCATTTTTTTATTTTTATTTTGCTTATATTGAAAATACATATACATTTATAGGGCCCCTTTAAGTTTTTGTCCGGGGCCCCGAAAATGATTGGACCGGCCCTGAATATAACGCTTTTGATTGTTCTATGTGCATGATTTGTCCTTTTCCATGCGGACAAACTACCGTACCCACAACATATTAGCTTTTTGAAAAATAAAGATGTACCACCGCTTCTTGTTGCTTGCTAAATGTACCACAACCACCCAGGAAATCTGCTTGTGTGTCTGTAACTCTGTATATATTTATAGCTTATTGAAAAGTATGTTATGACAAAATTGACCATCTCTGTCCTTCAAGTTTTACATTGGTGTACTAGTATACTATCTAAGTTCTCAACCTTCAAGACTTTTGGGATATATATTATTGAAGCTGATAATATAAATACCACAACATGTTAACATGTGTGGTTTTTAATTATGACATGATTCTTCTCTCACAATAATGCAATTACATAGACACTGACTAGAAATTTCAACCTTTACAGGAAAAAGGTCCACCATTGCCAAAGTTTGGTGACTGGGATGTGAATGACCCTGCATCCGCTGAGGGATTCACAGTTATTTTTAACAAGGCTAGGAACGAGAAAAAGACAGGTGGAACATCAGACTCTCCACCTAAAAACGACACCACATATAATAAGCCTGGAACGGCCACTCTTGGGAAGCCGCAATCTGTAAGCTGTTATTCAATTTATTTACTTTTAGAATCCAAGGCTCACAAAATGGAATTTGAAATAATTGGAATTTAATTATAGTGGAAGAAATTCGTCATTCTTAGCTATTTGTATTAACAATTAGATTCCTAAACTTTCACAACCAGTATCCTTTGCTGACATTAGACGTCATTCGATACCTCATCGAATAGATCTTTACGTACTATAATTTAAATTCCAATTCTTTTAATGAGCCAAATGGGCCTAAATTATTCGCCACTGACCTCTATCCCAACGGGTATGAAGTATATAGAATTAACGGTCATGGGTTCAAGAATCTTTGCTACGGATGTGTGTATTTCAAGCATGTCAAAAACAAAATTACAAACTTATTCTTTTGTTTTTATTGGTTTCTAGTTATAGACATTATATCAATCTGATCTCTTCACATGCAGCTGTAAATTAGTCCAGAATCACGGTAATAATCTATGAAGATTAATGCAAATTCTTCAGTTAATGATATATAAAAGCACTTTGTTTTGCAGAAAAAATGGTTCTGCTGCATGGCTTAAAAGTGATGAGAGACTGCTTGTATCTTATTGCTTGTCTAAGCTCCAAGTAGGATCATGTTGGAGTTCATTCTGCTTTCATTTCTATGATGATAATGTAACCTTGAACAAACATCTATATGTTGTGATTGGCTTTGTTCTCTCTTTCCTTCTTAAAAAGAGATTTTTTTTTTAAATTTTATATTAGCGATTAATGCCTAATTATTTTTCATTCGGTTTGAATGTGAGATTTTCACCTTTTGGTTACTCCCTTGTTATGATGCTATTGAACAAAAAGTAAATGCACCTTGTCAAACTTTGAAGTTAAAAGAAAATGACTCATTTGATTGAGGTAGGTTTGGTTTAAGTGGTTGAATTTGTTTATAAAATCACAAGAGTTGATGCACTGAATAAATTGATATTTATTTTTTGTTCGAGATAAAAATCATTCAACGTGCAAACAAACAAACCATTCGAAGAGTCTCGTTGTAAAATTACAGACCTAACCAGGCATGGTCAATTTTTCGGCAAAAAGATTCAGGTTTTGAGCCTAAGCATTCTAGTCCGTCCCAATGGTTCATGATGCCAATTGTGCTTGGTCTTGCCGTATAGTTATAGCCTTATAGGCTTTGTTTGTTATTTTAAAAGATAAATGTCTGAAGTCTGAAAACCATGTCTGATATTAAGAGGTGGACATAACTAAGATCTGAAGCCTGAAAACCACGTCAGAAATTAAGATATGACATGTCTGAAATTAAGAGCTGACCTTAAATGTTTTATAAATTAATTAAATTGTTTTAATATTTTAGTTAAATAAATATTAATTTACGTCAACTTAATGTCAGACGTGGTTTTAAGACGTTCTAAATAAATATTAATTTACTTCAGACGGAAGTCGACAACTTAATTAAATAAAATATTAATTTACTTCAGACAGATGTCGACAACTTAATTTCAGACGTGGTTTTAAAACGTTCTAACCTTTTAAGTCTGAAATGTAACAAACGGTCTATTTTGAATTAAGATGTGAAATCCACTTAAGTCTGAAATGTAACAAACAATCTATTTTCAATTAAGATCTGAAATTAAAACTTTAGAGATTTTTAAGAAGCAATTAAGTCCAAACAAACGCACACATTAGTCTCCTAAGCCCTTTTTTGTCTTCCACCACTACAAGTTGCTATATGTTGAAGAGTAAGAGAGAGTCAACATATCATTCTTTGTTAGGAATAAAACAATGAATGTATATAATCGTTGAGACATAGTTAATAGACATACAATTCGAGAAGTAATGTTAAAATGCACAAAGCAAACTACCGAAGAAATTTCCTGCTTATACAAAGCCGTAAAGTGAAATACCAGCTCACCAACAGTCGTCAAATCGAGGCATGTAATCATCTTAAACTCTTGAGGTACCGAGCTTGCGCTCAAACAAACGTTGAAGAAGATACACTTGAAGAATGCTTGCACCAACCAGCGCTGCAGATTCGATTATAGCCTTGTGAACTGCTCTCTTACTCATTCCTTCATTTACTGAAACCCAAATAACAAGTAGAAATCAACAAGCCTAAAACCGCAAAGAAAGATAAGGTCTGGCTTCTAAGGTCAAACAAACTATGATTCAAAGTTTCATATTTGATGTCAATCTATGAATCGTCATGTTAGTTTTATACCGTTATATCAGGTTTATCATCGGTATATAAATATAGAACTCAGCAATGTTACTTTGTGACCGAATTCGTACCAATTATATGCTTAAAAAGTACCAATCTTTGACAATAAAAGTCAAACAAAGGAAAAAAAAAATTCAGTTCGACTCTTGAAGTCAAACATGCATTCTATCATTAAGTATCTTTTATCCTCGTATTAACAACAGTAATAATCCTCAGGGCCGGCCCGGAGCAAGGTCGACACGGCAACCGCCCAGGGCCCATTTTCAAAAAATCTATTATATATACTTAGGTATATTAACGGTTAAACAAGGTTATTGACTTGTCAAAAATTTTAGTTTATATTATATAATTATAAGTTTTTGTTTTTTATTTATCATTTTTACCTGAAATTTGTTTATTTTGAAAATACATGTATATTTATAGGGGCCTTTTAAGTTTTTGCCCAGGGCTCGAAAATGATTGGACCGGCCCTGATAATCCTTGTAAAAATTACAACTATTTCACAAATTAAAAGCAAAAGAAGTGACGAATTTGACCACAAAAGTCAAAGTGAAGGAAGCATCAAGTTGATATATTACCTACTGCCTGTCGATCGGTTTCAGCCTCTAACCAATGCTGCTCAAACTGAATGTTGTAAAGAGCTTCCTCTAACTTCGATATTTGTTCAAACAATGGATTGAAATGTTCTGTGCATGGTTTTATTTTTTAATCCAAACGATAAAACAAATACACATCAAGAATAATAAAAAGCTAATAAATGTTCTTATATTTTAATAGATGATGCTTACCATCCTTGGCATGCTGATCGTGGTACGCAAAATGGGCAACTTGAACATCAAAGTCTAAGGTTTCATGATACGGAGATTTGTTCGTGAAGCAGAATCGATATACACCTTTCTTTTGAGCCATGAACTCGTATTTCTCGCTAGTTTTATCATGTAGCTCGTGTATAAGTTCATCCCCGGGGCCTTTTATCTGGTATTGATAAGCGCAAGTCACTAGATAGTAAGAAAAACAAAACTACTATTTCTGCATCGTTAAATTGGTTCTCCTTCATTTAACACAGATGCTCCCTGATCGGAGTCCACTTTTGACTTTAACGTGTCGGATACAACACTTTTGAACATCAAATTAGAAAAGAAAAAAAAAATCATTCCATTTAGATATATGATATATAGAAATACCCTTTAAAACATTGAAAATATCGTATATACTTGAACATGCGTCAAGTGTTTGGTACTTTGTGCACTGAATGATGATGTTTTGCGTATATACATAATATTATCTTCGAAGTTTTAAAGGGTATATACGAAATTCTTCCTAAATTTCAAGTCAACGCACAAAAGTTGTGTGGGAACAATGGAAAGTCATGTACCTAGTTCTTGGATGTGCATCTTTAAAGCAAATATCGTATCTTCAAGAATCAATATCAGATTTTGATTAAAGTTGTAGATAGTTACATAATCTTACATGTATTCACAATAATGAAGTTTAAATGTGTATAACATAGCAATTTACTTTTCGTCGTTTTCTTATGCTACTTTCGTCCCAAAATAAATGTCAAAACAGATAGTTTTAACAAACCATAATGATTCTAACCTTTAATCAACATAATAACATGTTAAAATTATTTATTAATTAGGGAGAATTGCTCAAAATAGCAAGAAACTTTTTCCTATTTTCTTATTATAGCAATCTCTCGCAAATTTTGTCCCAAATAAAGGAACCAGCTCTTTGTTCATTCCCAATTATAACATTTAACCGATAAACGACAAAAGTTAATGGGTAAAAAATTAATATACAGGGTTTATTGTTTGAAATAACTACTTTTTTTATTTTTTCTCTTATTGTGGCAAACTCGCAATAAGTTTTAATATTTATCATTTTAATATACTGTCCGAAACAACAACCTAATTGTTATTTACCGGTTAAATGCTACGATGGGGAGTAACCAAGAGTTTGAATGTTTATAGCAGGCTAGCAGCATCTTCATAACATGGTCATGTGGTTAACATTCACCTAAGTAAGGAAAAAAAATTGATACTAAAAAGTATGTTGCTATATTTACCATGTAAACTTTGATAAGAATACCAGAGAATAAACATGAATCAAAGGAAAAATAGGATGATTCATAAGAAAATTACCACAAGATCAACACCATCTTCTGCAAAATGCCAGACAGCTTCCGCCTTAATCACAACGAAAGACACATGAACAGTGTCGCCTTCGTATTCAACATTGTGAGATAAACACTCTTCTCTGTCGATCACGAATCTAATTCCGATCACCTCGCTTATTAACATCGATGAAACAATACAGATCATTAAAATTCTCTCCAATCTCAATCTCCTAACCTCCATTGTTATTACTACGATGATGATGATGAAATCAATAATGATTATTTAAGAAGAAGAATCGAACTATAAAAAGGAATAATCATGAAGAACGAAGAGATCTGGATTTGGATTGAGAGATTACCGTCGTCGGCGTTAAGGAAAGACGGTACTCCCTTCGGAACAACTCCAACTAAGCATCTCTCGTTTGCTCCGTGTGCATTGGAAATTAATTTATCAATAGAAACCCTATACTTTAATCTATGTGAATTTTACACCCTGTGTTTTAAGATTTTAAAGAAAACTACTGTAATGCGTACCGTTCCTTTTACAAAATATAAGTTAAACTAACTATTGTAATTTTTATATGCAGTAACTACAGTAAAAAATATAATATAATATAGAGTAAAGGACATTTTTGGTCCTTGTGGTTTGATGGTTTACCCGGATGCAGTCCCTTAACCATAATAAGGTCAAATTTCATCTCTATTTTGCTAATTTTGTGCCCTTTTAGTCCCTCGTCCGTTAAACTTAACGACACAACCGTTAAATTTGTAAGAATGACATTTTTACCCTTTTCACTGAGACGTTTTTAGTCCCTATGATCTTATTATTTACCCATTTATAATCCAACATTTATTTTATTTTATCTTTATAATACTCTTATATTATTTATAGATATACTTAATTCATTATAAACACACTTATTTTATTTATAAATATAGTTATGTTTTAATATTTTATTTACATTGACTATTGTTCGTATTTTATTTAAAATTTAACTTTTATTTTAATTTAAATATATATTTCTTTACTAATTTATTTAAAGTTCATCTTCTTTATTAATTTTAATTTTTATAATATTATTGTTGATATTTATATATGTAATTTTGTTAGTTGTGTTTAAGTAAATATAATATCGTCGATATTTTTTTCTCTCCAAAGTCACTATTTCTTCAAGTATCTTGCAACCTAATCAATTATCAACACATAAATTATATTACATGTGTTGGATATATATATATATATATATATATATATATATATATATATATATATATATATATATATATAGGTTCAAGTGAGTACCACCCATTATGCAGCGCACCAGGAGGTACCAGTCTTAAAAGTATTTTTATTGAAATTTTTTTCATGAACATGTTTTAATTAACATGATGAAGATCATATGTGAATTTCACGCAAATTTGAAAACTCTAAGTGCATGAAAACACGCATCACATAAATGTGAGTTCACATGTATTCAAAATCATGTAAGTGTGTGTTCACATCACTTTTTAGGAGCTAAGAGATGTGAATGTATGTGAAATTTACATACAATCTTCATAATGCTAATTAAAACATGTTTATGAAAAAAAATTTTAAAAAAAGTTTTTTTAAAGATGGTACCTTCTGGTGCGCTGCATAATGGAGGTACTCTCTCGAACCATATATATATATATATATATATATATATATATATATATATATATATATATATATATATGTTCAACTGAGTACTACCTACTACACAGCGCACCCGAAGGTATCACTCGTAAAATTACTTTTTTGAAATTTTTTTCACAAACATGTTTTAATTAACATTACACAAATAATATGTGAATTTTACGCAAATTCGAACACTCTAAGTGCATGAAATCACGCACCACATATATGCAAAATTATGTAAGTGTGCGTTCACATCATTTTTAGGAGCTAGAAGATGTGAATGTCTGTGAAATTTACAAATAATCTTCATAATGTTAATTAAAACATGTTTATAAAATAAAAAATTAAATTTTTTTAAAGGTGGTAGCTTCTGTTGCGCTGTATAAGTAGTGGTACTCCCTCGAACCATATTCTATATATATATATATATATATATATATATATATATATATATATATATATATATATATATATATATATATATATATATATATATAATATTTTCAAGTATCTTTCAATGTCATTATTTTTTTTAAGTATATTCACATATGTATATAATTTATGTGTCGACAATTGATTAGGTTGGAAGATATTTGAAGAAATAGTGACTTTGGAGAGGAAAAATATCGACGATATTATATCTACTTAAACACAACTAACAAAAGTACATATATAAATGTCAACAATAATATTATAAAATTAAAATTAATAAAGAATATGAACTTTAAATAAATTAGTAAGAAAAATATATAATTTCAATTAAAATAAAAGTTAAATTTTAAATAAAATACGAACAATAGTAAATGCAAATAAAATATTAAATATAAGTATATTTACAAATAAAATAAGTGTGTTTATAATAAATTAAGTATATCTATAAATAATATAATTATAAAGATAAAATAGAATAAAATAAATGTTGGATTATAAATGAGTAGATAATAAAACCATAGGGACTAAAAGCGTCTGAATGAAAAGGATAAAAATGTCATTCTTACAAATTTAACGGTTGTGTCGTTAAGTTTAACGAACAAGGGACTAAAAGGGCACAAAATTAGCAAAATAGGGATGGAATTTGACCTTATTATGGTTAATGGACTGAATCCGGGTAAACATCAAACCACAAGGACCAAAAATGTCTTTTACTCTATAATATATAAAATTTGACACATTTACTCGTTTGGTTTTGATGCGATTTTTAAGGAAAATTACCAAAAAAATATAAAATTTGACATCAAATATATTGTAAAAATTTTTAGACCGAGAAAAATAATCAAATATTATTCTTTTATCAAATTAGGTATCATAAATTTAAATTTTTACCGTCTTAATTCATCATCAATACCTTTTTTTGTCAAAAAATTAAAATTTATGTTATATTTCTTGGTCAAAAAAATTCACATTATTTTTATTGTCAAATTTTGTATTTTACGTTACCTTTTTAGGTAATTTACCCATTTTTTTTTCAAAAACTTCCTTATTTTTAAATTCTTTAAATATCAGGAGGTTATTGAAAATCACACTAACAATTTATTCAAAATCCTTCTACTTTTTAAAGAAAATTGAAAGACAACCCCCAAATCCTATGATGTAATTTCTACTTTTCATCTGATTATCATTCAGTTTCAATCGATTAACATAAATGGTTAATTTGGAATGTAAAGCAAAACAATATGACAAAGGCAATATAAATAGATTTAACCCCTTAAACATGTAAAGTGTTTGTCATTTAAAAAATAAATCCCTTGGAATTGCAATTTCACTTTGTTGACGCTAACTACAACATGATTTTCAAGTGGCCACCACCTAAGGGTGGTAAATGGGTCAAACGGGTTGACGACCAAAAGTCATAAATTTTATATAATCTTGAATTTTTTTTCAAAGAACAATGTTTTTAGTACACCGTTTTATCAATGTACATTTTTTTAAAAAAATTATGTTCTATCTTAGTTTTTTACAATAAGTCCATTTTATCTATCGGCCGTTGGGTCAAGATTGCCACCCCGCATCACCAAAGATTGGGAAAGTTTCCCATAATTGAGGTCTTGAGTTCGAGATTTTCCAATGACGTTTCTCCTTAGGTGGAAGTGTGGGGTTTGGTCCACCCCACAAGGTGTCTACAAAAAAAAGTTGCTAACCACTAACATTAGTTGTTCAAAAAAAACTACAATCTGATCTTTCTTCGTTGATTTAAAAGAGAAAAAATGTCCAGTAAAGCCTGTAGTAAGGGAGTGATGACGCTAGCAATTTAGGGGTTTGCAACGGTTCAAAACCAAACAAAACCAGATCGAGAATAAAAAATTTAGAAACATGAACCGGACTAGACTGAACCAAGAACCGGTTTTTATGGATATCATGGACCAAGAACGGAACCATAAAAACAAACGGTCCCGGTCTGGTTTAATGGTTTTGACGATTTGGACCATTTTCTGCTCACCCTTACCTAGCATCCATCTATTTGTAGTTGTTGGGGGAGTTTGATCCATGTTTAACACATTCTTCAGCCCTTGTTAGAGCATCTGTCAGTACATCAATCGACCAATCCTTTACGTCCTCCTGCAAATCACAATTAAATACAACATCACATTCGTGCATGTATCATGTATCAAGCTATTAGACTTTTTTTTTACATTTTTTAAGGGTTACTCAAAACTTATATTTTTAGTTTTGTATCAGGTTTCTCATTCACCTTCATCTTCATGGTCCGTTGTGTTTTCCAGTTTCTCAACCTGTTTTCTATCGATGCATTTATAATATATTATGATATACCTTTGTCCTAAAAGGGCAGGAAGTAAAGCACAAGACGTAGAGGTCGTAAATTCAACCCGTCTACCAGAAAACAGCATCTCAAACACATCAATGGGTAAAAATTACAAAATTAGCTAAAAATGAAAAGGTCGAATGTCTCTCTAAAAATGTATTCAAATGCTTATAGCCTCCTAAATTGTTTTTTAAGTAAAACATTGGATTATTATTTTTAATAGTATAGTTTTACAATCAAGACATTAATTATTTTTATTTTTAAAAAAAAAGACAAATAGTGTCTTAAGGGTCAACCAGACACCGTTCAACCCAAACTATTTTGACACATTACTCAAACCGACCAAGATCATTTATTTTGCCAAAAAGAAGATTATGAAACGATATTGACAACTCCAGATCAGAAGTAGCATGTATCTATTAGAATAATGGCATCACTCAGATTAGTTAAATTACCAAACCCGCAAAATGTAAGCAAGAAGGATCAGTTCATTTGAACAGGCATAAACTCACATTTGTAGTTCACAATGGATACTAAATATAATAGAAAGTAACCTGACCAGAAAAACATGATAACAAGAATTATGCAGACATTACAAGCACTTGTCATTTACTTTATTATGAAAATTTGAAAACCAATAAGAATATTGTGGAGAGAGTAAGCACATGGACAAAGAAATGTTAGTGACGAAGGTTCAGAAGTTCACCATGTGTAGGGGCTCCCCGGTCCTTATCCTTGCATTAGGACGAGCAAGCTTCGATTCAAACGGAGTCCTTGGCCGTACTTCTCGAAATTCTTCCCACTCCTCTCGAGTAAGCATTCTAACAGTGCCTTGACCAGGAGGGGCATTCTTTATTTTCTTCTCTATCCTTTCTTGTGATCTTGAATCATCATACTAAAAGCATGCATATCAAATATCAATCATATAAACTAACCATTCCAGACTCAGTCAGCCAACCCAATTTTAAAGCTCATACAAAATAATAATACTAATAAGGAAAATTTTTCGCAAAAAACCATCAATTTTTATATGATAAGAACGAATTTGGTATGTTATAAATTGCAACGGGTTATAAAGCTTACGTGGCACACACGTGACATCTATGTGGCAAAATGTGTTTAGGTGGCACACATTTGGTAATACATTTTTTCTACTAAGTCCCTTAATTAAATTCTTTTTCTCGAAAAATCATCATACCTGAAATGTTTTTCAATTAAGTCCTCAATAAAAAAGTTTCCTCAAAAACTTTTTCAAAATTTGAGTAGACACAAAAGTCCAATGTCGGTTAAAATAAGCAAATAAGTTGACAAAAAACATAAACCGTCATACTTGATTTTTTTTGTGTTGAAAATGCATTGATATATACTAGTTAAACATACAAAAACACAAAACAAAATGATAGGTCGATATAATAATTTTTTTTTAAAAAAGTCTAGTGTTCCGGGTAACATAAGTTGTTTTGATACAAAAACATAAATAATGATTATTTCGATCTAATGTTGTCTATACCCAATTTTTTTATTTATTTAATGAGTTCATGTCAACTAAACTTTAAACAACAAAAAAATGATCTTTTTTATCCATCTTTTTTTTTTGCATTCACGTATGTGTAACATGTGTGTGTCAATCAAACAACCACTTAAAATGATAAAACAATAAATATCGTGAGTTTTATCAAGCATGAGACAACACTTGGTTGAGGGATTTATAAGACAAAATAATTTGGTTGAGGGATTTAATCGGAAAAAAATCATAGATTTATAAAATTTATGTCAGCAACTGCAACCCGTTCAACAGGTTACTAGTAACTTTCTTGAAAATAAAAACATCAATTTCATGAGTTTTAATTGGTTAAGGGACTTATCAGGCAAAAAAAAATTGATTCGGGGACTTTATAGAAAAAAACTGATAGTTTGATGGTTTTTTGTGAAATTTTCCATAATAATAATACCAGTTTTCTTTTCAGAACCATCACATTTGACTTTATAATTTTAGTTTAAAAAATTTCATAATATAGGGAATGTACTAGGCACCAACAATAAAACACAGTGAACATCACCATGAAGTTCCTCATTTCTCTACACACGTGGATTCAAAACACCAATGCTAAATTGTCAAAAGATTTGGCTAAAATCTCAACTTCCCTATACAAGGATGAACCTTGCCAACAGTTGGGACCAACTATGAGCAAAATTGTTATTACTTGTTAGCATATCATTTAAGCTTCAAATGATATATTCCGAGCAAAACCTTAAGAAAGGCAAAAGCAAGCTAGTACTTTTCTTGTAGAGAATGTTGTTTGATGAGATTACCAAGTCAAACACTATTAGCAAGCATAGTAATATAGATACATCAACTCTTGTGTCTTCGTTTTTTAAGATAAGATCACCATTTCCTCCTCTAAGGCTCCAACTATATGTTCTCAACATGAACAAAGATTTGTCATAGACTCATGGCATAATTAATAACTAGGCTCTTGCTCACTTGCTTACCAGTTCATGTCTAAATAACATAAATTGGGATTCCAACCAAGTCACAACTAAGACAAGTCAATCTTTGATGTGCAACAGGTTGAACAGTTAGCAGAGTCAATTCTGGAGCAGTGGGAATGTAAGAAGTACATGACATAACACACAAACTTCAAGGGTCATAACTCATAAGTTTCATTCCAGATTGAACCATGGGACCATAATTCGTCAATGGAAAGCTCTCCGCGACATTTTTGTGAAGACAAAGATGCTTTAGCTGACTTTTGGGCCCAAATTCCATGGTTTAAAACATTAATTTTGGATTCCCCAACTTCGGAAACTCAGGCAATATTTCTTTATTTCATTAACGCAATCATGGTGCATGTTGTCAGCAACTTTTTCCATTAGCATGCGACTTTAGGTGGTCAATTTAAGTTTTTTACTATTAACAGATAACTTCACCCTCAAAGGATTGAATGTGTTCTGCTTTAAATCAATTAATAATATTATAATGATCTGTTGATATGTGTACTGTTTATTATATGGTTCACCAGATTGCATCTGCTTATTACTTCCCACATCAATCTTAGCACACTCATGAAATTCATAACAAGTGATCATTTTGGTATACTAGCTCCTGTTAAACTATGGAGTCTGATTTTCGATGAAGAAAACTAATTGCTGCTAGGAAGCGGGAGTCCAAGGGCATGTGGCCCACATGGGATGATGGGAACTCAATCTAATTTAGGCTCTATAAATATATCCCTATGTAATTGTAAACCCAAACTTTGTGATCAATAGTATATCCTACTACTAGTGCGGTTGTGGAGGTAGCTTGATCATAAGTTCATTACTATCGAGCGAACCACGTAAATATTGTGTGCTCTTTATTTTTCTGCAATAACTTACAGCTACCATGTTAGTGTCATCGTTTTCTGTGTTTAAATTTCATCTTTTACCATTATATTCTAAATCGAAACCATCTGCAATTATCCATAAAAAGGATCGGAGTCGCTACTTCCAATTTCCGTACACCATAAATTCTATCCATTTCAAATGTATGTATTCTTTCCGAAATCATAACATTCATAAAGGCAAACAGATTGTTCAAGTTAAAAGGAATGATATACCTACCATCATAAGAAGCTTGGCAAAAAGTGCGATCCCTGCAACAGTGGCAAACATTGGCATACTTGCAGTGTCAAGCCATGACGCCGATTCAGGAGTCTCCACAAACAAGCGGTTCCTCTTAGGGTTCCTCCTTCGACGATCCTTGTCTAATTCTGAAATCTTCTTCTTGAAAGCATGGCTAGGACTGGTTTTGGTTAACGTATGCAACTGCCTACAAAATTGAAAGATGGACCGCTTCGATCCTTCCATGGAAAGGAGTTTTCAATCCTCTCACAAATCGCCTCTCTGAAAGAAGAACGTTCCTCTCTCTTGTTTTCCTATTAACCGCCTAGCCCAAAACTCCGTCGCTGCCGTCGCTGTAATTGCCGATGAGGAAACCACAAAAGGAGACACAGAATTAGATGCACAAAGAAAGAAGCAGGATCTGATTTCGGCTCATTTATAAGCATTTGGTTTGAGCTCGGCTCGGCTCATGGAGAAGGATCGTCGATGGCTGGAGAAGGGCGGCTGGGTTGAGGGAAACCGGTGGGGAGAGAGAGAGAGCGACGTGAATTTAGGTTGAGAGAAGCAGCGTGTGGAATCAATCAGTGCCGATGACTCGATGAGTGTCTCTCCTTCGCTTCCCTAGTAAGCGTATGAATGCTTAAAATAAAAAATAAAAATAAAAAAAAAGAAGGATTTTATATTCTAAAATTTCAAAATATCATATATATATATATATATACATATATATATATATATATATATATATAGAATCAGGTTCATCAGCGTACCTATGAGATTCCAGCGTACCCAGCGTATCCTAATGTGAATGATCATTCACATATTTTTTTTTTTGAATAGACATGTATAAGACAACATTATAAGACTTTTTTTCAAAAGGAGCAACATCATAAATGTTGTGAATCATAAAAAAAATCATGTGAATGGTCATTCACACCATTCACATTGTGTGAAATGATCATTCACATGGATGACCATTCACATAAATATGCATTGAGCATTCACATAAGTTTTAAGGACACAGAAAGTGTGAAAGTATGTGAAATTCATATATCATATGTATAACATTAATTTAAACATGGTTATGATAAAAAAAATTTAAAAAAAGTTTTTTAAGGTTGGTACCTTCGGGTGCACTTGATTTCGAGAGGTACCTTTTTGAACCTGAGTATATATATATATATATATATATATATATATATATATATATATATATATATATATATATATATATATATATATATATACCCAACCTAAAATTTTAATATCATATATATCCCTCCTAAACATCATAATATCATATATATATATACCCAATTTAAATTATTAATATCACATATATCCCACTTAAACATCAATAATATCATATACATACCCACATTCATTATTTAATTATTTTTATAATATTTAAAACTCATAATTAATATTGCTTATTAATTAATGACCATTATACTCTTAATCATTTCTTGTTTCAACTAAACTTCAAAATATCATATTTATCCAACTTTAAATTTTTTTCAAGTTTGCATTCGTTTTATAACTATTGTTTATTTACTTTACTTTTTTTTATTTTTATATTTAATCTAGTATATGAATTATAACTTGTTGTCCGATGTAATTAGTTGTGTATATTTTGTGTTAACGATAAGATTATATATATATAATCCTATATAATTAGAGTCCAGTTTTATAATAATTTATTTAATAAAACTAGAAAATATTTTAATATTAAATATACTTGATGAAATTTGTATATTATTAGTAAATTAATTTTTTTTATTATAAATAAATGGTTATTTTCGTTAGTAAAAAATTCAGTTTTTTTTAAACAAACCTTTACTATTAAAATATTTTCTAGATACTAATTATTAAACAAATTATTATAAAAACTGAACTTAAATATATAGGATTCTATATATAATCTTGTAGTTAACACAAATTATACACAACTAATTACATCGGATAACAAGTTATAAATCAAATTCTAGACTAAATATAAAAGTTAAAAAAAGTAAACTAAATAAACAATAGTTATATACAAAAATAAATTATATAAAATTATTAAAAGGGATATGATATTTTAATTTAAGTTGGATAAACATGATATTTTGAAGTTTAGTTGAAAGAAGAAATGAGTAAGGGTGTATTAGTCATTAATTAATATGCAATATTAATTATGAGTTTTTAATGTTTTAAAAATAAATTAATTAATGAATTTGGGTATATATGATATTAATGATGTTTAAGAGGGATATATGTGATATTAATAATTAAAATTGGGTATATATGATATTATGGTGTTTAGGAGGCATATATATGATATTAAAATTTTAGGTTGGGTATATATGATATTATGAAGTTTTGGAAGGGTATATATGAAATTCTCCCAAAAAAAAAAGAACGCATTTATGGGCTCAATTCACTCACCGAACAAGTGAAATAGAGTATTTATCAATAAAAAAAGAACATCATCTGGTTTGATTCGTATTATTCATATTAATTTTTCATTAATCATCTTTTTTGTTCACAATCTTCGTTTATCTATTAAAATGGAGTCTCAAATGATCCATTTACTGTTTAAATTTTAAAATATTGAAGAGTATGTGTCATCACAATCACAAACCGCTTCCAATATCCATGGAAGTATGGAACTGCCCTGCTTGCTCACATGTAAGTATAATTGTCCATCTTTCTATTTCTATATCATTCAAGTTCATGTTATTATAGTAGTTCTGTCTCATTATCCCAATAACTTTTTCTTTATATTAAAATTACAAAAATTTATAAACATAATTAATAATTAAAATACTTAATTAATAAATAATTAAAATTATTACATTAAAAAAATAAAATAAAACCAATGTTTTAAATTGGTTACGTATGTATTTGCAATATCTTCCACGAGATTCTATCTAACACTATGTTTGGTACATAGAAATAAAGCTGGGAAATGGAAATAAGAGGAATTCTCATGTTAACAAATATGGAAATTCCTCTTATTTCCATTTTCCTGGTTTTATTTCTCTATACCAAACATAGTGTAATATTCTTGTGTGTTTTCAAGCTACGTATTTCCCAAATAGCATTTTTATTTACTTCTTGATTGGTTGAAAGATCAGGATCTTGGAGTACCGGACGAAACATATTGCTCGGCTTTCGTTTTTTAAGATCATATTGTGTATTATAACACAAACACGCATCACACATTTTACTTTATGTAGATACCATACAAAACATACCAAATGTGCCTTCGATAAATTATGTGGAAGTTTGTAAAATACTCGCGTCAATCACATGTTCATCGAACTCGTCAGAATTATGATGACGACGACAACAACGAATCCATTTCAATGAAAATTACGACAGAACTATAATCATCTTTCCGTGCTTCAAATCGATAAGTATCATGATTGCATCTACAAATCTTTGTTTCCGAAATCAAGGGAATGATGTGCCCATAATTGATCGCAAAAAGCCTAAATACTCTCCTCTGCATCAGAAGTTAGCAACGGACAAGACGATAGCAACATAAAACAAGGCACGACATGTAAAAGATCGTTTTGTCGAATTAGAAGAAATTAACAAACATCTAACGTAAATAAACATAATCATCCCATACAGAAATACACATCCGACGAGTCGCACCAATCCAATGAGGCTAGTAAAACAGCATAGCCGTATGATTCTATGCCTTGGCTCGACAATTCCAGTGCCTGCGACTTGCAAAAATGGCGTTACCTCCCATACGGGTGATAACGACCGCCACCGCCACCGCCACCACCACCACCATAACCTGCCCTGCTTCCATAAGGTCCTCCTGCACCACCATAGCCTGAACCTGCACCAGATTCATAACCACCACCTCCTCCTCCTGGACCACCATAACTACCATAGCCTCCGCCTCCGCCACCACGGCCATAACCTCCGTATCCACTCGCTCCATACCCTCCACCAAACCCTCCACCACCAAATGAGCTAAAGCGACTAGAGTATCCAAGTGGAGGCTCACCACCCCTGTAACCACCATAATCACTTCCAAAGTCACCATAACGACTGCTAAATTCACCACCACTGGGTCCGTAACCACCATAATCACCAAATCTACTTGAAAGTCCTCCAAGTGACCTATAAGGAGGGCCGTAACCGCCACCGCCACCACCGCCGCCTCCATACCCACCATATGAATCACCATATCCCCCATATGAATCGCCATACCCACGTCCCCTAGGTTCACCGCCATATGACATAGGTCCTGGATTTGAGGCCTTCTTTGGTTCGGCTTTCTTGATCTCAACCTACAGCAATGAAACACATTAATATATCTTTTTTTCTCATCTAAAAACCATTTATACCAAGAAACAGAGAAAAAAGGTACTAGCCATAAATGGCTTAAGGAACAGAAGAGTATAACGCGTGCAAAGAAGTATTTGTGGTCATCCGGATGCCATAAATAATGATCGACAACATTTATACTGCTAAGAACAAAACTCACCTGTGTACCATTCATGTCAATCATATTTCCATCAACAAGGATTGTATCGACAACTTGTTCGCTATCAAATACAATAAATCCAAATCCTCGAGAACGCTTTGTCGCATGATCTCGGATTATCTCATGCTCAACGACTTTTCCATACTTTGAGAAGAAACCTTTGAACTCATCTACACATACAATAAGAAATAAACAAATTCATACATCAGACAACTAAGTGTCGTTCATTAGGTAACAGAAGTTACATTGAATATAACAATATCAAGACGCGGTGATACCAAAGGAGCACAACAGCATATATGAGAACATTTTAGACATTCAAAGATTCAAATACTAACCTTCAGTAACTGATGTAGGGATACCACCAACAAAAATCTTTTTTGTTTTAAAATCCTTGGATTCAGCAGACCCTTTTGGAATAGTTCTCTTGATCTCAACCTGTCCAGCATTTATTATTCTAATATAATCAGTGGCAAAATTAATACAACAATGAACCTAGCATAAGACAGGGTAAAACAAGCGCTTAAGTAGAAGCATATGAAGTCCATTTATATATAAATTACAAACTTTTGTAGGTTAAATAGGAATGTGAAATTTAAAATTTGGCACTGTGTTTATTATATAATCACTTTTCAGAAGTTACTAATTACATTGTTCACTGATATGATTACTTAAACCAGATGTGAAATTGCAGTAAATCCCCATTTATGTGTCGTCTACTCCTCCCCTGTGTTTCCGAAAGGCATCACTGGAGGTGCCTATCCATCTCTGTGTTTGTAGGCAAAAAATGGAAGAATCGCATTTTTAAAACACACTCCCAAACACTCACCCTGTGTTTCCCAACACAAAGACAGAAACTACTCAAGGGCGGTTCCCCTTTTTACAATAAGCACTTGTAGGGCTGTTTCACTTTCGGTAAATGAAAGTGGCTATGAGTGTGTTCCTTTTTAGTATGTAATAAGTGGTAATTTTAGCTTATTATTTACTGATTCGTTGCAAGGGAAGGGGACCTTATTGCCAATCAGTTAAACCCTGTTTGTTTTTATTTTCGTCTTGGTGCTGGTGCTGTTTATTTCTGTATGTGTGTTATTCCTCAAGCAAGTGGTGTGTATATATATGTATGATTATGAACTGCGAAAGTAAACCGGTTGGCAACTTGGCTGTCTAAAAATTAAAAGAACATGTAAAAAGCTCACACTTTTCTTGCTTGGTGGCATTTGGAATTGGCATGTGGGCTTATACAAGTTTGATGTGATAACTGATAAGTGATGTACATGCAACTATGCGAGTATGATTCTTTGATTTGTTTTGCTCTTGACAGTGTGATGATCAATTTGCTAGTCTTCGTGCTACTTTGGAGCTTCAGCAATGTGCTTGTTTTGGTGCTGTTTTTATTTAATTTGTGCTTTTTTGCAGCTTTTTGTTGCAAATTTGGTGCTGCTTTGCTGATCTATTGCTGTAATTTTGGTATTACTTTGCTGCTTTTTTTTGTTTTAAACTGGGACTGCAGATTTGGTGCTGTTTTGCTATTTTTTTGCTGCAATTTTGAATTTGTTACGCTTCTGTTTCGGTGCTATTTATGAAGCTGCAGTTTTGGCATCATATTGTTTTGTTTTTGCAGCAATTTTTGTTGTTGTTTGAGCTGAAATGTTGTTACTTTAATGCTTTTTTTGCTATTTTTCAGATTGGATCCTGGTTTCGACCAGGGTGGTAAGGGAACTTTAATTTTACACAGCAATTGAAGTATCTAGACTCTAGAGGAGCACATCACATTGTGTTTGCTTAGTGAGATGATGAAAAGGCCGGAAAGTTGGGTCAAGAGGAAAATGAAATAAATCAAGACCACATGTCATTTCATAAATCAGCTTTATATTAGAATTGTGCTTCTTAAATAAAATAAGTGAGTGTTTTTCTTGTTATTTGACATGTTTATACAATGAATGGAAAAATTGACAGAATATTTTATTAAATCAATTACATATGACTAACATGTGTGACGAAATTGCTAGACAATTAATATAATGGATACTTCTTTTTATATGAATTTTGAACTATATGTCTATATGATCTATGCATATAGTTGATATGGTTGATGCATACGTATTTTGAACTAGCAATAACTTTTTTATTATGTTTATATTGTTTTATTAACACAGACTTGTATTTTATAAAATTAAAAAAAAAAATTGAATACTGCTTCAGGCCTTCAGCATACAAAAGAAAGTCTTACTGATTCAATCAATATTCTCTGTTCATTATTCAGTGTCACCACTTACCAATGCAATCAGTTTTCGACAACTTATCACTTATGAAAAAACAACACCTTAGAAAATCACAATCGCAAACATCCCTTAAGATTATATCGTGGATTGATAGATTCTAAACAGACATTATAGAAAAGCTTAAAGAGCTATTTGTTACAACTACCAAACTATTGACAAGTGGAACCTGGGAAACAGGTATCAGCCTATCAGATAAAATGGACATCTACTGACATAACAGTACAACACATTTAAAACATAAACTTGCACACAGACAGAAGCTACAACGGTTTCCAAAATCCAGAATAATATTAACTATACGCACTTCTGTGGAAAACTGCAGTATCAGGCAATTGACCAAACAGGGATGCAAATTTGAGCAATCGACGATGCTAGAAATATGGAAACTAGCAAGCGACCACACCAGGGATACAGGTATGTCAACTTTGATCCTATAAACGCTAATGAAAAGAGTCCGGCGCTACACGCCTTGGTCGCCTATCGGCTAGTCGGCTATCGGTCTAGTGCCTCTCATTCTCGCATCGCCTGAACTCAGCTAAGGCCCTTAGGCAAAAATCGCCTCGACTTAGGGACTAGTCAAGCGTCAGCTCGCATTTGATAACATTGGCCACCAGTGCTGGAAATACTGTCCACAAAATCACTGATTCATCACCACACAAAATAGCTCTTGTGGTGTGTTGTATGCTTCTCTCTAATAATTCTTACCATACAAGCACAAGCACACTTCAATCTATAATTGCATTGTATGTTATGGTGATTTCCACCATTTTTGTTAAAACTGTGCGAGTTTAAAGTCGAATTTTACTAATTCAATGTTGCCTAGGTTTGTGGTTTGAATCACAGGATGATGCCTATGGTTTAATTTCATCTGCATTATCAGTCTCTGTAACCCTAAAATGTTCTGGGTATTGGTAAATTGTGTTTCTCTGTTTTCTATTTTTATCATGCAATGTTTTTTGATTGTCGAATGCCAATCCTAAAAATTTCAGTTTCTGATTTTGTGGTTTCTCTATGTTAACTTTTCTACAAGTTGCGTTTCCTGATTCTAAACTACAGAAATAAACGCCTATAATAGAAATTTAAAAGCAAATACCTTAAAATGTAGAACTATTTGATTTGCAATATTTGGATGCTTTGGGGCTGAATTTTAACCATTTTGAGGACTCTTGTTAGCTTAGAAGTTGGAAATAGGTTGAAAATTGAAATTGATTGATTTTTTGGTTTTTTTTAGGACATTTCAGACATGTAAATACAACATTTCTTGGGCAGTTCTTGCTGGATTTTATTCCTTTTTTGGATACACATGGTTGTATGATGGTTACTTACATTGTTGCTTTAGTCATTTTTTGGATGCTATTGCTCCTTCAATTGGGTCTCAACTCTCAAGTTGACAAAGACTGGAGCATCTGCAATAACCAGCTCATGGTTATTGTTATATCATTTTTGGGGATATTGAAGGTTGCTTTGGCACACAATCCTTGACTTTATATTTGGATTTGTATCCGATCATGTAGGCATCCAAGTAATCATTTTAGATGTGCAAAGGTCAATGGCCAATTTCACCAGACATGAATGCAACTAGACTTTAATTTTAGTTTATGTATGTAGTAGATGTAGGCATGTCTAGGGTGATATATCATAGTGTATAAATACAATAAAGAAGATGTAGTACGTCAATGTGTATAAGTTTGTATATTTTAAAGAATTTAGGATGATTAAACAATGACCTCTTTTTTGTTATGGAGAATTACATACATGTCCTTATAAAACTTCATAATTACTTATATATCCTAATAAATTTCCTTATTACACATATATCCTTCTAAACCTTTAAAACTCTCATATATGTCCAAATATATAATTTATTATTATTAAATCAATTAAAAATTATCTTTTTAATTTTCTCATTAATTAAATTCATATTAAATTATAGTAAAATATTCAGTTTCAAAACCAAATGTATTCCTAGTTAAACCTTTCATAAAAAAAATATAAATTGAATTGAATTCAAACACTTCATTTGTTCTATTTAGATGATTTGGTCTTCTTTAACTAATATTAATAAAAAATTTCTTTAATTGTCAGTTAATTTTTTATATAAAAATTGGATTACCATTTAATGTTTTTGTTCTTTCTATATATGTAAACAATTAATGACAATAAATTGGTGTCAAGCGTGTAATTATAGTCATACAATATGTGTAGCATTAGACGTGTGCCAGAAACCAATCATTTTTTTGGCTTTAGAAAATCGTTGAAATTTTTTTGTTTGAGTTTAGGAAATATACTTTGGAGATTTAACTAATGAGAGAATTTAAAAAAATAAATTATTATATGATTTAATAATAATAATTAGATACTTGGACATACATGAGAATTCTAAAAGTTTAGAAGGATATATGCGTAACAAGGAAATTTACAAGGATATATGCGTAATTATGAAGTTTTACAAGCACATGCATGAAATTCTCCCTTTTTGTTAATAGGGTTTTGTTGATTAATGATGATCAAGTTTTTCAGTGTCATTGTAGGTTAATCGCTCTTCAAATAATAGATATAAATAACTTCAAACAGAAGGGTAAAAAATGGCAATTTTCAGTTATTCAGACAGTTCATTTAGTACATAAAACAAACACCTGTCTATATAATATATGCAGACAGGCATTCATATCCAAACAGCACTTAATGGAAGGAAAAAAAAAAAACAGGTCCTTATAGTGGCATACTCCATCAGACTTTTAATACGACTCAAATAAAAAATAATAGAGTTACTGGAGCATTGACCAGCAAAACAAATCCAAACACCATACAACAAACCCCTTAGCATGGACTATACATCAGTGGCAGAAGCAGGTTTTGTAACATGAGAATCCACTACCATTACAAGAAGAAAAACTTAGGGTAGATCTCTGCCGTTACCTGAATATGCACTACCATTATGATTCATGAATATAAAGGTTTTGGGTATGCACTACAATAACAAATTTTCTTTACACTACAACAATTAAATTTGTGGGCATGCAAGTGACAAATTAGATATACCCACCAAAGTTGAGCCTTAACAAGGTCTAAGAATGTCTTCTACATTTCATGAATGTATGACCATTAATTATTTGAATAATTGCTTCTGTGGCTGTGCCCTCCAAAATTTTGCCATCTATATTTCCCACACATAAAATTCTTGAAACCACCCAACTCAACATCAAACTAGCCTTCATTATGTTCATCAAACATGGATGAAAGTTTATGCACACTCTCCCTCTCCCATTCATACACAAACTCATAAAATTACTCTTTTACAAAGCAGCATCACATGAATACATGACATGTATTCGGTTCATAAACATCACAATATCATAGCATTTAGCAGATGACATGTTAAAAATTCTTTGATGATTAAGAAAAGTGAAATTCACTCACTTGTTTCCCGTTAATGACATGAGTCTCAGCAATAACAGTGTCGACAACAGAAGGATCTGCATAAGTGATGAATCCAAAACCCCTAGGCCGGCCAGTTTGTCGATCTTTCATGATAACGGAGTCTGTAAGGTCTCCATACTTTCCAAAATACTTCACGAAGGTATCTACAAACACACATATTCATTAAAGAAACAGATACTAACAATGGCGTTTTGGTAACTCCCACAAACATAAGTGATTAGGCATCTAGCGGCTAACCTATAGTAGTGTCTTTCGCTAAACCCCCGATAAAAATCTTCCTGTAACAATTCAATAGACAAATTTCAAGTTTCTATCATCAATTACATGTAAATTAACATATATAAAAACTTAATATGATTCAGTAGTCTTTAGGCGAAGAAGACGAACCCAGGGCTAGCGCCGTCTCCAAAGTCAGGTCGCTTGGAGCCCATTTGAGATAACTTGTTCAATCGAAGATTCCGTTGTTCGTTTCTGCAACAATTTGAGGCTCGACTATGGGTTTTCTTGAGAGGGTTTTAAAAGATGGAGACGCAGTGCTAGGGTTAGGGCTTTACAAATAAGACACGGATTTGGGGATGCAGAAGACGATAATAACATTTTTAACCTTTTAGTATTTTTGAAGGGTTAATACAAAAAAAAAAATAAATAAATAAAAAAATAAATAAAAAAAAAAAACATTCGATTAATTGCGCAAAAAACCCTCAACTTGTCAGTTTTTCGTGATTAAAACCCAAAAACATTTTTCGTTGCATAGAAAACCCCGAACTAACTAAAAATCCGTAAATCAAGGTTTTATCAACGGGTAACCGGTTGAAACCGGTTATTAATCCTTCGTGGACCACTAAATAACCTACGTAGAATAAATTTTAAATGTTGAAACCGGTTGCGAAGTATTACATATCATTTAAACCCCCGTTGATAATTTTTAATCGTATTTTTAAACGGGATTACATCATCAACGGTGGTTTAAATGATGTGTAATACTTGGCAACCGGTTTCAACAATTAAAACTTAATCCACGTATGTTATTTACTGGTCCACGTAGGATTAATAACCGGTTTCAACCGGTTACCCGTTGATAAAACCTTGATTTGCGGATTTTTAGTTAGTTCGGGGTCTTCTATGCAACGAAAAATGATTTGGGGTTTTAATCACAAAAAACTGACAACTTGGAGGTTTTTTGCGCAATTATCCCTTTGTAGTTTTATCGGTTTGGTTTCTTAAACATTATTTTTATTATTTTAGTTTTCATGTTAATTTTTGTTGTTAAACTTTAAAACTTGTTATCAGCAACTTATTATATAAGTTTAGAATAATGACATAATTTTTAGCTTAGTACATACGTTGAAAAAAGTATTATGTTTTCGGTTTTTATTAGTTTAATCACTTGAACATTTTTATAGATAGTAAGGGGGCGTTTGGTTCGCAGATTTTTTTCTCTGGGATTTGCATTTTGTCAAAGGATTTGCATTATGCAGCATTTGCATTTGTCAGAATTTTGTCAAAGAATTTGCATTATCTTATAGAAAAAATTTGATAATCTGAAAAATGCAAGGTAACTGAGATTTAAAATCCTAAGGGGGAGGCTGAGATTTTAAATAACAAAGAATGTAGGGATTTAAGAAATCCTGGGATTTTAAATCCCTACTGAAATCTGCGAACCAAACACAGAATTTTAAATGCAAATCCCAGTGAATCCCAGGAAATCCGCGAACCAAACGCACCCTAAGTTCCTTATATAATATAGGGTAAATTACAATTTTCGTCACTGTGGTTATATGTAAGTTATGGATTTAGTCTTTTTCACGTCGAAATTAAAATTTCAGTACCTATCGTTGGCTTTTTGTTTTGGTTTTGGTCCTTTGACCGGTCATTTTTTTAAAATGACCATTTTACCCTTTAAGAAATAATAATAAACTTTATTTTTATTAATAACTAAATACATCAATGATAATAATTACATAATAATTATAATATAAAAAAATTACAAAGAAAACCTTCCAGACCCATTCCCATGTCTGTTTCTTTACCTTCTAAAATTTCTCTCTCATAACTCTATCACTCCGTCTCTCTTGTTCCATCTTCTATGTTCACCACTAGTCATCATCGTCTACCATTCTCTTTCACCACCGCCACCATCATTGTCTGAACCCTTCTCTTTATATCCCGTCTCTTTCTTTTTCTCTCTTTCAGATCGATAGGGTTTCATGAAGTTTGAAGATTTTGAGTTTCAGATCATGAATACAAAAGGGTCTCATGAAGTTTGAAAGTCTGGAGTTTCAGATCGTTAATACAAGAGCACGAGGTTTTGATGTTTCATATAAACTCTCTCGCTCGATCTCTCTCTCTCTCTCTCTCTCTTTCTCGTTCTATTAGATGACATCACCACCGATTTCAGATTTATGGTTGGACGGTTTGAAAGTTTGGGTAGAAGTTTGAAGGTTTGAAACTCAAATAAAAAAAATAAAAGGGTCTCCAGGAATTTCAAACATAAAATATATTAATTATTAAAATTAAAAGTCATTAAATATACTTCGTAAATTCATTTTATTGAAAACGTAAAGTTTGTTGTCTTTCATTATTATTTCTTAAAGGTTAAAATGATCAGTTTTTAAAAAATGACCGGTCAAAGGACCAAAATCATAGCAAAGAGCCAACGATATGTACTGAAATTGTAATTTTGTCATGAAAAGAACTGGATCCATAATTTACATATAACCACATGGGACAAAAATTGTAATTTACACTAGATTATATGTATAACTAATCAATTATATTTGTTTTTAGAGTAAATTACAAATTTTGTCCATGTGATTTAACGAAGATTATGGATCTCATCCTTTTGCGCAATTAATTACAAATTTCATCATTCATGTTGGCTATTTGGCTTGCTTTTGGTCATTTGACCGGTCATTTTTTTATAAATAACTATTTTACCCTTGAGACTATCATAAATATAGGTAACAAACTTTATTTTATTAATAACTAAATATGATAATAATATAACAACTAGTTTATAACCCACGTATTACGTGGATATTTTTTATTAAATTTATTTATATAAAATGTATATGAGTAAAAATAAAAACATACAAAAATAATAATTGTGTTTATTTTTTATTATTTACAGATTAAAAAATAGAGTATATTTATCTTTTTTAAAAATATTAAATTGTATTTATCTTTTATTTTTATAAGTTGTAATTATCTTTTTGGTGAACGTAGAGGTGACACGTGACATTTGATATTTTCCTTTATTATACATAATAATAATAATTTTCACAACTAATTCAAATTATTACATTTGGATCTAATTATGATTATTATGGATAATAATGATAGATATTTATTTTAGGTAAACATTAATTTTAAATGTTACAAAATCTAATTTATTACTAATTAATTAATGAAAAAAATAAAGTCAAAATTTAATGCAATTAAGTTAATGTGTTAAATTTGAAAAAAGAGGTGGAAAAATAAAATTTTCTTGTACTGTAGAATTGACATGTGACATGAATTGTTTTGTTTTATTATAATATATAGGCTAGTCAACCAATGTATTACATGGGTTGATTTAGAAATACATATTTTTTATATTTAAATAAATTATTATAAAATTTATATATAATTAAAATTAAAAAAATTAAAAGCTAGTTAAATCAAAGATAAAAAAATACTTAGTTGTTTGATATTAATTAAAAAAATATTATTATATTGTATTATTAAAAACAGATAATATGTGTTTGCAAAAAATGTTTCTTTTAGTTTTTATTAACTTCAAATATGAAATATTAATGTAAGAAACAAAAAACTTCAATTATGTGAATGTGTATATATTTTGAAAATGATAAAATATAAAAATGGAATATCTGAAAATCAACAATCAAAATATATGATATTCACAATTGAAGTTTTATCAATTAAATTTTAAATTTTGTTAGCAAAATAATTAACAAAAATTTTTAACTTTATTTACTACACTTCTACATTTAAATTCAAAATTTTCCATTTGAATTTAACTATGATCATTAAGGATAATAATGACACATATTTATTATAGGTAAATATTAATTCATTAATGAAAAAATTAAAATCAAAATTTAATGTAATTAAGGTAATGTAGTAAATTTGAAAAATGAATTAAAAAAATGGCATAGGTATAATTATTGATTTTAATTAAGGGTATAAGAGACATTTCATAAATAATTATGAGTTGTCATTAATCTGTACCATTGATTTGTTTCTATCCAATGGTCCAGAAACTCCAAGTGGTTTTCTTATTATGTAACACCCTCAAACTAATCCACAATGCCACATAAATACCACATCAGCAACGATATAATATAATAATCTCTACGCTATTCCCAATACACACATGCAGCAACCCGATAATTTTAAAACTTTAATTACATAATTAAGTCACGGAAGTCTCTGATCAAACTGCATAATATCCGAATTACAAATAAACATTCCCCAATAATATTATTACCTCTAACACATGTAACTAACTCCTCGAACGATGACACAGTAACCCTATTTGGATACAGCAGGCCTACTAGATCTCTGATCACCTGAGACACACACAACAACACACACTGGGTCAGCTAACGCTGGTGAGAATGCAAGGGTTAGTGTACGATTATAAAACTCAATAAATAAATATCTCGATAATAAAACGTTCAGCGTTCTCTACTGAACAAGTATATGAGATCCCACAAGATAGCTCAATAGGTACTCAACTCGTGTGGATAAATCCACGTACCCAAATCCCTAGACCGCACAAAGCAGTCGTCAGGAACTCAAAAGGGAATTGGGAGCGACCCAACCCCTGCCCAGCCGTACGATTTAGTATCTCGATAGCTCGTGTGTCTCAAATCTCATATAATAAAACTCAGTTCACAATAAACACAATATACATGCATGACAGTATCTCAGTAATAAAACTCGTAAGAAACTCATAATAATCTCATAAAGAAAGCTCAGTAAAAGGTCATGCAAGTGTAAATAAATAATCGTACAAGTATCTCAAAAAAACATGCAAACTCACCTGCCCTGAAGTCTCACTACTTAGTCTCGGTTCCCTGCCCGTCCCCAACCCTATCAACTCGAGACCCTGGAATCACAACACAATTCTCAATATCACAATCACAACCCAAGAACTCTATATACAATACTCAGGCAACTCGCACGAACCCAAATACCCAACTACTAAACCCACACAACCCGAATACCCAAACACAAGGGAATAACCCAATATCACTGACCCATCCCTAAATGAACGCTTAAAATATATTTATTTTTCTGAATTCTCACGCGGCCGTGTAAGATTTCTTACGCGGCGGCGTAGCAGTCTCTTTACGCGGTGGTGTAGGATTTTTACAAGATGGTGTGACTGCAACCCACGCGGCCGCGTAACAAAACCCACGCGGGCGCGTAGCAAAAACCCACGCGGCCGCGTAACAAAACCCACGCGGCCGCGTAGCTCCATCTTTACACCACCCTGTAGCTTTTTACACGGGCTTGTAAACAAATACCTACGCTGCCGCGTAGCAAACCCTACGCGGCCGCGTAAACTGACTGTCAGCCATGAATGCTCTGTTTTTGACAGCTTCGATTTCATACCTCAAATCCTGATTTTGGTCCGTTTTCAGCTCTCGAATTTGACCAAAAACTCAATAAAACACATATATAAACTTACTTTAATCATCTCTACCAATTAACAACTCAAGATTCAAGATTTGGAGCTCAATCTTACCCAAACTCAATGAAGAAGATGATGATGGATTGAAGGCTTGAGTCACAAATCTGGAGCTTCAATATCAGATTAAGGCTGCTGGAGCTGGATATCACACACAACACACACTTGAGTCACTAATTTGGAGTTGAAGAATGAAGCAAGCATCCAAGAAGGTGAGATTTATATACGTTTTCTCTTTAAACTCGGTCCGACACCCAATATCCAAACCCGCTATCATAAAATACAAACTTTATATTTCCGGGTCCCAATTTAATTAATAATTCTTGACATTATAATCTCTTATTAAAACTTAATCCCATCATCCGGTTAGCCCAAAATCTTACCACGCGACACATACACGTATAACTCAATAGTTGGCCCACTCAATTAGAATATTATAATCAACCCAATCACATAATTCCACGTCCCCGTCCCAAAAATGGGATGTTACAAGTCTCCCCTTCTTATAAAGATTCTGTCCTCAGAATCTAGCTCAACATCAACAACCGCAAATACCTCGCGCATCTCTAAGCCTGACTCCCGACTTGTCACTATCTCAAACAATTAATCACCTTACTTCTCTTGCACATCCCAACCGCACAAACACGATTCGCAATATACCGCAAAATCCTCTGAACCCTCCTACAATATTAAAATCATAGCCCTACACAACCCTCCTACTCCTCGACCCATATTATTAATACCACTAACATACCAACACAGACAACGGCTTTACATTTCATGAGAAATCCTCTATGAATCGCCCTTAATACTCAACTAGGCCCAAGAAACTTCAAACCTCAGATACAAGCAATCACTTTACCTCTTCACATTAACACGCTCTCCCAACCTCACAACAAAGCCTCATATTGCACCACGAAAATCCTCTGAACTTCCTATCAACGCTAAAATCGAACCCCATTCACTGATTCTTCTACCCTAGGAGGCGCTCCCCTACTCCTCAACTCATTCAATCAACACAAACTAATACGTCAACATCGTCACGGATCCCACAATGCGCGAGAAAATCTCTATGAATTATCTCTAGCTCCTCAACTAAACCCAAGAAACACTAAACTTAAACACGAACATAACCAACTCCAATTCCCAATAACCGCAATTCTCACCGGATCCACTATCATCCCTTCCTTACTCGTCACCGCTCGCTCTAAAACTGCTCTTCTCTTGGCGAAAACTCATATCTCAAGAACTTACCATATAACTTTATTCGCTATAACAACTCAAAATTTACCCTCAAATGCTGGTTATACTCCGCACTGCTCTTCGAATAGCTCGGATGGCCTTAGAAAGTACCATCACAAGACGATCAACATCAACCTATACCCCTACTCATCAACCCTCAACCAGGGATAACGGTTCCTCACCATTACCCTATTAAGCTCCCCATAGCCTCCACACTTCTATATCGAAACTACTAATCTTCACAGGCATCAGATTTTCTGAAACTTAATGACCATAAATCTCTAATGCACCATCACTCTAAACTCTATTCGCTAATGCAACTCTACTATCTACTTACTTGACAACCCCAAAGCAGATAACTCAGATGAAAGCACAAAGATAACCATAGAAGGATGCCAACACCTTGGCCGATCAGATCCCTTATTAACACAGCAGATATTCCGATCCACTAACATAGCAGATTAAAGACATCTCCATCTAATCACTAAACGCAATATCGCATATGAGGGTAAACACACACAAAATTTAATCCACTATCAACATGGTAGTCCACTATCAGAAGGATCAATCCACTAGCACATCATAAACACATTCACAATGATTACCCATATAGCTCACATACTCAACATGATTGACCCACTAACATGACACAGTCTCCAACTTTGAAATCCCAATAACTCAGCTTACCACATTATATTTCATTTTCACACATATACCCAGAAATCACGGTCCCATATATAACAATCCCACCCCCCTTATCACTGTATCCCATGATCCCAGACGTAACGAAGCAGTCACACTCAACAAAACGCCTATACTCATCACAGACATAGGTCAACAACCAACCCCCACCACTGACACACACTCAAAGAAAGTTCAAAAAGGCGTATCCAAAATCACATCAACAGTATCCCGAGCTTCCTCTATCATCACTTGAAAGATCCCATCCCATACTCTAATATCATAACGACCGGGTGATAATGGCTCTGCTCTGGCTTTACTATAACTTGCACCCTCCACCACTGATCTCGGCTCTGGACAGTCTCACACCCTGTGCCTCGGCCTCTCACAACGAAAACACAACGGCTCAAGAACAATACACATGACGGCAGCATACCCTCGCTAGCCGCACCGATAGCATCTACACACACACGACCTACTGTGGCGACGGTGACATCTTCAATTTGAAGGCACATAGCCTAATAAGAATAAACGTATCAGGTGCAACATCATACGACTCCCTATCCCCCTCAGTTATAGCCTGAAACAAAAACTCTACCTCTGACCCTCGATATTCAATTTCCTCCATAAGGTGATAATGACAACTCTGACGCCCTGGCCCCACTCGTACTCGCCCCCGGAAACCCCATCCCTGAACCCGGACAATCCCACAATATATGCCCCGTCTTCCCACTTCGAAAGCACAATGACTCCTGCGACGAGCATGTACAACAGTGCGACCCAACTGGCTACAACGAAACATCTGAGGTTCTCCGGGGCACACGGCCCTGCATGGCGGTGATGACACCGCTGATAATCTCTCTCTCCAAACGTCGAGCTCTCAATTCTACTGCCCGAATCCCTAGATCCTCCACCTACACTCCCCTGGCTTTGACCCTGTCTCTGGCTCTGCCCCTGCTGTCTCTGACCCTGATCCTGACCTCGAATCTGAACCTGACTCTGACTCTGGCCAACCTCGGCTCTACTCTCATCTTGACTCTGATCTCGTCGGACCCCCGAACTCTGATCCCGCTGCTCTAAATATCCACCCTGGCGGCTCTCTCGGTATCCCCTCGATGACCCTGCACCCTGTCCCTGCCCCGACGACTCTACACGCTGTCTCTGGGAAGCCGACTACTCCCTTTGCCTCTCCACCTCCCTCTCTCTATGCCTCGCATACTCCATAGTCGATGCAAAGGTGGGGTCACGCAACATCCCCACAAACTCCCTGATATCAGCTCTCAAACCCTCTATAAACATGCTAACCTTCCGCTCCTCTGTAGCCACCTGGTGTGGCGCAAACTGAGCTCTATCATTAAATACATCGATATACTCCTGGACCGACATGGATCCCTGCTGTAAATGGATGAACTCACGCTCTAACTCGCGCCTCGTATCCTGGGGGCAATACTGCAACTCAAACTCAACACGAAACTCCTCCCAAGTCATCAAATACGCCTCGTCTACCCCCCGAGCACTCACAACTGAACTCCACCATCGCAACGCTCCGCCCTTAAGCAAATAAAAAGCACAGCTCACTCTGTCAGCTCGATCCACATGTGCTATACGAAAAGCAGTCTCAATCTCTCGCAACTAATCTAGCGCCTTCGAGGCACCAACTCTACCGAAAACCTCTGAAGGACGGCCCGCCATAAAGTCCTTAAAGGACCCTCGCGATTACTGGCTAGAAGAAGCACCAGCCCCAGAACTCTGACCTCCCTCAGGCGGACGCACCGCTCCTCGACCCCTACCCGCTCCCTGCACCGGAAAACGCTCATCCAATATCTAACTCAGCACAGAATATAACTTAGACCTACGCACATATTCATCACCCCTAGAATCATCACCCTGAGGCCTGCTGCCCTCACGATCCATAAATAATCTGCACAATAAAGACAACGACACATATTAACTCTACACAACTCTATACCCTACTCGTTAATCATCTAATACTCTACTTCGGATTACAATCCAAGGATCTAGACTCCATGGTTTAAGCTTAAGCATCCACTAGATGCTTAATCTCTTAAAACTAGGCTCTGATACCAAGCTTGTAACACCCTCAAACTAATCCACAATGCCACATAAATACCACATCAGCAACGATATAATATAATAATCTCTACGCTATTCCCAATACACACATGCAGCAACCCGATAATTTTAAAACTTTAATTACATAATTAAGTCACGGAAGTCTCTGATCAAACTGCATAATATCCGAATTACAAATAAACATTCCCCAATAATATTATTACCTCTAACACATGTAACTAACTCCTCGAACGATGACACAGTAACCCTATTTGGATACAGCAGGCCTACTAGATCTCTGATCACCTGAGACACACACAACAACACACACTGGGTCAGCTAACGCTGGTGAGAATGCAAGGGTTAGTGTACGATTATAAAACTCAATAAATAAATATCTCGATAATAAAACGTTCAGCGTTCTCTACTGAACAAGTATATGAGATCCCACAAGATAGCTCAATAGGTACTCAACTCGTGTGGATAAATCCACGTACCCAAATCCCTAGACCGCACAAAGCAGTCGTCAGGAACTCAAAAGGGAATTGGGAGCGACCCAACCCCTGCCCAGCCGTACGGTTTAGTATCTCGATAGCTCGTGTGTCTCAAATCTCATATAATAAAACTCAGTTCACAATAAACACAATATACATGCATGACAGTATCTCAGTAATAAAACTCGTAAGAAACTCATAATAATCTCATAAAGAAAGCTCAGTAAAAGGTCATGCAAGTGTAAATAAATAATCGTACAAGTATCTCAAAAAAACATGCAAACTCACCTGCCCTGAAGTCTCACTACTTAGTCTCGGTTCCCTGCCCGTCCCCAACCCTATCAACTCGAGACCCTGGAATCACAACACAATTCTCAATATCACAATCACAACCCAAGAACTCTATATACAATACTCAGGCAACTCGCACGAACCCAAATACCCAACTACTAAACCCACACAACCCGAATACCCAAACACAAGGGAATAACCCAATATCACTGACCCATCCCTAAATGAACGCTTAAAATATATTTATTTTTCTGAACTCTCACGCGGCCGTGTAAGATTTCTTACGCGGCGGCGTAGCAGTCTCTTTACGCGGTGGTGTAGGATTTTTACAAGATGGTGTGACTGCAACCCACGCGGCCGCGTAACAAAACCCACGCGGGCGCGTAGCAAAAACCCACGCGGCCGCGTAACAAAACCCACGCGGCCGCGTAGCTCCATCTTTACACCACCCTGTAGCTTTTTACACGGGCTTGTAAACAAATACCTACGCTGCCGCGTAGCAACCCCTACGCGGCCGCGTAAACTGACTGTCAGCCATGAATGCTCTGTTTTTGACAGCTTCGATTTCATACCTCAAATCCTGATTTTGGTCCGTTTTCAGCTCTCGAATTTGACCAAAAACTCAATAAAACACATATATAAACTTACTTTAATCATCTCTACCAATTAACAACTCAAGATTCAAGATTTGGAGCTCAATCTTACCCAAACTCAATGAAGAAGATGATGATGGATTGAAGGCTTGAGTCACAAATCTGGAGCTTCAATATCAGATTAAGGCTGCTGGAGCTGGATATCACACACAACACACACTTGAGTCACTAATTTGGAGTTGAAGAATGAAGCAAGCATCCAAGAAGGTGAGATTTATATACGTTTTCTCTTTAAACTCGGTCCGACACCCAATATCCAAACCCGCTATCATAAAATACAAACTTTATATTTCCGGGTCCCAATTTAATTAATAATTCTTGACATTATAATCTCTTATTAAAACTTAATCCCATCATCCGGTTAGCCCAAAATCTTACCACGCGACACATCCACGTATAACTCAATAGTTGGCCCACTCAATTACAATATTATAATCAACCCAATCACATAATTCCACGTCCCCGTCCCAAAAATGGGATGTTACATATTATATATAGTATAGATTGATAATAAGGAAATATAAATAATAATAATAAGAGTAAATTACAAAAATGGTCCCTGTGGTTTGTCTTAAAATTTGGATTTGGTCCCTGAACTTTCAATTTTGCAGAACCGGTCCTTATTTTCATAGTTTGTTTGCAATTTTGGTCCCTCAACCTATTAACTTTTCTAATATGACCAAATTACCCTTATTTTGATGCAAACTATAGGGACCATTTCTACAATTAATTTTTTAACTCTTTTTTATTCTTAATTAAATAAATTATTTTTTGGTGTTACTTAGATTTAATAAACTATAAAAATAGAAAAGAATTATTTAATTATTTATGTTTGTTCATAAATGATTTAGATATTTTTAGTCTTAATTTATTTTTAATTTACTATAATCAAAGTGTAAACCAATCAAAATTTATAATCGAAAAAATCATTTATGTTTAAAATTATTTTTTAAAGGTTTCATAAATATGAAAGTTTTTCTCTATAATTATTTATACTGGTTCAAACATTTATAATAAAAAAATATTTATGTTGATCAAATCACAAAGACCATTTATGTAATTGACTCTACTTTATTTTTAGTGTTAATTAACTTTAATAAATTATAAAGAACTTAAATAAATAAAATTTTAACGTTTAATTTGACCGAGCTAAAAAAACTTCCAAATGGTCTAAGACAACTCAAATTATTTTATTTAACGTATCAATTATTTTATCGTTTTAATTTTTAATTACACCAAAAACGATTTAAAATTTTAGGTCCATATAACATCTTTGATATTCATGATTAACAACTTTAATCATCGAACTTTGGTTTGTCCGACCTTTACATAAAAATCGAGAAATATAAATAGGTTTTTATTCTTTTTTCGTCTTTCAATTTGATTTTTCATTTTAATCTGATTAAATCGACACCTTAAAAATTTAAACCACTTATATTTATCACTTTATCATTATCACCTTGCTTTGTACAAATGTGAACATATTATAAAATATAATATTTGGCCGATTTTATTTAAAAATAAAGTAAAATATATTTGACCAACATACATATTTTTATTATAAATTTATGAACCAACATAAATAATTATAGAGTCAAATATTTTTATAATATTTTATATATGAAACCTCTAGAAATAAGTTTCCAAACATAAATGACTTTTTCGATTATAAATTTTGATTGGTTTACACTTTGATTATAGTAAATTAAAATTAATTAATACTAAAAATATCTAAATCATTTATGAACCAACATAAATAATTAAATAATTCTTTTCTTTTTTATAGTTTATTAAATTTAAGTAACACTAAAAAATAATTTATTTAATTTAAAAAAAAAAGAGTTTAAAAAATTAATTGTAGAAATGGTCCCTATAGTTTGCATCAAAATAAGAGCAATTTGGTCATATTAGAAAAGTTAATAGGTTGAGGGACCAAAATTGCAAACAAACTATGAAAATAAGGACCGTTTCTGCAAAATTGAAAGTTCAGGGACCAATTCCAAATTTTTGTGGACCATTTTTGTAATTAACTCTAATAATAATTCTCAACCCTTCCAAGCTTCCGCGCCCCCCCCCCCCTCATTTTTTTCTCTCTCTGCCACTCATCATCCCATATCTCTCACTCTCTCTACCATTAGAAAACTCATTCCATCTTCTCATTGGTCACTGAGAAAAACCATTGTCGGAAAAAACCACTACCACTAACCATTGTCCATCATTCTCTCACCAACGCCGCCGCCATTATCCATTCGAATTCGGGTGCTACTTCATGCACCACACCTATATCTCTATCATTGGCTAAAATATCTCTTTTTTTATAAATCATCATTATGGTTTATTTATTCACACCTCTTTGTCCAATCATAATGTGAAAATTTATAGGTCAAAGGCATAGAGGTGGTGTTTGAGAAAGTAGATATGGTGCAAGAAGAAATAGCCTTCGAACCCTTTTCTCTTTAAACCTCATATTTCTTTTTCTTTTTTTCTATTTCTATACGGGAAAATCACCAATATCTAGAACTGCAAAGCAAGATGTAGAACGAAAAACCAACATCGAAGCCCTCAATTTGCAGGTTTGTTTTGTTATGGGTTTAAATCAACTGAGGTATACGGGTGTTCTTCGATTTGTAGATCGATCAGGATTTGTTAATTGACAAATAGATATAAATCGAAGGGGAGAGAGACATTTCAGCTTTGTTTGAAGGTCTGTTTATCTCCATCGTCGATTTCAGGTGTAGGTAAGTAACGAGAGAGAGAAACAATTTTGTATGTATTGTATTCGGTTTTAGGTGTAGGTGGAGCCACAAATCGAATTTGTATTCGTGTATTTTGAAAGGGGGTGGAGTCACCGACGATGGTGGTGGATGTCGGAGAGTCTTAAGAGAGAAAGAGAGATGACAAAAAAGGTTTGTGTGTGTTTGTATGGGTGTTATTTAGAGAGAGATAAAATCTTTAAAATTTTTATTTTATTTTAGTTTTATTATTTAAATCGTAGAAAAAGTGTATTGCCTGTTTTTATAATATTATCATTGGCAAAATGGTCATATTTAAAAAAAATCACCGGTCAAATGATCACAACCAAATTAAATAGCCAGCAAGAAGGATGAAATTTGTAACTAATTGCACAAAATGATATGATCCATAATTTTCATTAAACTACATGGACGAAATTTGTAATTTACCCTTGGTTTTATTAAATCATTTTGACAAATTGATTTTTATTTTTTTAATGTGCCAAGCTAATAAAATACTGAAAACTCTTCTATGACATCCGCCAAGAGAAAATCCATATTTATCATGCTCTTGGCATACTCTATTAGATATAGGAAATGTTATACCGTATATTCCCTAGCAACTTCTCTATAGGTCTCAACAACCTTTTGTTGAGTTAATTGTTCGACCTCTATTCGCTAATCAATGATTCTTTAGTTTCTTAAAGAAATAATCTACTATGTTGTTTTCTTTATTGATAAACTCTTTCTTCAGCAAAACTCCACTACTAGCCACGAACACTTTGTTCTTGTATAAATTTAAAAAATAGTAACACTAAGGAGGCTTTTGGTTCGTAAAATTCATGAGATGTTTTGAGATCTTGAATTTAATTCTCATATTTGGTTTGCGGAATTAATGAAGGGTTTCAAGTCCTGGTATTTTCATAAGTTTCACATTCATTTGTTATTTAAAATCCCTACGTTGTGTTTAACAAAATAAATTTTTTTACTTTTCCATTTCACTTTTCTTAAAAAAATGAAAACATGGTTTAGTTAACAACAATTGATGTTTTATTTTATGACATAGATTTGTTAATTATATTACATATCTCATGAGAATGACATTTCATAACGATAAATAGACTAATTGTTATAATTGTGAATAAATATAAAATAAATTGTTATGATCTGTAAAATTTAAAATATGTTATTATAATCGTAAAAATGGAAAAATATATTGATATATTTGAACACAAAACTCATAAGTTAGACTATTTTCACGGTAAAACTCTCAATCATTTTTCGTTACAAAAAAACTTTCAACGGGTAAAATCTCACAGAAATAAGATATTACTAGTTACATCCGGTAGTAACTCACTGGCCACCGTCAAGTGACCACCGAAATTATGTCGAAAAAATAAATTTCAACAAAAAAAACATAGATCTAAACAGATAAATCAAACAAAACATGTGGATTTGTAACGAAAGTAAAAATGATTTTCTTTTATATTATTCCAAAAACAAATGATACCTTAATGTTGAAAATATCTAATATGTGAGATCCTTTCATTCAATACTTGTCACTAATGATAATGTATTAACACATGTGAGAAATGATTCATATATACAACATACATTCATTTTACAACGATCATTTTCATGTGAAGTTTAAAATTTTCAAAATATATAACCTGATAAATAATCTAGTTTGTTATCACATATAAATAATTCTTTTAGCAAACCATGTGATTAACCTCGAGTTAAAAAACTAACAATAGATCATATAGATGTTGTTTAATGCATAATATTTGTAACATCCTCAAATTTAGTATAATAATTAAATACATAATTAGACATGTCAACAATAATTTGGTGAATCGACTATGTTAACCTATACATAAGAATTAATTTTAAAATCACATAAAGAGGAAACGTATATTAATACTAAACTACAAAGCTATAAATGGATGAACTGGATTTACATATATATATTCGGGCTAGTTTAACTCGTACTCTATTACGAGGCCCTCGAATTAAGGTACTAATTATAATCAGTTAAAGTGTCAAATGAATTGTATTTGATTGTTAAATTATGATGGTAATTAAAATCCTAGTCATAAGCTATAACCACTTGTACTATACACTTCAAGCCTTGTAACTTGGCAACTTATACCTTTATGTACAAATTTCCTAAAACCTATGTGCAAGCACTCAAGCTAGAAGTATAATTGAATTAAGCATACATGTATTTGAAATTAAAAAGGGGAGGCTGAACTTTGATAAAGAAAACCTTAAGGGGGTGTTGGTGTAACTTGATAGCCAATTGAAGGCTATGAAAACCCCCCAATCCATCTCACCCTTCTTATTTCTTCTCCTTGAAAAGTTCCTGCATCCTTTTGAAAGAGAAAGAGCCTCCCTAGGGCTGGAAAACACGTCCTGCAAAATTGATTAAAAAGGGTCAAAGTTTTGGTGCAATTAAGTCAACAAGCTTAAGGTAATAACCCTTTCATAATTCTAAGGTGTGTGTGGTGATTCACCATCTTTTTCATTCTTTTATGTTGATACCCATATTATGAAATCATGTAGGAATTTAAAATAGTAATGTTTATAGATGTTAATTGATAGATAGTAACTTATTTGGATGATTTCTGGACAATTAAACACAAGAAAATCAATTCAAACTTGAGTTGGAAATTGTTGGATTTATCAAAGAATTTGATTATTGAAGTAGTTGATTTTTATGTTATCAATATTAAGGAATGTTTATATGTGGTTATAGTAGTTACATAATGCATAAAAGTAAGTCTCCAAATGGTTAAAGAGGCTGGAATAAGCCTGAAGTTGGAAAAACTTCGAGCAGGGGCGTGAAAACAGAAACAGAATGTGCAGGTCAGATGAACTCGCCGAGTTCCTCTCCATACTCGCCGAGTTTACCATCAGATGGGTCATTTCTCAAAAGATAAAAGTTGTAGCCCTATGTGTCCTCTTCGTCTGGGCTCTTGAATCACCTAAATCCGAGTTCGTATTAAAAAGTTATGGCCAAAATACAAAACTAGTGCGAGTCGAGCCCGGTTCACCCAAAACACTTATATTAAGTCCCATAATGATAGTATAACATCATGGGATCATTCTATAATTATATAACACTTAAATTAACGTTTAACATCGCCCAAAAGTCTACAAAACTCAATAGGAGTCGTATCAGTGTCGATAAATTCGGAAACTTATATCAGTTAACTTCCAAACCTTATGGTATACTATTATAAGCTAATGAATACATTGAATATCATTATTTGATAGGGTTGGAGCTGCATGAAGTGCCTGTTATCGGTTCGGGGCGTTAAGTGACTTATTGGCCGTTTTGAGCCTTAAAGGCTATTATAGTCTATTGTACTGTGAGTTCTAGCATTGATGTGTGTGTTGCATACATAATTACATGTTTATTTTATTAAAGACATTGTGCATATCTATTTGGCATCATCCTCTTATATGATGCATTGCACTGATTTTATTATACTGCCTTATTGGCGGTTCATTACTTGATCATGGCCTATGGCCAGCATACCTTATTTGATACCCCATTATACACGTCAGCATCTTGATTATGCTTTGATTCCTTCTTCATACATATTATGGCTTTTATGCTACACATGATGATTATTCATTTCATTTTCATATGATTACTCTTGATTAACCCCTTTGTGAGCTATGCTCGTTTATCCTTGGCCTCACCGGATATCCAGGTTATCATTATTATTATCAAGCGCCTTACTTTGTGTTTGTGCGTATAAATTCCTACACCACATGAGCTCGTGGGTAGGTGGCCGGACTTCGGGCGCCGGTTGGAGTTGCGCAGCTGGACATGATTCACAGCTGTTGGCAACGGCGGGTCATGTACCGCAACCTATGTAAATTAATGGGCTATGCCCACATTATTTTATTAAAAAGATATTGCACTTGTCATTACATAATTATTTTATCATTTATACATGTTGTATGTTTTGCACTCCATATCGATCTAGTAACTCACTTAGCAAATTTTATTTGCTAACCCCTCACTTTTATATACCTCAGGTGGTGTTAAGTAATTGCAAGGTGATTGTCGGCTTTGGTCCTAAAGTTTAAATGGACTGAATCTGAAGCCTTAACATTGGTAAGGCTATGCTTATATAATTGGGAGGTAACTGGGTAGTTGCCTACCATTATGTTTAATATGTATGGATAAAGACATGTAATGTCTTTCGGATTGATGTTAGAAATTGTAATCTAGTAAAAGTATCCTGTGAAATTACTTTATCTTCCAAAATGATGGTTTATAATCAAACAGGGATATTGACTCCGTGCGAACGGGTCATGCCCGATTTTCTTTAAAATTATGTTAATTATAATTAATTTACTGCAACCCCATTTTTATTATATTAAGTTGAAATGGGTGTTTCAATTTGGTATTAGAGCCGATGTTCATTGCATGAGTATAGTCGACGATACTCTACTATGAGCTCGGTTTCAGATGCTTGTATTGGCCGCCTAGGCAACACTATTATAACATAAGCTAAGTTATGATTTGGCCTAGGACGGGTACGGGTTTAAGTTAATGAAAATGCTACTGTATAGTTAACGCGTGTATATACGCTTAATGTCATACAGCTTGATGGTCGGACATACTAAACTAAATCCCAATATGGAGATTAACTCTAATTAGTAGAAAATAGCGTATATTGAAAGTGCCTAATAGAGGTATTACTAATGCCTCGTGATATTGATTCTCAAGTGAGAATCCTAAATACCTTGTATATTAAAGAGTATAACCAACAATAACAATGGTGTGTTTTGAAATTATAATGAATGCTATTAATTAGCAATAAATGTCTATAATTCCTTGATAAAATTATATGATGATGATTGAATCCATCTATTCTATGAATATGATTGGAAAACAAGTAAATTATAATATGTATACCTTAAACTAATTTGGAATATTTTCCAAGGACATTATAGTCATAATAGCCTAAGTTTATAACTTGGGTTGAAGTGCTAATAAAAGCTACTATGTACCAATTGTCGTTGTAATGCGCTACAATTATAACCCTCTTTGGGAATTAGGCGATGGGTGAGCTGTTATCCCCGTAGTTTCCTTTAAAATCCATAAGAATTAGTTGGCAATGACAACTATCAATTCAATGAATGAAATAATGATGCTAAATCAAAATAATTCCTTCTTGTATCAAGGGCCGCTAAGTGCCTAATAGTTAGAAGGATAATATATTGAAGTAAATGATAAATTTCAAATATGTATATCTATATATAAGCATCTTTAAAATAAACCAGTATGAGTTGTAAGACCTAAAGGTCAATGTATAGTGAAAGTGTGAAAAAGAATTATAAAGAAGGGTAGAATGCATACCCATGATTATGATATAAAAAGAAAAGTCCCTGGTGGGAAAAAGTTATGAACTTACACTTTTATGCTAATTATACAAGTAATGAAATATCCCAAGATCTAAATGATTCATAAATGATATATTAATATTAATATAAAAGTTATATACATATATGAGAAGTATGAAAGATCTTGAATCCTCAAATCAAAATATAATGACTCTATTAATAGTCCAAGTAGAGTTCTACTAACTTTGATAATATCTTATATATAGCCGAAGTATCTAAAGACTTAGGTAATGATCCATTACTTGTTAATAATGTAAAGAATTCCCAAAACTTAAATCCCAAATTATGTATCGTACAGTTGGTTATAGACTGTGGGATGAGGGATTCATTATACCGAGTTCCCCGTTTTGGGTGCTCTGGTTTTAATTGTTAAAAGAGAAGGGTGTCACCTGTAAAAGTGCAGAAGTTACCATAAACTAAAAAGGGTAATAAAATAATAGTCCAAAATAAGTATTTTTTTGCCTGATGGTGATGATCAGTTGATCGATGGCAAGATGCTTCATACCCCTCAGACAATGATCTGTGAATTGAATTTATCAACTAAAAAAAATCCGTGAGGAGGTGTACCAAAGACCTCATTTCATGTTAGATGTGGTCAATATAAATTTTGGTGAAGCCGTTTGAACTCACGAATGCACTAGTTGCATCTATGGATCTAATAATCCTAATATGCCGACATATGTTGGATAAATCAGTTACCGTTTACCGATAATATCCTAATTTATTCAGAAATAGAATTTGAATATAATATATACATCCTTGAGTGATGCTGAAAATACTATGCAAGAGAAGTTTATGTGAAACTTTCTAAATGCTATTTTTAGATACAAATTTCAAATTAAACTTTATAAGCTTAATTGCAAACATGTATATATATACTCATTTATAACTTGGCATAATTGCTAAAATTAATGTCAGATATGTTAAATACAATTAGTATGCTAAAAGATGAATCTAAATTTAAATAGGTCCAATTCTTGGTCATATCATCTCCGAGGAAGGAATACATTCATATCCCTTTTAAAATGAAAGTTAATTGTTTATGATGGTCGTTGTTAATGCGACTGAAATGAGAAATTTCGGAGATTGACCGAAGGGTCTAATATGCATTTAAGCCCGAGTTCCCATTAGTTGAGCTTACCTTCTTCTGGGTATTTTCCAATAATTAAAGTTATTTAAGGATCGCGTATAGGCCTTTAAGCCTAGCGGTTTCCGTAATATGCTACTAAGGGAACTTGTAGTATCAAGTATACATATCACCTGAGAAATATTAAAAGGTGTCGTGATATTAAGCCACGTAATGATGGTCATGATGCCTCGGAATCAAAACTGATAATTAAATACTAACTAAATAATGATAATAGTGTTGTTAATAATAAGTTAAACCTATTCATATAAAGGAAACAAGTAGTTGATTACATTAGAATCTAAAAAGTACTATATACTTGACTATATATTGAACCATAATGATAAAGATTAAATTTATTATTTCGCTATAAACATTAATAAATAATTACGTTTATCTAGGGGTGTAAATGAGCCGAGCTACTCGTGAGCTACTCGAGCTCGACTCGTTAAAAGCTCGAGTTAAACGAGCTCGAGCCGAGCTCGAGCCTCAGTTTGAGCTCATTTAATAAACGAGCTCGAGCTCGAGCTTCACATGTCGAGCTCGCGAGCCTAAATGAGCTTAAACGAGCCTATATATAAATATATTTATAAATTTATAAATATATAATATATAGATTAAATAAATAAAAATAAAAAAATTATATATAATATATAAAAGATTATATAAATAGTAATTAAAAAAATTAAAATATATAATAAACGAGTCGAGCCCGAGCCGAGCCCGAGCTTGGAATACTATTCACGAGTCGAGCTCGAGCTTTACATACAGAGCTCGAAACGAGCCGAGCTCGAGCTCGAGCATGGTACTTTTAATTATCTAATTATGTTATTTATCATCATTATCTATTTGACATTTGATAATTTTTAGCTAATTTAAATCTAAACTTAAAAAAAGCTTTAAATTATATAATTTATTTATAAACTTCAAATAAAATATTAAAATAAATAAGATTTTATTACAAATGAAAAAAAATACAATATTACTAAATAACATCTAGAAAAGATAAATACACTTTATTATGTCTAATTAAAAAAACCTATTATGTGTTATAAATATTTTAGATATATTAAACATAAATAAGGGTTAATATTGAAAAAACCATACGGATTTTCATGCAATTATCGATTAAGTCACTGAACTTTTTTTCTAAGTATTTAAGTCCCTAAAAAAGTTTGTCTTATTCAAAACTATATATTTTTAATCTGCTACTAGCTTAACAGGTAAAACAGTTAGTTTCTCGAATAGTTTATTATTAAAAAAACCAACTTTCTTGAAAAAACCCTACGGACTTTAATGCAATTATCAATTAAGTCACTTAGCTTTTTTTTTTTTTAAGTATTTAAGTCCCTAAACAAAGTTTGTCTTATTCAAAAGGGTTAATGTTGAAAAACCCCTATAAACTTTTCTCATTTTCACGATTAAGTCCCTAAACTTTTATTCCGATTGTTTAAGTCCCCAAACTATTTTTGTATTATTCAAAATTATATATTTTTGACCGGCTACCGTATTAGTAGGTAAAACACAACCAATAAAACAAAAGGTTTAGGGACTTAATCGCTAAAACATGTAAAGATAGTGAGTTTTTTTAATAAGACAAAAATAGTTAAGGGACTTCAATAATCAGGAAAAAAGTTTAGAGACTTAATCACAAAACTTAGGAAAGTGCATGGGGTTTTTTCGATATTAACCCTATTCAAACATATACACATCAATATCTATACTATGTTATAAAACATACTAAACTTCTACATTTATCAAGTTTATATATAAATGTAAATATGTAATGCAGAAATATAAGTAATTATAACATCCACAATTAAATGACTACTACATACTACATTTGTACTAGGGGGCGTTTGGTTTATGGATTTCTTGGGATTCACATTTAAAATCCTGTGTTTGGTTCGCAGATTTCAGTAATGATTTAAAATTCCAGGATTTCATAAATTCATTCATTCTTTGTTATTTAAAAACTCAGCCTCCCCTTAGGATTTTAAATCTCAGTTACCTTGCTATAAGATAATGCAGATTCTTTGACAAAATCCTGACAAATGCAAATGTTGCGTAATACAAATTCTTTAACAAAATGCAAATCTCAAATAAAAAATCCGCGAACCAAACGCCCTTAAGTAATTATTTTTAATTCACATACATTTATTTTTCATTTTTAGAATATAGGCCTAATAATAATTATTATAATAAATTAGAGTTAATTACAAAAATGGTCCCTGTGGTTTGTCCTAAAATTTGGATTTGGTCCCTAAACTTTCAATTTTGCAGAATCGGTCCTTATTTTCATAGTTTGTTTGCAATTTTGGTCCCTCAACCTATTAACTTTTCTAATATGACCAAATTGCCCTTATTTTGATGCAAACTATAGGGACCATTTCTACAATTAAATTTTTAAGTCTTTTTTATTCTTAATTAAATAAATTATTTTTTAGTGTTCCTTAAATTTAATAAACTATAAAAAAAAATTAATTATTATTATTGGTTCATAAATGATTTAGATATTTTTCGTCTTAATTAATTTTAATTTACTATAATCAAAGTGTAAACCAATCAAAATCTATAATCAAAAAAATCATTTATGTTTAGAAATTATTTTTAAAGGTTTCATAAATAAGAAATTTTTCTCAATAATTATTTATATTGGTTCATACATTTATAATAAAAATATTTATGTTGATCAAACCACAAAGACCATTTATGTAATTGACTCTACTTTATTTTTAGTGTTAATTAACTTTAATAAATTATAAAAAAAATTATTTATGAGCCAACAGTTTAATTAAAGTTAAATATATTAAAGAACTTAAATAAATAAAATTTAACGTTTAATTTGACCGAGTTAAAAAGAACTTCCAAATGGTCTAAGACAACCCAAATTTTTTTATTTAACGTATCAATTATTTTATCGTTTTAATTTTTAGTTACACCAAAAATGATTTAAAATTTTAGGTTCATATTACATCTTTGAGATCATGATTAACAACTTTAATCATCAAACTTTGGTTTGTTAGATCTTTACATAAAAATCGAGAAATATAAATAGGTTTTTATTTTTTTTCGTCTTTCAATTTTACTTTTCATTTTAATCCAATTAAATCGACACCTTAAAATTTTGAAACATTTAGATTTATCACTTTACCATTATCACCTTGCTTTGATACAAATGTGAACGGATTAAAAAATAGAATCTTTGGCCGATTTTATTTAAGAAGAAAGTAAAATATATTTGACCAACAAACATATTTTTATTATGAATTTATGAACCAACACAAATAATTATAGAGTCAAATATTTATATAATGTTTTATATACGAAACCTCTAGAAAATAGTTTCTAAACATAAATTATTTTTTCGGTTATAAATTTTGATTGGTTTACACTTAGGTTATAGTACATTAAATTAATTAAGACTAAAAATATCTAAATCATTTATGAACCAACATAAATAATTAAATAATTTTTTTTATTTTTTTTAATAGTTTATTAAATTTAAGTAACACTAAAAGATAATTTTTTTAATTAAGAATAAAAAAGACTTAAATAATTAGTTGTAGAAATTGTCCCTATAGTTTGCATCAAAATAAGGGTAATTTGGTCATATTAGAAAAGTTAATAGGTTGAGGGACCAAATTGCAAACAAACTATGAAAATAAGGACCGTTTCTGCAAAATTAAAAGTTCATGGACCAAATCCAAATTTTAGGACAAACCACATGGACCATTTTTGTAATTAACTCAATAAATTATTATTAGTAGGTAGACTTGCTAATGCACGATGTGTAATTCACAATTGCATAACTATACTTTGTTTAATGATACTTAATAATAGTACTTAATAATAAAGAATGGAATTTTAATGATCATGACCTTTATTATAGAGAATAAGTTGGTGGTTACAATCTTTATCAAGACTCTTCTTCTCATTTTCATTTATTGTTTTGTTATATGGTTTGGGTATAAATACCCATATTGTATCCATAATTGTGGCATAAAAAAGATTGAGAAACAATATAAAACTAGATGTTGTCTATGGTTACAGTCTTATGAGGTGCATATAGAACATTTAAGTACTTAATTTTTTTATAATGTTATTTTAATTTAATCGAGTTTGTATATACATTCATTTATTTTATCTCTGTGTGATTATGTAAAATTAGATTATTTATTTTGTTTGATTATAATCTTGACATAAGATCAATTATAACATTTTTGTAGAAACATGAAAAAATTATGGTTACGGACCTATGAGGTGCATACGATACAGTGAATAGTAGGTAAACATTTTTAATTGCTTATTTTTGTATAATGTTATTTTAATTTAATTGTGCTTGTGTATACATTCATTTTTTTTAATCTCTGTGTGATTATGCAATTTAGATTATTTACTTTGTTTGATTATAATCTAGACAGGTTGTTTCATGAAGAATGAGAATCCCAATATAGTTTAATAACCAAAGAATTGTTCTTTTATCTTTTTCCATGTTATCATTTATACTAGCAATAATAGTACAAAAGTCTATATCTTATCATTATCAGTGAATCAATATCATATGTGTTACTGAATAACGCAGTGTGTTGTGAATTAGTCATCTGATAACTTACTCAATATGTGATTTACTAAATTGACGTTCATATATCACTGAATCAATAAGTTATTTGTTGTTGAATCAGTGCTTATATCAGTAGATCAATTTTTTAAATGTTGAAACAACTATGAATATAGTCGTATCATCTATTTAGTTTTGTTAAATCAACATGATATTTTCGAATAAGATATGTTTTTATGATAAAAACTTAAAAATAAAAAATCTATTAGATTTATGAGAGAGGAGATAGAACCTAGTTAAATCTATATTGACTAATTGCATCTAAATTGAGTTTTAGGGAGACTAATTTGGCAATTGCTTAATTAATTAAAATTGATTTATGTTTGTCAACCTATGACATTGTTTAATTTCATTCATTCACATAATTCTCACACGAAACATGAGATTATATATATATATATATATATATATATATATAATAGGTTGTTTAACCCGCACGTTGCAGCAGGATCATAAATTATATTTTCATAAATATGTTATTTTAAAATAATAAAATAACATTAGTTACCTATCGTGATTCTCATCCGAGGATCACTCATTGCTTTCAATCTAAGTTTATAAATGGAAAGAACATAACTGATCATCTAACTAAATAATAAAATAATTCTCATCATGAATATAGTTGAAAAGACAAACAATTTTATGTTGGAATGTAGAAAAAAAGAATGTGATCATAATGATATATTCATCTTTTTATATAATATAATATATCAAACATTATAACACAAAAAGAAAAGAATTACATATTATATATGAAATAAAATAATAAGTAGCTACATACCTAGCTGCCTAATAAATATAGTTCTGGCGATAACAAATTTTATATCAGAATGTAGATTAAAATAATATCATAATAATATATCCAAATTTTAATAAAATATAGTATTCAATGTTATCACAGGAAAAAATGTTATATATTATATTCAAAGTAATTAAAAAGTTAGTCGTTTACCTGTCTGTCGGCTAGCTTTACTATTCAGTGAACAGTAAAAGCGTGTAATCGATTAATCAACTAAATAATAAAAAAAATCTATCATTTTAAAATAGCTGAGACGAAATACAAATTTATGTTAAAACGTATATAAAAGAAAAGGGGTCATGATGATATGTTTGAATTTCAAAAAATATTACACATCAAATGTTATAATAGAAAAAAAAAGAATTATGTATTATATATTAAATAAAATATTTAGCCAGTTGCATGCTTGACTGCTTAAAAAAATAGTTATGACGGCAAAAAAATTTATATCAGAATGTAGATAAAAATAATGCGATCATAACGACATATTTAAATTTTAAAAAAATATAATATATCGAATGTTATCTCAGAAAAACAGAAACGTTATACATTTTATATATATATATATATATATATATATATATATATATATATATATATATATATATATATATATAGTAATAAAATAAGTTAGCTGCTTACATGCCTGCTTGAGCTACCTGACAGCGTGCTTCACTGTTCATTGAACATTAAACAGGCGGTTGTAAATAGATATATTAGTAATATATATAGATTTAGGTTCAAGTTAGTACCACCCATTATGCAGTGCACCTGAAGGTACGACACTTAAAAATAATTTTTTTGAAATTTTTTTCATGAACATGTTCTAATTAACATTACACAGATCATATGTGAATTTTACGCAAATCCGAACACTCTAAGTGCATGAAAACACGCATCACATAAATGTGTGTTCACATACATTCAAATTTATGTAAGTGTGTGTTCACATCATTTTTTAGAAGCTAGGAGATTTGAATGTATGTGAAATTTACATATGATTTTCATAACGTCAATTAAAACATGTTTATGAAAAAAAAAATTAAAAAAGTTTTTTTTAAAGATGGTATCTTCTGGTGCGCTGCATAAGGGTGGTAATCCCTCGAACCACACACACACACACACACACACACACACACACACACACACACACATATATATATATATATATATATATATATATATATATATGGGGGTTCAATGGAAAACCACAATGCAACTGAAAACTTGTGAAAACCGCACTGCACCACCACAAATGCATCAAATTCCCCGTGCGATGCATTAAAATCTCGCGTGATGCATCACCTTATTTACGATCATGCCACCGCGTTTTTCATGAAATGCACCAAATCGGACGGTATGCGTAGGTTTCCGTAGTTTTCAGGTGCATAGTGGTTTTCCATTGAACCCACCTCTATATATATATACACACACACTAAAGATCTTTTGTGAACACTTTATCGTTGTGAACATTGTGAACAACCATAAAATAGCTTTTGAATCTTATGAATCTTGTTGAAAATACTACCGAACCATTCTATTAACCTATTAATCTTATTGGATCCTATGGATATTATTAAATCCTATGAATTTGTTGAATCGTATGAATATGGCATCTTGTTGTAAAAACTATTATGAATCTTTTGAATGTTCTGAATCTTGTTGTAGACACTTCTATGAACCTTTTGACTCATATGAATAATGTTACAAACATCTGTTGATATATATAAATGATTATATGTGTTTTTTATTTGTTCACAACGATAACTTGTTCACAATGTATCTCATCCGTATCAAATTAGTCCCCCCGTACCCAAATCCTATCAAATCTTCGTTCCTTAACGTTACGGGTAACCATTTCGACCCGTTCAATCAAACGGGTTGATGACCCAAAATCATAAATTTTTTATATAATTTTGATTTTTTTCAAAAAAACAATTTATTTAATACATCATTTTATAAATTTTCCTATTTTAAAAAAATTACGTTCTATCTTAGTTTTTTACGATGTGTCAATTTAACAATCCCGTCTATTTCGCCCGTTGGATCGAAATGGTCACCCCTGCTTAACATGAACCCAATAGCACGCCCCCAAACAGCCTGAAAAGTTTGTAAATTTGTATATATACAGATAAAAGATATAGATCACGTAAATACAAATATATAATTTAGCAATTTTGTATTATATATATATATATATATATATATATATATATATATATATATATATATATATATGGATGGGATCATTGCAGAACCTTAATTTAGTGCAGAACTATAGAACCAATCTAAACCATTGGATTATTATATAACACTAGGGATAAGATGGTAATTATGCAATTAACATTGAATTAATAGTAGCCTACCAAGTTTGACTGCACACTTTGACCATTTTTTACTCTTTTAATATCGAAGGTGCATGCATTGTTGAATGTGTGATATAAACTGTAATTCGACATTGAATGATCTCTATATAATATATTGAATGGAGGTCTATGTAAAAAAAATTTATGAAAAATAAACACGTAAAATTTTTTGAAAAAAATATATCATTACTGTTCTCATTAAATCAACCAACTTTTGACTACTAATTTTGACCATTATTTTGATTCTGTTAATTTTGAATGTACATGCAGTGTTGCATCGACGTTGGATATATGACATCAAGTGTTGCATCGACGTTGAATTATATCGATCATGCTACATTGCATCGTGGTCTGGGTTTTTTTTTTACGAAAAATAAACACGTAAAATTTTTTCGAAAAAAATATGTCATTATTGTTCTCATTAAATCAACCAACTTTTGACTACTAATTTTGACCATTATTTTAGTTCTGTTAATTTTGAATGTACATGCAGTGTTGCATCGACGTTGAATTATATCGGTCATGCTACATTGCATCGTGGTCTGGATAATTTTTTTTTTACGAAAAATAAACGCGTAAAATTTTTTCGAAAAAAACATGCCATTACTGTTCCCATTAAATCAACCAACTTTTGACTACTAATTTTGACCATTATTTTGGTTCTGTTAATTTTGAATGTACATGCAGTGTTGCATCGACGTTGAATATACGATATCAAGTGTTCATTCGACATTGAATCATACCAGCCATGCTACATTGCATCGTGGTCTGGGTAATTTTTTTTATAAATAATAAACACGTAAAATTTTTTCGAAAAAAATATATCATGACCGGTCTCGTTTTAAAGAGTATGAAATTCTCGTTTGTATGATATAATTTTTTTGATTTAACAATTAATCATATTAATGTTATTTTAGTTTAAAGAAAAATGATATTTATTTTACTAATGCCAATCTTTTTGTTATTTTCAATCTATTCCTTTTTTACCCCTGAAAGAATTAAATAATCACTAATGCCAATCTTTTTTTCATTAATTTCAAACTTTATGGTTTTAATCAAGACCATTAGATTAATCTAATCTATGGACGATATTGGTTCTACGGTTCTATGCTAAATTTAGGTTCTGCAATGATCCCATATCTATATATATATATATATATATATATATATATATATATATATATATATATATATATATATATATATATATATATAACTTTAAGCTAGTTTCATATAAATTAAAATTGTAAGATAATGTAATATCTAAATATTAGAGTGTAAAATAAAACATGATTAAAATGTAGCCACAAGCCACATCCATCATGGCATGACCACTTTTTTCACGTCTTTATGTCATATCGTATATTTCTTTTTCATTTGTTACGTGTCATGGGAGGATTTAATCATGCAAATATGAATTTTTCATTTATAATGATTGATAATAAATATACATATATTACATTTTAGTAATTAATGCTATTGCTAAGTAGGTAACAAACTACGAGAAAAGGAGTTCCAATCAAATACAAAGTTTTAAACCATTATTTAATTAATCTTCTTTTTACAATTTGCTTTTTAGGAATCATTTTAAATAACTTTTGGTGTTAGTTTAGGCCTTTAGGGTTAACGTCGTATAAATATATGTTACTTTACTGAAATTACTTAAATGACTAATTTAGTTTTTTTTATCTCATCAATAGTTGTACTTAAAATTTATTGTTGTGATGATACTTTTGATTACCGGTTCTACCGGTAATGATTTTGTATTTGTGATTTTAAAAATATGAAAAAGATCTATATGCTTATGTGGATTTTCTAAATTATTTATATAAATGAAAATCCATGTAAATTCATGTAAGTCATGGGCTAAATGAGTAGTTTAGGAGTAGAAGTATGATGATTTGCCTTTCAAAAAAAAATAAATTAAAAACCTGTCACGTACTTAAGTTGCCATTTGAATCAGCAAAAACTGTCATATCAACATCAATACTGGTTACACGTACCATATCGTCAAGTTATTTTGGAGTACAACTATCATCCAGTCAAAAAAGTTAATTAGTCTTTTAGGTAAATTAAGAAAAGTATGTTGCATTTGTACGCATTTAACTCGTTAGTTTATTAACAAACGTGGTTAATTTTTAATAACTAGTTTGTAAAATAAAATGTATGTAAACTTAATATTAAATCATATAAATGTCAATTATTATTAAAAAAAAATACAACAAAAGTATAATTATTTGTCATCTATATTATTTATCTATTTTTTTAATATTCATACTAGTTTATGAACTCAACATTACGTAAATAATTTTTAATAAATAATAGTTAGATAAATATATATATGTGTGTGTGTGTGTGTGTGTGTGTGTGTGTATGTATGTAAATTAAAATTAAACCATATAAAACTTTTAAAAATGTTCATGAACAGTAGTTACTTTTTTATTTCTAATTGTTTTTATATAAGTTAAAATTTTAATTTTACATTAAACATAGTGCTTTTATATATTTTGTAATAAATAAAATGTTATGAAATATTATTTTACTAACACTGTAATATGTTTACTTTTAAAATATTTAATATAAACATTAATGAACAAAGTTATTTTGTTAAAATTCTTTTAAATTTTTTTAATTCTAAACTTTTTGTATATTTAATCGATATAATTTGAAATTTTAATTTTAAGTAAAACATAATATTTATATATTTTTTGTAATAAATAAAATGGGATTAAATATGATTAATTTATACTGTAATATGTTTACTTTTTTTAAATATTTGCCATTGTTTGTATTATTTGTATTTATTTGTAATATATATTAATAAGTTTATAAACAAAAAATATTTTTTTTAATTGAATATATATAAAGTGTAACACTTCGAAACCCAATATAAAATGTCACGTATTAAAGACTGTCAGGTGGCATCATACACATAGATACCCGACTACAACCCAATAATTATACTAACAGGATATGAGTAATTAAGTCAAGTACAGTGCACGTCAGGGTGATCCCGAGATAAATATCTGAACTACCTAAATATACATACACATCATTAAAAAAGATAACTACCTTAAATCAAGTAGCTAATATCCTTGCGTAGAAACAGTAGGTAGAGCCTACTTTAGTGTAGCAGGTCGACTATCACTCCCGTGAGTCCCTGAGATGAACATTTTTAGGAAAATAGATTAGGTAAATCAGCTAGTGATAATGCAAGTTAGTTAAATCACAAAATCCTGTAAAACAGTTTAGCGTTTCCTGCTAAATCGATATTATGAGATCTATCACGTAGATGATCGTCCCTGAGCAGTAGCAATCCCGGTGGGATCCCCCTCCCATGCACGTGGTCCCCTTGACCACACTAAGCAGTCCCAGGTTTTCAATAAGGGTTGGGAGCTAACCGAGCCATGTCCCAGGCATACGGTTTATCACAATTACCATAGTAATCCCGATGCAACACAATAGCCCAATATCACAAGATCTCGCAAATATTAAACACTGTAAAAACCCAACCCAATAGCCCAAAATAGCCTTAAAACCCACTGGCCCCATTCGCGGTCGAGGTCACCCTCACCCGGTTGCGCTCCCATCTCGACCGCACACCCCCGAACTCGACCGAGCTCCTCATCGTGCCCGTACCATCCCGAGCGCGGTCCACAACTGCCTTAGACTCATCACAGTGCGCGATAAGACGATCACGATTCACGGTCACGCTCAAAGGCGATCACGGTCGCGCTCAAAGGCGGTCAGTTGAGTAGTGTTGCTTTGTTCTTCCATGGCTACGAGTTTTATCCCCAAACCCGATTCTACCATGTTTAGCAACCCCAAATACACTCAATTTATTCCAAAATCATATAACTACCAATTCCAAACAAATTCTAACGAATTAATACAACAATACAGCACTTTGGAAGATTACACTTACTTGAACAAAAATGAAAACGATAAAGTGAAGATTGAGCTACTGTCCGGATGAGTAAACACATACACATACCTTTGCAATTAGTTTAGGAAGTGAATGAGTGAAATAATTTGGGCTAAGAAACATAATATATACGCATCCGATATAAACCCGACCTGGTATCCAATAACTTGATCCCGTTATTAATTAACACACGTTTATATCATCGGTATCCAATTTAATTACGGTTAATAAGATTGTAATATTTTGTTAAACTTTTAATTTGAACACCCTAATTAAATCGATCACTTCGAATTCACGTGTTATATAACCCATAATCATCCCAACTTGATAATATTAAATTAATTAAAGAATAAAGGAATTACATATTTACACGTACCCATCTCAAAACAAGGATGTTACAATAAGATATATTTTGCATGTATATTTATATCATCTATTTATTAATACTTAAAAGTATAAGAAATAATAAATTGTAATTATCTATTATATTTATTAAATTTTATATTTATCTTTTTTTATATTTAATTTTACATAAAACATAATCTATATATATATATATATATATATATATATATATATATATATATATATATATAATAAGAAAACACAAATTACCACATGATTCACCACATTTCATCTTTCATATAAAAAGATAAATACATACTATTATTTTTAAAATAAAATAAAAGATAAATACAATTCATTATTTTAAAGATACATACATTTTATTATTTTTTATAAATTTGTGTTCTTTTTTATTATATAAAATTTTCAGATACATACAATAATTTTATTTAGTTAGTTATTACTTTTAAGATGTAACGATAGGAAAACAATTTTATGTTTTTATGCGTGTTATCAAAACGAAAAAGTGACGATAACTATAACCTGGACATGCATACATGAAATAAAATTGTTTGTGAACTTAATGAAAAATAATTAATCTTAAGAGTAATTTGTATGTTTATTTTCAAAGTGATTATTGAGATTTTTAAAAATTAAATTAAAAGTCATTTTAAAATAAATGTTATTGTCGTAGGTCAACACAATAGTCCTTTAAATTGATTACGACTAATTTAGCTAACTTGAAAAATAGGAATCGAACATACTAAAAATTACAAACTCGAATAAAGGTTGTACAACGTCCAGACACCGCGTATTTTTTGGTTTGATGTAATGATATTGGTGTACAAAATTTCGAACGACTGCAAAATTACTTGGAAATCTAAGAGTCGTGAAACACTTTCAGATTAAACTATTTCGATGGTACAATCGAAATCTCAATCGGAAAAAAACTTAGAATTTCGAACAGAGAATTTGGAATGTTTCTGATTTCTTGTACCGCCCTGAAATGACCAAAAACGACGGGTATTATTTGGTGGGAACCGCCATTTTAACCGCCAAATTCGGATTCAACCGAATTTCGGGTCTAAATCAAATTCAACCAGCTTAGACCTGACAATTTGGTACACGACACGTATACGTCACGAGTTTTCCGTATATGTGTTTTACAAAGTCGTGTTTCGTGTAAATTCGTGTTTCGTGTCTTATCCACGTAAAACACGAATTTACCCGTATAAACACGTGTAAGACACAGAAAAATTTCGTGCTACACGATAATACGAATAAAACACGTATATACACGACATTAGATTTCCACTTAATTAATTAATTAGAAGAATTTTAGAGTTATTATGTTTGAATTTATAACAATATATATTTTGGGTAAAATTCGTGTTTTCGTGTGACACGTGTTTTATGCGTGTCGTGTCACGTGTCACGCGATTTTTTTGCGTGTCGTGTTCGTGTTTCAGATCAAGACACATTTTATAATTCGTGTCGTGTTCGTGTTTGACAAATTCGTGTCGTGTAATATTCGTGTTTGACACGCGACACGACACAGATACACATATTGTCAGGTCTAAACCAGTTCGACCCCAGCCAGGGGCTCTGCCCCTTGAACTCCGCCACCAGGGGCTGCCGCCCCTGGAACCCCGCTATAAGGGGCGCTGCCTCCGAACCCTCGGTAATTAATCTCAAACAATATTGAACAAGTGTGCACTCCGCACAATCCAAACTTGTTCAATATGTAATAAGATTATTTTTGTCAAACAAGTTTATCTCATTACACTTAAATCATATTGCTGATAAATTACCAACATTTGGTACGTTTTTTATTTATATCCAAGAAAACTTTGGACGTAAACAAAAAAACTTAAATAACAACAAAATTCAAAAGGACCATAAAAGTATAAAAAGACGAGCATGTAGAATGTAGTAGCTAGTTATTTTAAGTCCAATATTCACATGAATAACTTGATGCATGTTAAAGAAATCTATTCAACGAAAACTGATACATATTTAAAATATAAACCATTTAAGTGTTATGCACACACATATCTATTGTAACATCCCGACTTTTAACCTGGTACGTAGATTTAATTTATTAGATATTTAATTTAATTTATTATTATTACGTTGGTCGAATAGAATCTCGATTAGTGGATTATACGTGTCGGGATTGAGATATACATGAAATCTGATTATTATTTTAGCGGATTATTAATAATTATGAGATCACGAAGTTAAATGGGTTAAAATCATCTTATTATTAAAAAAAATGATATCGGGTTCAGATATTGGGTACGGAACCTGCCTAAAATGGAAATATATATAAAGGGTTATGTTTGAATCCTTTTTCTTCTTTTGCTCAAAAATAGAAAGTGAAACTGTGTGCTCTGTGTGTGTGCGTTTTCACTGAGACTAGCAGGAAGCAAGGTAACAACATCTGATTTGGTGCTGAAATTGCATTCAAATTCTCCCTTTGAGTTCTTGAAGTAAAAGAGGTAAGAAATCATTCCCTTGCAAAGTTGGTTTATGTTACATGTTGTTAAATATGTGGATATTGGCCATGTAGCCTGTGGGATGGATTTGTAAGTTGTTTCTGAGTCGTTTAGTTGGAAAAATCGATTTGGGGGTTGAGTAGCCCCTGGAACAGCCATTAACACGAACATAGCAGACATGCACGTTCATCGTCGCGGTCGCGATCTCTGGAACGCGACCGCGATGGGTGTAACGCGGGTGGGGTGAATTTGGCCAGCAATTGAGAATGCGTCCGAGATCGAGCGCGACCGTAAGCGTGACCGCGATGCAATCTAAGTGAGGGCAGTGATTCGGTGGTTTGGGCATGGCTGGTTTTGGGCTTTAGAGTCCGTTTGGGGTTGCTTTTTGGGTCCAGTTCAGTTATGGGGCCTGTATTTGGGTTGTTTTGTATATCGGTTGGATGTGTATTAATATTCTGGGATCCGTTATGTAAACAGGGTCGAGCCGACAACGTCTGAGCTGCAATAGGATTCCGTTCAGCAGGTGATCAGTGATCGGTGAGTACTCGAGTTCCTTTTCAAAAGCACGTTTGGTTTATGAGTTATGTTTGTGTATCTTGTGTTGTGTTGTATGAGACAGAGATGTGACGCCTCACGTATGATTCTATCTACCTTATTATACGTGCTATGTGTAACACCCCAATAATTTAAAAAGGTAATTAACTTCGTGAAACAATTATAATTGTGAACTTAAGTACAATATTATGAGTTAATTACCAAATGTTAGTAATGATCACTATTATTGAGACTTGAATGATTAAAGAAAAATAAAATGTTGGGTTGTACTGAAATGACAAAAATAGGTAATGTACTTTGTCATTTAAATAATGATTAGTATGACATAAGAATCGATTATTGCGGTGTTTAAATATATTTAGTTTAATTATGTCCAAATACTAATTTGGGTATGGAATTGTTAAATAAATGCAAGTTATGGCATTTTAGTTTGTATTTTATTGAAATGAAAAATGAAAGACTTAATGATAAGGGGTTTAGGTGTGTCAAGGGGTAAAGTAGGAGGGGCAAAAGTGGCCAAAGGCCAAACTTTTACCCCCCTTCTCTTCTTATGTTCGTCCAACACACACACATATGCACACACTCACTCATTTTGCAATATTGAGAGAAAATAGAAGAAGAAAGCTAGGGTTTGTGGGTTCTTGATCAAAGATGGAAGATTGAAGGCTAGAAATCATCATTTTGATGCCATATTGAAGGTATATCACATCCCCTCCATTCTCTTCTCCATTTTCTTGGTGTTCTTCATATTGGAAGAACACAACCCTAAGTGGGTTTTTGTGATAGAGTTAGTAAATGACTCCAATATCATGAATATGGTAATATTTACGGTTTATAAAAGTATTTGGGTCATAAATATATGGTTTATTGGGTGAGTATGGTGGAAAACCCAAGTTGAAGCTTTGTTTGAGCTTCAATGGTGGATGTGGAAAGGGTTGTGTTGATTTAGTATGTTTATATGATATTTTGTGATTCAAATATGTTAAGTAGTAAAATGATATTGAGTTGAGTCAAGTGGAAACTCATTTGGAGTTGGATTTTGGTGAACTTGGGAGAAACCCAAGTTGGAGCTTCTTTTGAGCTCCAATGGTGTATGAAAGATAAATTGCATCTAGATACATGTTTTTATGATAAATTGTGAGTCAAATGTATTATTTAGTGCCATGGAGTTGAATGGAAGTTAGTAGGAACTCAATTGGAGTTTCAAAGACTTATTTGTGTATTGGCCATTTAAGAACTCGATTTGAGCTCGTACGAATTCCATGGAATCATGGAATGGTATGTTTTGGTGTTAATGTGTTTAAAATGTGTTTATTTATGTTATTAAAGTGTTTTCATATGTTGGGTAACACAACACACGTGCAAGAACTCAAATTGGCGTTTTAGGCCCATACCGCACACCAAGTGTTCGGTGAAATGCCACAACGAGTTCCAAATCATTTTGGGATTGGGTTTCAATGTTTAGATGTATGTTGAATGTCTAAACATAGCCCAAGTATGTATAATAATGCTATGGGATTGGTTAAAGTTGATTATGAGCTCAATTGGAGCTCGGTGTTGTCGGTTGGAGCTTTCGGTCGTTTTCGGACTCGTTTGGAGTCCGTATGAGCTCCATGGAATCATGAATTGTTATGAAATGATTCTATATGTGTAGAGAGGTTTAAATGACCTTAATATATTGATTATATGGTTGGTAAAGTCTATTTCAATGGTTAGAAGCAATTATGGGAGTTTTGGAGGGTTTTGGTGCATTTTTGGGCCTTTAAGTTGCAGTCTCTGGGGGGACAGCCTGTTGGTCGCGCCTCTACCCCCCTCTGGGTCGCGCCATGACCAACTTTCTGTCCCCGAAATTCGTTTTCCATGGTTAGGGGTCGATGCTCGGGTCTTATGCGTCCGATGCACTTCTAAATTAAGTGTTTAAAGGGTTTGAAGGCCTTAAATCAATTCCGGAACTCCTAAGGCCTCTATTGGACTTAGTACTTTCGGTTTGATGTCCCAACACCCTTAGGACTATCCTAGAGTCTTATATTGTGTTCGGGAGCTTATGTGTGCGCCTTATGAATGCTTATAGGCGAATCGAATCGAAAGAGGCTTGGTCACAAGTCTTAGCCATTCTCGGGGCTATTGTGACATGGTTGGAAGACTTTGAAATCTTAATAACCAATCACTGTGAGTTCTAGTATTAGATTTTCATAAAGTCATATACGATGTACTTGTTGCTTTATGATTGATCATTCGTTGTTGATTCATACTATGACATTATATGATTGTTGCTTATTCATCCATTTCATCAATGCACGGCATATTTGTATTCTCGAGGCATCTTGGACCTCATTTGTTGATTATACCTTTCGTTTGGACTCACCTGGATATCCATGGATTATTCCTGGCCCATTTGAATGCCGGATGCCGACGTACTTGCATTGTCGGAAGTCCTGTACTTGCTAGGGACAATCCCGTACTTGCTAGGGACAGCCTCGTACTTGCTAGAGGCATCACCACACCCGTACTTGCTAGGGAACCCCGAATTATGAAGGGGCATGTGGTATTTGATCACTCATCTTGTGCACTTGACTTATGCCGTTTGGAATCATTATGTTGATCATCATTGCATCTATATACCTTGTGTTATATCTAATCTAATAACTCACTCAACTTTATGTTGACCGTGTTGGTTGTTAACCCCTTTCAGGCGCTGTCAATGGTAAGGGCCTAGCCGGTCCATCTGGTTGATTTCGGTTGGGGCTAGCTTAGAGTTCCTCGCCTTTTGGTATAGCTTTTGGATCGCTCGGGTGCGAGATTAGTGGACTCCCTTTTTGACATATGCTTGTGGATGAACTTAGCTTTTATCTATGGTTAGATAATCTAGATATTTATAATTTGTAACCCATCTGTTTCGATCCATGATACCCCACACTTTGCTCATTATTAGGTGACAAAGTGGGAAGTATCAGGTTGATGGCTTTTGAGTATTGAAAATTTGAATTTGACGCATTTTCCGCAACGTATTATTATATGAATTATTGTTAAATGTGTGTGAAATACCCTATTTAGTTGTGAGGGTGTTTCACTATGTGTATGAATTGAGACTATTCCCAGAGTATCCGTGATGGGCGATCGCGCAGGCTGACTGTCCTTAACTAGTCACGAAGTATGAGACTGTATATATACAACAATGTCGTTGCCAGGTCGCTCCTGTGCTTATTGAGTAGCTAACCACTACTGTGTTCGGTCTGTTAGCTGGGGAATGACGTCCCCTTGAGTTGAGATGTGCACAGAGTACAGAGACCATAAGAGATCTTGAGACATGATTGAGTTACTTATGTTGAGTTGCATGCTATCACATATGCTATGTGTTGTATTATTTGTTATTCTTGCAGAGTTATATCCTCATGTACTCATGAGCTTGCCAGCTTACGTTTTCGAGTTTAACGTGTCTCGGACAGTCAGATAGTGGGTTCACAGCCGCAACAACTGCAGAATTAGGAGCAGAGATCGTTCGGGATTTTGTATATGTGTAACTGATGTATGCTGATGTTATCTTTTGGGGAACCATTGTATATGATTAGCATGTGTATGATAGCTGGTAGTCAGACTTTGTATGTTAATTCAGTTGTTTGTGTTATCTGTATCAGACCTTCGAGCTTCTGTGGATATATGTAATAAAGTTATAATTATCAGTGATTTGTGTTAATCCATGACATGTGTATTATGAGATAACTGCGATATTGACATTTATGATATTATATTGACGTGTCTTTTATAGAGAGGGTGTTACATCTATTTTCTATTATTATTATTATTATTATACATAACTAGTTTATAACCCACGTATTACGTGGATTTTTTTAATTTAATTTATTTATATAAGTTGTATATGAGTAAAAATAAAATATACAAAAATAATAATTGTGTTTATTTTTTATTATTTACAGATTAAAAATAGAGTATATTTATCTTTTTTAAAAATATTAAATTGTATTTATCTTTTATTTTTTATAAGTTGTAATTATATTTTTGGTGAACGTAGAGGTGACACGTAACATTTGATGTTTTCCTATATTATACATAATAATAATAATTTCCACAACTAATTCATATTTTTACATTTGGATCTAATTATGATTATTATGGATAATAATGATAGATATTTATTTTAGGTAAACATTAATTTTAAATGTTACAAAATCTAATTTATTGCTAATTAATTAATGAAAAAAAGAAAGTCAAAATTTAATGCAATTAAGTTAAGGTGCTAAATTTGAAAAAAGAGGTGGAAAAATAAAATTTTCTTGTATTATAGAAGTGACATATGACATGAATTATTTTGTTTTATTATAATATATAGGTTTGAGACCCATTTGTTACATGGGTTGATTTAGAAAATACATATTTTTTTTATATTTTAATAAATTATTATAAAATTTATATATAATTAAAATAAAAAAATTGAAAGCTAGTTAGGTTAAAGATAAAAAAATAGTTAGTTGTTTGATATTAAATAAAAATATATTATTATATTGTATTATTAAAAACAGATAATACGTGTTTGCAAAAAATGTTTCTTTTAAATTTTATTAACTTCAAATATGAAATATCAATGTAAGAAACAAAAAACTTCAATTATGTGAATGTGTATATATTTTGAAAATGATAAAATATAAAAATAGAATATCTGAAAATCAACAATCAAAATTTATCATATTCACAATTGAAGTTTTATCAATTAAATTTTAAATCTTGTTAGCAAAATAACTAACAAAAATTTTTAACTTTATTTACTTCACTTCTATATTTAAATCAAAAATTTTACATTTGAATTTAACTATGATCATTAAGGATAACAATGACACATATTTATTTTAGGTAAATATTAATTTAATATTAATTCATTAATGAAAAAATTAAAATCAAAATTTAATGTAATTAAGTTAAGGTTGTAAATTTGGAAAATGAATTAAAAGAATGACATAGGTATAATTATTGATTTTAATTAAGGGTATAAGAGACATTTCATAAATAATTATGAGTTGTCATTAATCTGGACCATTGATTTCTTTCCAGCCAATGGTCCAGAAATCACAAGTGGTTTTCTTATTTTATATAGTATAGATAAAGGAGAACACAAAGTGACACGTGACGTCACCACATTAAATCTAAAAAGATAAATATTAATAAATAAGTAACTCTATTCATTATTTGACATAAAATACATGGCATCGCCACATTTCATCTAGAAAAAATAAATACATATTATTATTTATTAAATAAAATAAAAAATAAATACAATTCATTATTTCAAAGATAAATACATTTTATTATTTTTAGAATAAAATAAAATATAAGTAAAGTTTATTATTTCTAATATTTATAGATATTAATAAATAATTAGCTCTGTATCTCTATGCACTATTTGACATAAAATATCAAAATAGATAAAATTACATTTGAAAATATAAAAAACAATATTAATGAAGAACATTAATCATAAAGATTATAATACAATATTAATAAAATAATAATTTATAACATTTTATTCATTGTTACAATACACATATATGTGTGTGTGTGCGCGCGCTATATTTTACGTAAAACTGAAATTTCAAATCATATCGACTAAATCTATCTATATCTATATTTATATCTATCTATACTATTAAAAGAGTAACTAAATGTCACATGACATGCTCTTATTTAATTTGCCACGTGTCGTTCTCTCATTTTGCCACGTCATTTACTGATTTTATTTTTAAATTTTAAAACAAATCAAATCTATGTAAATCTAATATGGATTAATTTCATAACAAACTAACTAAAATTAAGCAAACTTTATTATTCATATAATTATTATATTATACATATATATAAATATCAATTTCTAAAATTAACCCATGTAATACATGGGTAATAACCTAGTATATTAATAAAGTAAAATGTTTTTCGCCACATGACATCCTCTCATTGAAACCAAATCTCATTTTCCCGCCTAATTTGCCTAGTTTAGTTTTCCATTTATACAACTTAATTAATTGAAAGAAAAATGCAATTATGACCTTTTTTTTCTATTTTATTTCTTGTAACCATAATTATGGTAATTCATAATTTATTTTAAAGTATCTTAAACTTAAATAACAAAAATTATGTTAAATTGTTAATACTATTTATAATTCACATAATTATATTTTAATATTTTATTTTTAATGTATACTTAATTAAATATTTAAATATATCATTCAGAAATCTTTTTTCCTTTCAAATTTTCTTATAAATATTTTTAATATACTATTAGTTTAATAATAATTATTATTATTATATTTTTTATGTAAAATATCTATGTAATACTTGGGTTTACAAACATTGTACCAATCAATGAGTAAATAATATGTCACATGTCATGCTTTCATTTGATTTGTCATGTGTCGCGATCTCCTTTTGTCATTTCATTTACTAAATTTAATTTATATTTTAAAGTAAATCAATTATATTCAAAACCGATCTTAATAATTAATTAATTAAAATTAAATAATTCTATATTCTTAAAATAATAAAATTATTATATTATACATAGTTATAAATATTTGGTTTTTAAATTAACCCATGTAATACATGAGTAATAATCTAGTATTATAATAAATGAGAACAGCTCTTGCCACATGTCATTCTCCTAATACACTACTTTTTCATTTTCCCGTTCTTTTTCCAAAAATAAAATTAATATTAACTTAATTAACATGCATGCCATTTAATTGATTTAATTAGACTTTATGATTGAAAATTATTATTTGTGTTTTCTAAACTAACTGAAACTAATATAATGCTTATTAAAAGTTTTCGAAATTAACTATGTAAAATAAAAAAGTGTAAAAAATCAATAAAATAATGAACTTTAAGTTTAAATGTCCCAAAAAATAAATAAATCTTAAAAAATAATAAAATAAAAAAGGCAAATTTAAAATTTAAAATAATTTTTTTAAAAGATCTATAAAATAATAAACTTCAAATTTAAATGTCCGAAAGAATAAATAATTGTATGAAATAAGAACTAAAAACCTTAGTATATAATAATTTTGAAAAAAATCTTTATGACACATTATAATAAAGTCTAATTAAATCAATTAAATGACATGCATGTTACTTAAGTTAATATTATTTTTATTTTCAGAAAAAGAGCGGAAAAATGAAAAAGTAGTGTATTAGGAGAATGACAAGTGACAAGAGTTGTTCTCATTTATTATAATATTAGATATATAGATGTTATTTACCATCATTATTTGTTTGACATTTGATAAATTTTATCTAATCTAAATTTAAACTCTAAAAAAATCTTAAATTATATAATCTATAAGAGATTACAAACAGCCACAAGACATCACTGCATTTCACTTAAAAGATAATTCCATGTTATTATTTTCATAAATAAAATATAAATATAATTCTTTATTTCTAAATAAAAGAAAATACATTGTTTTTAAAATAAAATAAAATATTATTAATATCTATAAATATACAAGATAATACAATATATTATTTCTTATATCTTTAATGTTAATAAATAGATAATATTTAAGCTACATCCAAATAATATCTCATAAATACTTATCAATATATCTACTTAAAAAATATTATTTGTAGAATTTATAAGCTTATTAAAGTCTCTATAATAATAATAATAATAATAATAATAATAATAATAATAATAATAATAATAATAAAACACAAATTGCCACATGACATCACCACATTTCATCTAAAAAGGCAAATACATATATTAACTTTAAAATAAAAAGATAAAAGCTAAATACAATTCTTTAATTTAAATATAAATACATTTTATTATTTTTAAAATAAAATAATATAAAAGATAAATACAATTCATTATTTCTAATATTTCTAATCATTAATAAATAATTAATTCTATTCACTATTTGACATAAAATAATAAAATAAAATATATACAATTCATTGTTTTAAAGATAAATACATTTTAGTATTTTTTAAATAAATTAAAAGATAAATACAATTCATTATGTCTAATATGTATATATATAATTAACTGTAACCACTATTTGACATAAAATATAAAAATAAATAATGATACATTTGAAAAGAAAAAATATATAATATTAATGAAGAACATTATGTGTGTGTATATAAAATAAAAAAGAACGCAAATTTCACGTGTCACCTTTACGTTTTATCGAAAAAGATAAATATAATTTATTATCATTAAAAACAAGATAAATACAATTTATTATTTTTGAAAAGATAAATAACTCTATTATTATTTAATCTACAATTATAAAAGATAAATACGATTTATTATTAATTAAAAAGATAAATATAGTTTATTATTTTTTAGTCTATAAACATTAATTTGTAATAAAATAAGTATCATATTTATATAAATCAATTCATATCAATTTACTGGAAAAGATAAATACAACTTATTACTATAAAAAAGTGGATAAAAACATTATATATATTAGTTTGATTTATGTCATTAATATGTTCAACTTTATTTTAATAGATTTTCATCTTAAAAAAAGAAAAAAAAAATCTTAAAAGGATGTTTCTTTAATTAGAGAATGAATAAAAATCAAGGAAAAAGAACCAGGGAAAAGCCCTACAGAGCAGAACACACTTCTCCTCTATTTTCTCTCTCTCTCTCTCTCTCTCTCTCTCTCTCTCTCTCTCCTTAAACACAAAATTAGATCAATTCAAAAACCCTTAAACCAAAGTCTCTCTCTTTCTCTTTCCCCTTTCTTCTTCTTCTTCTTCTTCTCCCTCTTTCCCATTTGTTTTGATCTCTGTCTAAGCATTTATCTCTTCGGATCAATTTCGTTCGATATCTATATGTAACTTGTTTATATATATAGATTATTATTATTATTATTATATATATAGATATAGATATACGTATTGAGGAGCAATTGTTACTGTTCGTTGTTCAAACAAGGAAATATGAATAGTGGGGTTAGGGTTTCCATTCCAAACAGCGTAAGAAAGACGATCCAGAACATTAAGGAGATCACCGGTAATCACAGTGAAGATGAGATATATGCAATGCTTAAAGAATGTTCCATGGATCCAAACGAGACAACCCAGAAGCTCTTATTGCAGGGTAATCTTTCGCCTTGAGATCCATCATGTTCCTTTGGTTTTCTGGCTCTTACATGTTTCTCTCTCTCTCTCTCTCTCTCCTTTTTTTTTTTTTCGGATTTGATTTTGATTGTGTTATTTTATGTGATTGTGCGACACTTTTTGGTTCTGTTTATTTTGTATCTGGTAGTGTTCTTATCGTTAGGGTTAGAGTGGGTCTTGAAGTTTTGTTTTGAAAATTTTTATTTAAATTCCTACAGCTGAATTGGTGTTTGTATGTCGTGATCCTTACTCGTTAGAATGATTTTTCGGATTACTATTAATTATAATGTGAAGCTAACTGTTTCGTAATTGATGATTGTTGCATTTAGCCAAAGATTCAACTGTAGCACCATTTGGGGCTGGCTGATTTGCCGTCATGGTTGTTGCATTGTCTAATTAAATATGCTTCAGTATGAATTTGTTTTTTGATATGAATTTGAAGATAAACCACTCAATAATGGTGAAAACTTGCTTTCGTTATTGCTAGTATATTAACATCAAACTGGAATTATAATTTTTCTTCTTAAAGTTTCAATTTTCAGTAGGTTGTTCATGCGTAAGGTTATCCTGATTCAGCTTGCTGCAAGCCTTTAGTTTTAGATCTGCAGTTGTTTATGCTAGAAGTTCACGAGTGCTATTTCAATGTTCAAATATTCATTAACATAATCCATGCTTAAAAGCATGTCTGTGTACGTGCCGAGTCAGGTGTCTTCAATTTGAACATGTTTATGCTTTCTGTTGCGAATTCAAATGTAAGCAGGATAATTACTTTTAAATTCATTATTGCACAGATCCGTTTCACGAAGTAAGGAGGAAGCGCGACCGCAAGAAAGAGGTAAGATCACTATATACTGTTTTGAATAAACAGTGTAACTTGATTGCAACTCTATTATCCATGTGGCTGAGTATCTTTTACCATGGTATGTTGCTGTTGCACTGTCAAAAGATCATCGATTAAAACAAAGATTATGCGTTTGCTTCTTAAATGAAGACAGATTATAGCGGATGATGGCTGTTTTCCTAAAATACTGTAGTTAGATTTTCTCTTCCTTTTTTTTAAGGGTATGCTTTATACCTGTGTATCTGGAAAACTATATTATGCTTTGTATTCATGATGTTGACTTATTATCTTTCATACAGAATCCTAATAAAGAATCCACGGAGCCTAGATGGAAACCTGGGATGCAGGGACGAGGGAATCGGGGTGGCCGGGGGAACTATTCTGCTCGCCACATTTCTCATGGTAATTCACAAGTTAGATTCCATGAATCCATCACATATATGCATGCAGCGTGTTCTTGTATATATTTATTTCATGCCAGCAGTTTCTTTATTTAACAAATAGTCCCTTTGAGGTTTTTCTTTTCTGGCCTTGGGGTTAGGTGACTTTACAATTAGAATTTCAATTTTATAAATGATATTAAGGATTAATTTCATATCAAGCTTCAAGGTCTACACTATAGATTTATGATTTTGAGCAGCTGTTGTTGGATTATTAAAGTATGCTAGGCATTGTAATAATGTAATGCATAAATAACAATGCATGATTTTTTGTTTTCTAAAATATAGATGCAGGTGGTAGCCGTAATGCTGTCTCTGGAAAGGAAAACGAAGTCAATCAAGGTGCAGATGATGGTGTAGTCATGCCAATAACTCTGGATAAGAAGAATAAGGAGATACCTGTGGTTGTGAGGTGTTGCATTCACTAGATTTCCCTTTTGGTTGATTTACAATGTAACCATTTAAGTGAAGTAGATAAAAATGCAGGGATTAATTACTCACAAGGTACATATCCTATTCCATTTTTTTTTTGCAGTTCTTCCAAAGTTGTTGCTAATAGTCCATCTAACATAGTTTCCGAGAAAACTATCACCACACCTAATGCACATTTGTCTGCCATAAGTGATTCAACTCAATCTGAAGTGACTGCGAGTAGTAAGTTGGAGGGTCCACTGCCACAACTCCCTCTTGAGGCAAGCAAAATCCCCACGGCTGCTTTGGGAGATGGACATGCACAGGGGCAGCTCATATCAAGTTCCAGAAACATTTCACCTTCACCAGGGGTCTATTTGTCTGCTTCGGATCCTATTCTGATGCCATCACAGGATTCGCGATTCTCTGTTGGTACAATTAGGCGTGAAGTTGGAAGTCAGCGAACTCCTGTTGAGCAAGCCCAAGAGACACCTGTTGAGATCAAAACAGCTTGTGAGCACATTTTTATAGACCCTTTATTTTGCATATCTTTTTAAGATATATTAATACATGAAAATCATATTTGTGAATGCCTACTATGCCAGTTGGTCCTGAAGTCGGAGGCTCCTTCATGCAAGGAAAGATGCACAGTGAGTTTCAGGGAGAGGGGAATAATTTGCTTTCAGAGTCTTCACAACCAGCACCTTCTACTCATGTTTCCTCTTCCATTGGCAGGCCACCTTCAAATTACAATAACAGGCCACAACAAGCGATTGGGCCTCAAAAAGGTATTAAGTCATGTGATTCAGAATTGTATAAAATAATTTAATCATCTATCTTGTGCATTTATCCCAAATAGCTGGAAGCTGAATCAAATTCCTTATTCAGCATTAAGTTCTTTGATGTTTTTTCTATCGTCACATAACTGATATATCATAAGTTGATAAGTGATAACCTAGCATTTTTTTTTGGCAAAATCATGAAGTACCAAGAAAGACCTTAATGGGGAAATCTGGTTGATGTTTTATGGTTTTTCTTATGGGACTGTGCATCATAATGGCCCTTGTCTTTTCCAACAGTTGGTCCTGGTAAGGAATGGAAGCCGAAACCAACAAACCCTACTCCTGCTCAAGGATCCAGGACGGAGGTGACAGCGATTTCTGTTGAAGGTCGCTCTTCATTAAAACAGGCATCCAGTATTTCTGATTCAAAAGTTGCTACTCCTGAAAAGGAGAAGAAGCTAGAGGAATCACGCATTTCCGATGGTAAACATGTTATTATCCCGAATCACCTTCATGTTCCTGAAGTTGATAAACTTGGGTTCCGCTTTGGAAGTTTTGATGCTAGTTTCGGTTTTAATTCAACCTCCGTGAGTGGACCTGTGATCGAGAAGAGTCCATCACTTTCTGAGGCTTCTGAGGGGATTAATGAACATATCGAGGAACAGGCCTCCAGGTTCGTCAAAACTTGTTATCTTGAATGCATTGCCTTCTTACATTTTCTGATCGATCATTTTACTGGATTCAGTATTCAAGACGTGTTGGTAGCTGCCGAGCCCGAAGATTATCCCGATCGTCCACCTTCCTCTTCTAATGTACCTGAAAATTTGTCAACCGAAGGTGACGTCTCATCTAGTGTGGTCCCTGACCATAGTGCATCCAAGCAAGAGACTTCATTACCAACAACTGGCCATCAATATCCAGTGGTTCATGTTTCATCCAACCTAAGTTTTGGCTTCGTGCCACCAGTAATAGGGAGCCAGCTTCCACCTTTTGAAAGCAGCGAGTCTCAAGTACGCGATGCTTCTCGTGCCCCAAGCTTTGTTGTAAGTATCTGATATCATATATATTCAACATATTTGCTCTCTTCACATCTTTAACTTATTCTTGGCAAATTTATTAAAAAAGGTCATTGACTTCTCAATATTATTGTCACACGATTAATTGTAGGTTTCAGGCTGCTCACATGAATTATTTGTCTATAATCCTTACATACAGGTTCAACAACCGTTTGACCCAGCAAGCTATTATCCTCAATTCTACCGTTCCGGTACTGATAGTGATGGGCGCGTATCACCCTTCCATCCACCTGGGGTGGCAACCAAGTTCAATGGAAATGTTGCAGTGTTATCCTCACAGGCTTCTCAATCTTCTCAAGAGGTTTGTGTATTTTAGGCTTACACCTTTGTAAAGTACTTGAAATAGTTTTTATTTGCATAATTTGGTTCAGACACTGCTATTTTTTCAATAACTTAACTGGAAAGTACAATAGAATAGTGCATTGAATATGAAGTCAATTTGTGATGTTTTTAAATGTGAACTGCAGGTTGGGAACTCTATAATGTTGTCTGCCTCCGGCCCAACACCGTTAGCCACTCAAGGACCTGGGGTTTTGCAAAGCTCCATTGCTGTCACTCAGCAACCTTTGCCTGTGTTCAGGCAACCAACCGGGTTACATTTGCCACATTTTCCTCCAAATTATATCCCATATGGCCCATATTTTTCTCCATATTTCATTCCTCCGCCAACCATTCATCAGTTTTTGAGCAATGGTGCGTATCCCCAACAGCCTCAAGCTGGCAGTATGTATCCAGGTCCTCCAGTAACAACCCCCAAATATCCACTTCCACAGTACAAGCCTGGAAGTAATACCGGAAACTCGGGGCACATTGGAGTCACTGGAACCTATGGACCTTATGGTTCGTCCCCAGCAGGTTATAATCCGAATCCAACTGTGACTGCTGGTAATTCAACTTCCAATGAAGACCTTGGTGGGTCGCAGTTCAAGGAAAGTAATGTGTATGTTACAGGACAGCAGGTTAGTTTCATGTGCTTTATATTTCATGAAATGTTGGCTCTGAGTCTCTCTTTTGGATCTCTCTGCATTCTACAAACTTAATATACACATGCACTTCTCGTCTTTCTGCATTTAGTTGATGCTTCCTTGCCTTAAGAGGTTCAGATGTTAGAAGAGGTGATTAAAAAATTATCAAGTATTGAACTGTTTCTGGGTTCTTTCATGAACACATGATTTGCAGAGTTTCATCGTTTGTAGGACAACATGCTGTGGCCAGAAGCCCATGCTGTGAAAACAAAATCTGTCTATAGCTGTTGCTTCTAAGTGAATACATGCTGTGGCCAGAAGCCTTGTTTTTGGCGATCCTTTGTAGGTGTTGTATGTTTTCAGTGTACATGTATGGTCGACAAAGTTCAAACATACAACGGAGACACTATTTTATTTTATAGTGAGTTTTTTCAAGTGAAGACTTTTTTCTTCTTGCATCACTGGATAATACTTATCAATATACCATGGCCGTACCCTTTTAGTCGTAAAGTGCATTCTGCCTGGCAATGAACGTAGTCGATATTTTCAAGGAGAACTTTGCTAACAAACATAGATGATTTACCAAGAAAGATGAAATCATGAAAAAGGTTACTAGTCAGACATGTGCGAACGAAGAAGAAAAGGAAAAAATAACAAGAAGAAAGGAAAATAGGAAATCAATACTTGGTTGAAACTTGAAACTGAAAGGAGAAATGTCCAGCAACAGCACAACATGACACCTTAAATATAGTTCTCTGTCCTGTCGAGTTTTTATTTCTCAAGTTGCTTTGACTTAATTTCCAAAGTTCCTCATGAAACATGAATAAAAGACCTTTTAGGAATCAAGAATACAGAGGCATGAGCCTGCAGAACAGATTTTGTTCAATAAGGTTGTATGGATGAAAGACATGACCCATGATTTGTCATTCAAGTCATCTTTGGTGTGGAAGGAGGGAGGTTTATGCGGATGTTGGCTGTAAGATGAGGGGTCAAGATGCATGGGGTGTCTTGTGTGACTGTCACATTCCGCTTAAGCTAAGGTTAAAATTTCCCAATGGTGGTGTGACCTGCCACCTACCTACCATGTTTTATTGTTCTGTTTTGGGTGTTGAATAGGCTAATGAGAAAACAAGATTAGATTAGTAGTATTTGAATTTGCTAGGTGGATGTGTGGCTACTGAAGTTGTGATAGAATTATAAATGAGGTACCTCATACGTGGGAGAAGGTTAGTTTTACAATGGTTGCAGGATAATGAGAAACAACACAATATGGTTGGGTTAAAAGGTCACAGTGGTGGAAGAAGTCAAAACAGAAATTACCTTAGTCACATTTGTAGCATTTCTGGATCAGTTTGGGATGAAATTTTAGTTTAGTTTAAGTTTATTTGTTTGCTGGTGCTGTAAGCATCCAATGGACTGCTCGTCTGCTTGAGAATATAGATGTAACCATGTTATATATCTTTTGGTAGTGAACTTGCAAGTTGCAACTTGATTTGATTCAAGTTTTCACTCGTCAATTATGCAAGTCAATTTTCGTCATTCAGAAAAGAATGGCTAAAAGTTAAAAGCTGACACCGGTTAGGTCGTGGTGCTGAAGTTGAAGAAAAACAAAACAAAAACAAACTGGGTTTTTCAGGAAGATTAATTATCACTTGAAGAAGCTTTTAGCAGGGAAGTTGATCATATTAATACATGGAGAAGTTCAGAAGTCCTTTGAATCTCTTCTTTCTTCTACTTCATTTTGAACTGATGCTTTGCTTGCCTTTGACTTTTGTCCTCCCTCCCTCTTGTAGGCAGTAATACTGAACAAAACAATCACACACCACCATTTGAGGATGAACTATATCATCAAAATCATACTTATTGATTGTGTATGTGGATACATGTGTATCCAAATTTTGATGCTATGCAGCATCTTTTTATAAGAAATCAGAAAGTGGGAGAATATTTGTGTTTTCATTTAAGAAATTCATGAGGTGTTTATACAAGAACAGACAACTAAACTAGGAAAGTAGTTATGTCTAAATCACTACTGCTTGGCCATATTAATGCTAATTTGTAAGTTGTAACGGTCATATAATCTGTGACGGCTATACAGTTTGTAACGGATCTTGAATTCTGTCTAGAATCTATAATCGCCAACAAGCCCTTCAAGCTGATGCATGTATGTCGATCGTGCTTTAGCTTTGACCAACTCTTATGCAAGGGCTATGTTTATTTGTGTAGGCATCTCTTGTTGCAAAGACTAGGGCTGTTAGCAGTCTCCGACTCCCCGGAGCTTTTAGGTATTGGATTCTAAATCAAATTACACATTCATTAACATATCAGCAACTTGAACTGCTGAAGGAGAAATGATGCTCATGACTAGAGCCAGTAACAAAAACAGGGTCCAAATCTATCAATATAGCTATGTCATTAATGAGGTCAATTGATGATGGCCATTGAACAATAAACTCAAATTGTTCGATATCGATACAAACCTAAAAACAAACTAATCTTGATCAGAAATTATTGGTACTGGACCAAAAAACAATCAGTCGATGTCTTGTCGATAATCAAACAGTAACAGTTAATAATTGAATAGAGCGTATAAGAAACCTTGAAATCGATTAAAAAAGATTAGTCGAGATGGTTGTATATCGATTAGTACTGAAAAATCAATGGACTGAAAACCCAACAATGCAATTGACACAACAAAGAAAGTTTACTGATTTTGAGAAATCAATCAACATAAAGAGATCTAGGACAAATATGAACAAGATACCTTCGATTCAATACAAATGGGAGAAGATAATCCATAAAATAACTGTTGCGACAGTTTTCAGAAAAATCGATGGCTGCAGAACATTGGAATGAAGTGACCATGTCGCCTTTAACAACCTTGTGAATGCTTTACGTCTATGGCTGCAGTCACTACTATTTATTATTGATTTCTGATTAGGGTTGACAATTACACATGATACACACACACAGACACAAAATTAACGTTTTCTTGGTTGCTATGCATGTACGTAGTAGTTCTATGTTTTCTTCGGGAATTAACCTGTGTTCTGGCATTTTATTATTGTTTGTAGAGTGAAGGTTCTGGTGTATGGATTGCTGCACCTGGTCGAGACATTTCTGGTTTACAGGCTACTTCTTTTTATAATCTTCCTCAAGGAGGACAAGTTGCATATACCCCTACGCAAGCTGCCCATGGAACTTTTGCCGGTATTTATCACCCTGCACAACCAGTGACCACTGGACCCGTTCACCCTCTTCTCCAACAGTCCCAGACAATGGCTGGTGGAGTCGACATGGTGGGACCCACAGCTAGTGTGTATCAGCAGCAGCAGCAGCCCCAACCTGCCCAAATCAACTGGCCTAATAACTACTGAGACCCCTTTCAAGTAAAAACTAGATACAAAATTTTCCAGCAAGAAGGTTTTGGAGAACGGAAGAAAAATGATATGATGATATTAAATATGGGGGCTGGAGTTGGAAGTTAAAGTGTAAATCATCTATAGGAAACTGGAGTTGAGAGCATCTTTTTGATAGATTAATCGCTTTGGAGGATATATAAGGTGAAGTCCTCGTGTAACTGATAACGACCATTTTTAAGTTAGTTGAGAGCCCGGTTCTTGCTGCTGGTATATGATTTGATTCTCCCCTCAAGAGTTGTAATATCAGAACCACCACGAGAGGTGACGCCTATCTTTAATATTTCTTCTTGTTTCTCTTTAAAAATCGAGTTTTTATAGGGCTTTTAGAGGGAGGGTTCCTTATTTCTTATCCCGTTTTCGGTATTAACTGTGAAGTGAATTTTGATAGCAAGAGAGGATGCATGTACTTGAACTGTTGTAATTGGTATTTGGTATAAGCGAAAAATCAGCATTCAAATTTGTTTCATTTTTGCACATCGAGAAACAATATTTGCAACCGTAGGCGGTAGCCATGGTCGTAACTGTGTCTAAAAGATGTTGAGACGGCCACATTAGGCGGTAGCAAGAATACGGGTTACATCATCGTTTTTAGGCGGTAGCAAGAATATGTTACATTATCGTTTTTAACTGGAAAAATCGTGTACCTGTAAAAAAAAATAACATTAAGAGACCAAGTAAAACCGTGGAAATATAATAGTTTTCTTTTTCAAATGTAAATCTTAATAATAATAAAAAAATAAATAAATAATTATGCCTTTTTTTTTTTTGGTAAATATTATGGAACATTTCATTGTATTAGTCCAAATCAAACATCATAATATTAGTCCAACAAGAAAGCACCAAATGTGACCAGGTGAGTTGGGTTCCGGTCAGCTGGACCCTCTCTCTTTCACCAATCTACTCTTTGTATGTATGCGTCTGCGAATCAATTCTCTCAATCTTACCATTCTATGGCCGACTGGAGCTGAATCCATCGTCGCCAACGACAAATTAAACATACATGGGAGGAGACGAAGAGGACGGATTGAATCAGAAGAAACAGACGCTAATAATCGATGAAATTAGTGATAGATTGATCAAAAGAGGAGGAGATCTCTCCACAAAGATTCTAGCTGCCCGACAAATCAGGAGCATCATCCGCAATCGTAATTCCTCAGCAAACGTTCGCGCCAAGTTCGCCGCTGCCGGCGTTATTCCACCACTTGTTCTTATGCTCTGCTCCCAGCTTCACGAAGCTCGCGAAGCTTCCCTTCTTGCGCTTCTGAATCTCGCCTCCAGAAACGAACGGTTAGTGTTTCAATTTTACGTGTTTGGGATGTTTTATAAATGGAAATGTGAAATTGTTCATTGTGTTAGGGTTTTAATGAAGATTGAATGCTTGATCAAGATAGGGTTTGTGAATTTTGTAGTTCAAATGATGAATTGAAGATTGAAATTCGTTGCTAATACTGTTTGGATAATGGATCATAGAATCAGAATTCTGTGGTTCAAGAAATTGTTAAAGTTAGGGTTTAGAAAACTAATTCATTGGAGAGAAATGCTTATGAAAGTTGTGAAGAAATGTGTTCCGATTGTTTTAGTCGAAAAACTGTAATCAATCAGGAAGATTAGACGAATCCCCTGTGCGTAGAAATTCAGCTGATAGCCTGTTTATGGATTTTGTAGGAGTTACCGCGTAAGGCTTTAACTAATTGATCTTGTTCGATATTAAGCTTCTAATCATAAATGTGACGATGATAGGACTTGAAAATGGGGTTTTTTGACGTTTTAGTGTAAGGCTGTGAACGTGTGTTATGATGAGAGGTTCGAGAGCAAGAGGATATGTAATGAAATCGGAAAAAGGCCATCGCCTTAAAATCATGCATATTTCAAGAACGGTTATGACATTGATCAAGGCGGGGCACATTTGCAGTGATCCAAAAAGAAGGGTACTCGTTCGTCACAAGAGGAGAATGAGAGTTCAAGAGGCACTTATGCTAGAACCATGTGATGTTTATCTGATAATAGGAAGCACGAGTGTGGATTTTAGGGCCAAGAACAAAAAAGCATTAGAAGTTTAAGATTTTTATCACCCTTTAGCTTCATATTCCCAGGGCCGGTCCTATCATTTTTTAGGCCCGGGGCATATACTTAAAAAGGGGCACTCTGTATATATAAGCAATATTCGTATAAAAAATTACAATTAAATAATAATGATTTTGTTGCACTATTGTCAATGTCATGTCTTTAAAAACTTCACAATCTGTCATGGTTTCATGGTGCTTCTCTGAATTTTTCCTCAATCCAAAAACCGCAAAAAAAATTAATACTAACATCGTATAATTATAAATTGGGTAAAAATTGCATACAATATTAAATTATATATTTATTAGTAAATTGAAAAAAAGAAATTTAAATTTTAAATGATTCATAATATAAATAGTAACATATGTGTTAAAAAAAATAACATCTCAAGAAATAAATACATATCTCATTAGTATTTTTAATAATCTTATAATAAATAACATAAACCACGTGATAAACAAAAATAAAAAAATCTAACTCATTGAAAAACAAAAGTATGAATATTGAATTTGATGGATTGTATATTGATATAAAGCAAATAGACGATATCTATATATGAAAAACCAAGTGATAGTGATGAAATAAAAAAAATAAAAAAAATGCACACAATGGGAATCGAACCCATGCCATTGGAGTTCCAAGGTAAGATGACTACCTGAACCAACACATTATCTGTGATTTTTTTCGTGCAAAACACATATAACCTAATACTGGACTGCTGGGCTGTATTAACATATTAAATTTTTTTTGGGCCCCTTAGAGTGATTGGGCCCTGGGCGGTGTCCCAGGTGGACCAGGCCCAGGGCCGGCCCTACATATTCCCCTTAATTTTTGAAAAAATAAAGGGTTAAAGTCGTACAAATGTATTTTACTTTATTACTTAAATGACTAATCTGGTTATTTTTTTATCCCATAGGGCCATAGGTACTTGCACTTAAAATTGATTATTGAGATGATACTTTTGATTACCGTTTCTACCGGTAAAGATCTTATATTTGTGTTTTTAGAAGTATTAATGCTTACGTGGATATTCTAAATTATTTATACAGATCAAAATCCACGTAAGTCCACGTTAAAAACGTGTCACGTTGCCATTTGAAACAGGAAAAAATGTCATATCAGCATGGTTACTGGTTACATGTACCATATCGACAAGTTATTTGAAGTACAAGTACCATCTGGTCAAATAAAAAGATTAATTAGTCATTTAGGTAAATTGAGACTAGTATGTTGCATTTGTATGACTTTAACCCAATAATAAATGAGTAAGTAGTGGTTTATGGATCACAAAGAGTCGAATCTGCCTAACAGTGTGTTTGAATGTGCGTTATGAAAGTGATTACCAATGCCTGAAGAATCATACTTTGAGTAATCAGATAATTAGTTGATTACATATTAGAGATGGATAATTATTAGATTTATCTCAACAATTAATATTCTTATGTCTAACTTCTTACATGCTTATCAAGATATCGCTAGTTTAAACAATTAACAAGTCAGAACCTAAATCACTCTACTAAAACACTCAACTCGATTATTGACTTCAGTTTAAATGCACATCCAAACACCCTTTAGACGGTTTGCCCTACATCGTATATATTGCTTTGTATCAAACTTATATCTCCTAAGACTATGTTTGTTTACCTCTTAATGGAATCATTAAGAGGTCATTTTACCTTTAAATGAGTTTTAATGATTCCATTAAGAACTAAACAAACTTGCGGGCGGCTAGAGTTGTATCATACTATCGTCTAAACAAATTCATCTGTTATATGAATATCAGAAACAAGGAAGAAATAGTGACATGTGGTGCCATCCCTCCGCTGGTGAAGCTTCTCAAGTTCCAGAACACGAGCAACCTAAGAGAGTTGGCCACTGCAGCAATTTTGACATTATCAACCGCACCGCCCAACAAACCAGCAATAGCTAATTCCGCAGCGATCCCGCTTCTGGTTCAAATCCTCAGCTGTGGCAGCGTTCAAGGAAGAGTCGACGCAGTCACCGCCCTCCACAACCTCTCGATCTCCAAAGAAGAACCAACGATAGTTCTAGACGCTAATGCCATCCCTCCTCTCATCAACCTTCTCAAAGAATGCAAGAAACACTCCAAATTTGCAGACAAAACCACAGCCTTAATCGAAATCCTCTCCAAATCTCAAGAAGGGCGGCTTGCCATCACAAATGCCGAGGACGGGATACTAACATTAGTAGAGACAATCGAAGATGGATCTCTAGTTAGCACAGAACACGCAGTCGGTGTTCTGCTTGGATTGTGCATGAGCTCGAGAAGTAAATACAGGGAACTCATTCTTAACGAAGGTGCAATCCCAGGCCTATTACGGTTAACTGTGGATGGCACGAATGAAGCCCAGAACAAGGCTAGGAAGCTGCTGGACTTACTAAGGGACTCTCCTCCAGAAAAGAGACTGAGCTCGTCTGTTTTGGAGAAGATGGTTAGTGACATCGCAGCACGGGTTGACGGGTCCGAAAAAACGGTGGAAACCGCAAAGAAACTGCTGCAGGACATGGTTCGAAGAAGCATGGAGGTTAGTATGAGCAATATCAAGACCATGGCTGCTTCATCTTGCACACCTTAGGATTGAGTAATGAGGTGAATTTTTACACTAACCTTATTATAGGGACTGTAATTTTAATTTGTAAAGTAAAATGAAAAATATATAAATATATATATATATATATATGTAACGGGAATTTTATATTATATTATTAATGCAAACATTCCCACTTTGAAGAAATGAAAACTTCAATTTAGCCCTTGTAAGTTCTGATTTTTTCACTTTGAGGTAGCAAAATAGCAACTCTCTCTAACTCTCTTTTTTCACTTTTGTTTATAGTGCTAAAAGAGAATGATTTCAGAAACTTTCTTTTGCTTTAGCTCAACAAAGAGAATGACTATAATATATGTTCTAAGAAGGTTGATGATCATATATATTATTGGCTGTTGTATATGTGGACGACATTTTAGTAATTGGTTCCGACATAAATGAAGTTCAAATCCTTAACCTTTTTTTTTACACTAGGTAAAAAAAGTTAAAAAGACACTGGTCGATTTACTCAAGAACTATTATCAAAAGTTGTGCTTTTTTATGCCAAAGCAACTATTGTACTCTTCCTTCACATAAGCTTATGCTGTGTTCGAAACTCCATTAATGAAAGGAAATGAATGGAAACAAGAAGAATTGTGCGTTATTAATCACTTTACATTGTGATAGTCAATTCGTGTTTACTTTACACAAGAGAACCAACTCAATTATTTGCCTACCAGTTGGTTGATATTCTTACAGAGATTATGTATGCACTTCATTTTCATCGTAAACCTTAAACCATTTTAACCATCTTATTTGACTTACGGATTAGAATCAGGTAATGGGGCGAGCTGTATTTCTCGTGGCTATCCAAGAATTTCAATGTTTGAATCGAAGGTTCATATTATCAATCTTATTCGATCTTATCAATTGTTATAATTTTTCTCGAATAAACCATCAATGTTCTAGGATAGTATTAAAGATCTTATCGAAAACTTACAACATCTGCCAAATAATGCTAAAAGAAAAAAAGAACAGGGGTATGATTGACAAAACATCTACTATTGGATTCAAAAAAGCATAGGCTTCGGACAATTTGGCGAATAAAAGACTACTCGGATAAAGGACAAAATCAAGACATATCAATCTAAAGAAATTAAGCATAACAAACATTTTGTTCGTTGAGATAATTGCATTTTGGTTGAGTTATTGATATAAGGAAAAATGAAGAAAGTAACGTAGACAAAAAATCATTCCTTTTACGCTCGTTCAAAAATCCTCCTATTCTCAAAGGAGAATAGAAGAAATCATACTTTCATACAATATCTTAATTGAATAATTGAATTACATCATATGGATTTACATCTGGCATATCTGTTATGGGTATTCTAGACTCATTAGAAACATAAGAAACTTCATATACTGATCAATTTTAGAAAAATGGGTAACAAGCTATGAACAAATTCATCAAACCTTTGTCCAATCTACAACAGCCCCAGAGTTCATCAGACACCAAAACGGACTTGTTGAATATGTAATGATCAATATATCTATAGGCTAAACAAACACTTCCTCTTTTATATGTATTTTCCTATTTTGTTTAACCTCATGCCAACCAATTTTTTCGGTAACTGTGAACTATGTCCCATCTTATCTTTATCTCGAAATGGATTCGGTTAATTTGTATGTCGTTTGAACTTGATTTAGTTACGTGAAAATTAGTGTTTGTAATATTACCCTCAAAAGTAAGTTGTTCTTATATAAGCATGAATATATATAAAAAAACGATATAATATTTTTTAAAAGGTAATAATTAGTTGAGACTTTGAGATATTCCAAAAATGGGGAAACAACGTATACCGTGTGGGAATACCTTTTCTTAAATGTGTATTGTCGGTGGATCTAACGATACGTTTACATTAGCACATTAACATTCATAAATATTATCCTGCGCCATGTGCACGTTCCGCCATCACCGTCGTACCGTACACGTGTTAGCATCTTCCATATACGATTGACTTTCTACTATCACTAAAGAAATCAAGCTCCATGAAGAAGCTCACAAACAGTTAATCGCTTTGAGCAGCAAGCGATGCAGATCTGAAAGAAAGAGGCGTAGTTGCGCTGAATGTGACGAGGTAAGTCGAAATTATAGATCCAAATTGTCGGTAATGGTTATCTAAGGATATACATCTTTTCAGATCTGTAAAACCCTAGTTATTTCCAACTTGAATCTTAGAAACACTCCATTTGTTTATTCATTAGTGTTAAGTCTAAATCGATAGAAGATGATGCTTGGCCGGAGTTTACCATCGCGATCTGGTAGTTTCCGGCCGGAGAATTTAGGTCAAAATGCATTGGCGTTAATCGGAAACCTCTGTTTCACGTTTTTTGTAGTCGGTGTTTTAGTCTTTACGATTATTGCTGCTACTTATGAACCTGAAGATCCTTTGTTTCATCCTTCAACTAAGATTACAAACTTCCTTACTTCCACTTCCAATGCCACGTTTGTATCCGATAGTACCGTCGTGAAAACCGGCGAGGATTTTATGACTGCCAACGAAACCTTATTTGGTAATATGATAAACGCTTCTGATGTTATGAATCCGGTCACATTACCGGAGACGGAAGGAGAGGCGGCAGAAATAGAGGCACGTGATTGTAGTGGCGAGATTGATAAACCTATAGACTGTACTGATCCAGAGGTTTTCCATTTGATGATGTCTGCTGCTATTGAGCAGTTTAAGGACATACATTTCTATAGATTCGGGAAGCCGGTTCGTGGGATGAACGACAGTTCTTGTCACATGGCGTGGAGGTTCAGGCCTAAAGAAGGGAAGACTGCCGCTCTTTACAAGGACTACCGTAGTTTCGTGATTGCTAGGTCGCAGAATTGTACTCTTAGTGTCACTAGTATAGGTGATTACCATTCGGGAGGGAATGCTAGGAAGAGGAAGAAGCATCAGAAACCAGGGTTTGAGAAAACCCCGTCGACGGTTGAAGACGATAAGAGTAGCGTTGCCATACAAGTGGTTGGAGAAAGTGTGAACGACTCTCTCCCTGTTGTTGAATCGGAGAAGTCATTTGATCAAGGGAGGTATTTATTGTACAATGGTGGTGGGGATCGATGCAAGAGCATGGATCACTATCTATGGAGTTTTATGTGTGCATTAGGTGAAGCTCAGTACTTGAACCGGACACTTGTAATGGACTTGAGCATTTGCTTGTCGTCAATTTATACCAAATCAGGTCAAGATGAGGAAGGGAAAGATTTCAGATTTTACTTTGATTTCGAGCATTTAAAGGAGTCTGCAGCTGTCTTGGATCAGGGTCAGTTCTGGTCAGATTGGAACAAGTGGCATCAGAAAGATGGATTAAGTATTTCTCTCGTCGAGGATTTTAGAGTCACTCCGATGAAGATGGCTGGGGTGAAGGATACACTGATAATGAGAAAGTTTGGGAGTGTTGAGCCCGATAACTACTGGTATAGAGTGTGTGAAGGAGAGGCGGAGTCTGTTATTCAAAAACCGTGGCACATGATATGGAAATCCAGAAGACTGATGGATATAGTTTCGGCGATAGCTACAAAGCTGAACTGGGATTTTGACTCTGTTCATGTTGTAAGAGGCGAGAAAGCAAAGAATAGGGAACAATGGCCGAATCTCGCAGCAGATACTTCACCTGAAGCTCTTCTCTCCACCTTGCAAGATAAGGTTGACGACGGAAGGAATTTGTATATTGCCACAGATGAACCAGACATCTCTTTCTTCGACCCGTTGAAAGACAAGTATTCCACTCATTTCCTTGATGAATACAAAAATCTGTGGGACGAAAACAGCGAGTGGTACAGTGAGATGACAAAACTGAATAATGGTGTTCCAGTCGAGTTCGATGGCTACATGAGAGCCTCTGTCGATACAGAGGTTTTCTTGAGGGGCAAGAAGCAAATCGAAACTTTCAACGACCTCACTAGAGACTGCAAGGATGGCATCAACACTTGCAGTTCCTCAGCTAGCTGAACTCATACTTAAGGTTTTGAGAACTTTCTTGTGTTTGTATGTGAAAATTCCCACTCCTATCTTTTGATACTCTGTTCTTTTATTAGAAGGTTTGTTTTTAAAGATGTAGTTTTGATATTAAGCAGAAGTCTTTTGCCTTGAGAAAAATTGAGATTTTCTATATATTCCACAATGTGGGTTGTTCATTAAAGATTTTGTGATGCTTCACTTCCTCTTGCTATCATTTTTTGCGAGTTCGAGCCAAACTTCCCAAAAGGAGATTAATCGGGAATTGTAGGAAGCTATTGAGTTACAGTCGTCATCTTTATGTTTCGTCAAGACGATTGCATATGATCTCGTTGATTTTGGAAAAGATTCAACTTCCAATTGTCTTCTATGAGTTTTGCTAAATGTTACACAAGTTGTAAAATGAAACAGATCATCTTCTCTGTGAAACAGGACCCATTATTTGTAACTTCTTGCAATAGCATGAGATGCAATATGTTTTTATTCAGTCATACGGCTTTTGATTGAATTTGTGAATGATCTTCTCTTGTTTTGATTAAATTTTGCGGATTATCTTCTTTGAATCTTGTGAATGATCATCTCTTGTTTCTAACTTTTCAAAAGAATCGGTTCGCTCCATTAGATCATCCAGATGGAAACCGACTAAAGCAGGCAAGCGTTGAGCATCATCCAGCTAGAAACTACGAGTGTTCAAACAGTTTTTCATAAACCGGTAAGGTTGTATATGTCTTTGCCATCGGGGATTATAGATTTTTTAGAACCCTGATGATATATGCTTTTTGTATCGGCTGTGCAAGCGACTGATTGAGCCAAAGGCTCAACCAAGACATGGTCAAGAAACCCTCCAATTTAGCAGAGAAACTAAGGGGGTGTTTTGTTTGCTTCTTAATGGAATCATTAAGAAGTCATTCAAAAGTAAAATGATCTTTTAATGATTCCATTAAAAGGTAAACAAACAAGGTCTTCCGATCCAAACTTAGGCCAAAACTTATAAGAAGAAAGCTAAACAGTTTCTCAGGTGCATACAACACCGGAAACCTTAAAGCGGTTTATATGTACAAAGCACATAATTTTCAAGTCAACGACCCCATCTGTGCTTGTGTGCTGCAACTAAAAGCGTTGGGTGTTTGCTAAAACACACCAAAGAAAACAACAGAAAACTATACTCTGGAGTCTGGACACACCCGTATGCACCACTAAATCGTCGAACCAAAAACCTCACATCGGACAAGTATTTTCTTCAGCTTCTATAGGCATCATCATATGGTTTCGGCAAAGCGGGCAAGTGACTTTCCAGTGCTTCAAACACTTCTCGACACAATATTTATGGAAAACATGCCCACATGAAAGCTTATTGATCTCTGCGTCTGGTTTAAACTCGACCAAACAAACACTACAAACCGAGCTTTCTTGTTTGGTGTGTTCACACAGGGAGTCGTAAACGATTGATGGTGTCCGGCCTCTGAACTCCTCCATGTAGGTTTCCGAAGGACTTCCTCTGCATTCGACAGTTTCCGTCAGCGCTTGATTAGAGTAATCTTCCCATGACGCTACATGGATACCCACGACATGAAGGATAGAACGGACTATTTCCTTCATGATCGATATCGACATGGCTGTGTTCACCAGAATCACACACAGGACACCAGCATCTGATGGGCTCGGGTACGGCGAAAGACCCATATTATCGTTGTTTACCTAAATACATGAAACAAAAAAGTTCAAATTCAAGATCAAAAACCAGTTCATCTTCACAAACTTGAAACGGGTTCGTATCTTTTCGGTTTTTTGCTTATAGATAGACATTCTTACTAATATTACCTATTAGAAGATAAAAATCACTAAACAAGCAGAAATATTTGGTGTTCTTCCAATTTACAAAATCCCCAACTGATGTGCGCTGCATGAATACCACAAACTACAAGATTAGAAACATAAATTAAAAAAGGAAAGATTCAAGAAAACACAAACTCCATTAACAATAACTTACTGGGTTCAGAAATTTATCACACAACCATAAATATTATGACCAATTTGGGGGTAATATTTATCAGAACAAGAATTTAAAACCCTAATACTAGTTGCTTATTCTTGCAAATTAGAATAACCATTTAAAAAACTGCACAAATTTTTTAGCACAATTCATTTAATTTCAATGATTGAAGGATAAAGAAGGCAATTAAGAAGAATGAACACCAAAATGGAAAGATCCAAATCCAAATACTAAAAAAATTTGGGGAAGAACAAAGACCATTAAATCAAACCATACAACATTTATTACTCGAATTACGAAGCAAAACCCATCTCCCAAATTAGAAACCCACAAGAGATCCGGCTTCAAAAACTAAATTTAGAAAAAGTAAAATAAAATCACAATAGTTTTGCAAAAACTTGAAACACAAAGAGAAATTAATGGAGAAATAGAGATGAAAAAGAACATACCTGCAAGTGAGTGAGGTTGAAGAAGAAGAAGAAATGAAGAAAATTAAAGCAGTGGGAAAGAAAGAGAGGCCGATAATGGATGATATACATACACCCTCAAATGAGTCAAATCTCAATAGCACCGTCTGCTTGAATCAATTTGTGTCTGTATAATTGTATATATACAAGTCTATATTTACTGCATATCTGATTATATATATTTTATATTGACTTCATATAAATGATTTTATTTATAAACGTTTTGTATCAAATAAATTAATTTTAATAGATTATATATAAAATATTATAAATTAATTAAAAAAGCTTAATAGCTTATTAACGATCTTATGTTAACTTATCGTGTTTATGTGTTAAACTATTTTTTTAAATTTGTTTCGTATACGTCGGTATTTTTATACCGTTAAAAATTGTTCGACCTATTTATCACAAGGTATTAAGAGAGTATTTGGTTTTGCGTTATAAACAGGATTATTAGCTTATTACGTTACAATAACGCAAATAATTGTTTTAAAGTGTTTGGATTGCATACGTTAATAAGTGATTATTTGCGTTTAGCGTTAGTCCCAAGGCCGGCCCTGAGGGTGTGCAGTGAGTGCGACCGCTCAGGGCCCCAAGTTTAATAGGACCTCATCAGAAAATTGTCCGGTGATCGGACAAAAATGATGAAAAACTAAAGTCTGCTTAAGTTTAAATACTGTGTCTCTTGTTATTAACAAAAAAAAAAAGTGATTGTGAAGATGTATGATGAGTAAAAATAAGCATATAGTAATGTCTATTCAGATATATATAGTTTTGAAATTAATTATTTGGTTTAAGTTTTAAGAACATGTTTTAATATCATTGTTTTAAATGTTTTTTAATGTATATAGCAATTGCTAGACTACTAATAACTAATAATTTTTATATAAATTTAAAAAAATTTCACATTTTAAAAGTCTACTATGTAATTATCGTACAGGGCCACCAAAATTCACGGGATGGCCCTGGTTAGTCCTACCACACTTTTTCATAAGTTAAAAAATGTAGCTTATTTGCTTAATAAGTGGTTATTTTGTCATTTTACAAGTTAAAAGACAAATCCAAACACTTTAAAAACTGATTATTTGATAATTATGATAGCAAACAGCAGAAGCAAAACCATATATTATATTTTCGACAGCAATTTTGGTTACAACTATTATCTGATTATTAGTTTTCAAAACGCTACAGCACTCAGTGGCGTAGCCACCTTATTTCTATGGTGGGCCATGGCCCCCCTCCCCAGGGGTGTTTATGGAGGGTTAACCGAACCGAAATTGAATTTCGGATGGTTAACCGGAGATTCCGTTTCGAGGAATTCGTGAACCTAAACCTAAACCGAAAATACCGGTTAACCGATTATTGGCTAACCGGTTTTTTCGGTTCGATTATTTGGTTAACCAATTAACCATTTTTTAATTAATAAATTAAATTTTAAATCAAAAAATTCCAACAAATAATTTCTAAAAATTTCAAATGTCAAAGATAATCATAGCGATGAATAAAACTATAAATTATCTATATAATATTTTAAAAGATTAAATATTATCTTTAAAAATCTAATAGAGACAAGAGAACTAGTTTATAATCTTTATAAATTAAATTGTTCAGTATAGTTTTTTTTTTTTGTAGTTTTGGATTTAGCAATTAATGTAAACTAATAAATGGGTAAAAATTTAAATTATTGTTGGATAAATGTTAATATTTATAAGCCTAAAAGTTAAAATATATAAAATTAAATTTTTTTTTTCGGTTTTTCGGTTAACCGTCCGTCACCAAAATCGTGAATCTAAACTGAAACCGTAGGGTTTTTTCGGTTCAGTTAACCAAACCGAAAATAATTAAAAATTCGGTTCGGTTAACCTCAAAATCGGAACGGTTTTTCGTATCGGTTTTTCGGTTTCGAAATTTTTTGAACACCCCTACCCCTCCCCACCTCCTTTTTCATAATATATATTTTCTTTTCTTTTTGTTTTTACAAATTGATACGTATTGCATAGATTAAAGATGCGTTTAATTCACAGATTTTTCTTTGGGATTTGCATTCTGTTGAATGATTTGCATTATGCAACATTTTTATTTGTCAACATTTTGTCAACAAATCTGCTTTATCTTTAAGAATAAATTTGCTAATATTTACAATACAAGGTAATTGAGATTTAAAATCACAGTGAATCCCAGAAAATCCGTGAGCCAAAACATCCCATAACATTATTCTAAATGATTTTAAGATAATTCTTAAAAACAAAATTGTAACAATCTTTAATTTGTTACATATTTAGGTTTTTCAAAACCTATTGATTTATAATTACTTATTTGACACCCCGAGACTAGAATCCTGGCTATGCCACTGACAACACTTTTTCAAACGCAAATCCAAATACTCTCTAACACTCAAAACTTAATTAACCAACCGGAATTATATAAAATTCATTCGACCGACTTATATAAAACAGTTGGTCTCCTTTATTTCTTCAAACTACATAAAGCATCTAAAGAGTTTCTGTGTGTGCATACATGAAACTGATAAAGAAAAAATAAACTTAATCAAGACATTATATATTTGCAGCTAAGGGGCGTTTGGTTCACAGAATGGATTTTGATGGAATTGAATTTCAATTTTAATGTTTAAAGCATTTGTTTACGAAAATGAACAACTTGATTTTTATAAAACATTCAATTGAAAGTTCTCTTTTTAAGGAATTTGTAATTCTATTAAAGATGTGAAGGATTGTTGAATTACTTTAAATATGGATTATGATGGAATCTAACTAAATCTTACTTTGTTATCTTTGATTTCCAATTGTTTTTATATACTCTAATTTAGATTCTAATTCCATCAAAATTCATTTCGTGATCCAAACGCCCCCAAGGATACTGTCATGGCTCTACTTCATCTTCTCCATCATAGCCAACCTCCATTAGAGGTAAACTTTTATGAGGAATACATTTTGATTTTTTTTATTCAAATTATAAAAGTCATTGAATATTTACTTTTGAATATAAAATTGCTAGTTCGATCTTTAATTACACTTGTAAGTTGTAACCTATGAATAATTAAATCCACAATGATTGGATTATCATCAAAATGACCAATACATTACTAAATGTCACCTCTCACCATCGTTGGGTTCTAATATCTAAATTTTACTAAACCAAAAATAAAAAATTAATTTGAGAATTTTTAAGAAAAAAGTAACATAAAGGGACGAAAACACAAAAAAACAGGAAAACATGTTATTATTTTTCCATAATAAACCATTAAAAAGTTGAATAATTAAACGTGAACAAATATATAAAAAAAAGGTGCCAACATTTTGAAGTAAGAAAAATATCTTGCCAAACCCACTAATATTGATTTTATATCCCACAATTTGCTTTGACCATTTGACTTAACTTTAAATGCTAATTGACATCCCACATATATATTATAATAATATCGACTTTGAAATAACGATATCCACAATTCGCTTTGACCATGACCAAAATAAGGGATAATTACTAAAATAGCTAAATCTCACGTCTTTATTCACTTTTTAGTCATTTTATATACATTTTATCAAAATAGCCACAATTTACGTGACCACATTTACGTGATAGCCACAATTTACGTGATTTGTACTTTTTTCATTTTTTTTAAATGCATTACGTTACAAAAGGTGTTTGGTCACATAAATTGTTGTACTTGGTCACGTAAAGTGTGACAAGACATCCTACCAAACATTCATGGGGAAGGAGCAAAAATGGTCACGTAAAGTACAACAATTTACGTGACCAGACACCTTTTGTAACGTAATGCATTAAAAAATAAAAAAAAGTACAAGTCACATAAACTGTGGCTATCACGTAAATGTAGTCACGTAAATTGTGGTTATTTTGGTAAAATGCATAAAAAGTGGCTAAAAAGTGAATAAACCCTTGAGAAATGACTATTTTTATAATTATCCCTTGAGAAATGTGGTCACCAATTGTACTTATTATATTACTTATCTTCATGTTAGAAATTGATACCATAATAATTTAAAAAAAAAATGATTTATAAGTAGTTTAGGTATTTAATATAAAATAAACATATAATTTATATTTGTTAAATAGTAGTTTAAATCTCACATTGTAATTTTCTTATAAGGTAGTTCTATAAGTAACATACAAAAAGCTATACTAATCATATAAGATTTATGACTTGTTTTTATATATATTTTAACAAGCAATAATTCTATACAATGTTATACTCGCTAGTGGCGGTCCGGCGGACCCAAAATTTTCGGTCAACAGTGACACAAATTTAAGTTGTGTTTTCGATTTTATAATTTTATTAATTAGATTTATCAGGTTAGGTTAACAACCGATAATATTAATTGAAATTTCATAAAATTTGGGATAAATAAGAACAATGATATTGGGTTTGGTTAAATGAACCAAAATGATAAATAATAATGTAACACCCCTCCCGATCCCGGAAATGCCACATCAACTCAATACACAGGTGGCAATATCGCAATAGCTCAATTATGCGCATGTCACAGGATAACTGAAATCTCTGACAATTTAAAACTTTTATTAAACACCATTAACACATAATCCACTGGATTACATAAGCCCAAAAGTGCTAACATAGGCTGTACTGATCAGATCATTACACAAATTAACACAAAGCTTCCCAGATAGCTCCCGACCCCAGCTAATCAAACTCGGCTGCTACTCCTGTCACTGACGCCCTGAACATGGAAGACTCGAATACGTAAGCTCGAAAGCTCGTGAGTACTCGAGGGTTAGACTCTGCACAGAATACATGTAACACACATACACGTAGCACATACACGCAAAGCAGTCTCTAACTCGGTCCCTGGCAATCATCATCACAATACAGGTATGAACACATATATGAGATCCGAAGCCCTGCACACAATATCACTGAAGGGGACCCCTCCCCAGCTAACGACCGTGTACACCGGTGGTTAGCCACAACCCTGTAGCACGGGCGCGAACCGGCTACAGGCCCTGCCGTGTATACACGCCCCAAGGACTGTTAGGGACAGTCAACCCGCGCAATAACCCATCGCGAATCACCATCCGTATGGTACTCACCACGGACCCCCGGACTGGATCTCATCTCATGCACATATATCACATATGTAGGAATAGAATCATACCTGTGCTCGCGTCCCTGTCTCATTCACAATACACAATATACACAATACACACATACACGAAGCTATCCACACAACCACGACTCTGAAAACTGTCCCGCGGTTTAGAAAAGAACTCGGGTACTCACCTGATTAGTCCACTAATCCCGGAATCTCTGACTCGGCTCGTCTCGCTGACTCGTCCCTGAAATCATACGAATCCCAAACTATTAGTCCCAATTCTAACCGACACCACCACTTGACTCATGATAAACGCAACCCGACTCGAACCCAAACCGACACAACGAAACCCCGACTCAAAACAGCCCAAACGAAACCCAAATATTCAAAACCGACCCCCAAATATCCCAAAATTCGGCCAAACACCCCTCATAGACCCGAACCAACCGCACCCGGCCCTGCACCCCGATCACGCCCGCGCCCTGGCCCCCATCTCGCCCGCGCCCCCTGCCTCTGCGTCGCGGCCACGCTCCCTCGAGCGCGACCGCGCTCCCTGGCGGTCTGGCCCTCCTTCTTCTTCGCTGATCTGCTGCTGCCAGGAGTATAAAACTCCATTTTTCTCCGATTTCCAGCCATAATATTCACATAATCAACACATATAACACTTCCCACAAACCCTTAATCACTTTTCACAATAATATTACCAACCCACACAAATCTTAAGTTACAAACCAAAGGTCCTTACCTCCTTGAGTCCAAGAACACGATTACGAAGATGGAGATCAGATTTTCAGCAACCAATTTTTGAATTAGAAGACTTTCTCCTTGCTGGATTCACACACTACACACACGTACCGACACGTATATATCCACTAATCGGGTTCTCATTGGACCCACGCAAATATAATTATTTAAATATCCACTAAAATAATTACACGTAATTATCTCAAAATTGGGATGTTACAATAATGACTTATTGCGTTTTTAATTTCGGGCTTTAGATTATTAGTTCATTATCTTTTATATGTAACAATAAATTATAAATAATCTACAAATTTATTAATTCAATTGAAAATTATAATTTTTTTTATTAGATTGTTCTAATATTTGAAAAGCACGGTTGCACGTTCAAAAACCACTGGTTGCACAAAAAAAAAATCGTAAAAAATCACACTACTAAACAAAGTTATTGGTGGAAAAAAAAGTGGCACATGCCATCTCAGGCATCCACTTGGGTCCGCCCATGATACACGTAACTAATAATGTATCAGATATATATTTTATAAATATAGTATATATATGTATGGATTTTGGATCAATTGAATTGATAATACAATTAACTATGAGAATGATGATAACCAATATATTATGTTTTGACACGTAAACATGGTTAGTGGTTATTACTGTTATTTTTCATGTATTACTTATTTTATCTACGATGGTTACAGCTATAATTTAATTACGCGTTGAATGATTATTCTTTCGTGTTGATTCTCACAAATAATCATGTCTTCTATGGATGTACCCCACACACATATACATATATGAAATTAATAGAAACGTTTCAAATGATTAAAGTTGAAATCTAAATATGAATTAAGACACAAAAAGTAGTTTAATCGTGTACTCTCCACTCTACATTTGCCTACCAAACCCCACCTATCCATTAAAGTCATGTTCACATTTATATTTAAATGATTATGTGGAGGATTAATAATAAAATAAATACATATTTTGTTATATTAAAAAAAAAAAACATTATTATTACTGACTAAAATATTAGATACAATTTCTTTCTGGTTGTGTCGGTTTTGACCCTTTAATGCTCTATCTTTTTGCCTTACAAGAAAAAATATTCTTTTAGTCAGAGCCACAAGAATCATTCAGAGACATTTTTTAATTAAAGCAAACACGCTGAATGTTAACTGATTTAGAATCTAGTTCTCAATGACCTCATTCAGCACTAAACAAACAGCTACTAAGTTACGTTGATACAAGAAGTACAATGGATAGAACGAATATTTGTAACCTTTTCCATGTATCATATCACATGAACAAACCTTGTTAGTATGCTATGAGATTAAGCACCTTAATATTAATAAAGTGTTGAGATGTATTAATATTGGTCAATCATTCTTTTGGTTGGTATATATATCTTTAAGATATGATAAGGGTGACTAATAACATAATAGTCATGACTAGCTTATTTATAAATTTTTTTTTATATTTAAAATTATTGTATCAAAAAAATTATATATATTTTTTGTTTGTGTTGGTTTGTTGGAAAGTTGTGATTGGAAATTGGAGTATTTCTTTATACCAATTAGTGATGATTCATTAGTCATTACACATGTTACATTATCTAGAAACACCCAAAATCTAAATCTAACTTTGATGTATGTCATTAGCCTAATCATCACATCTAATGGTGATAATTAACAAGTCAATTGATGTATATTTTAGTTTAACATTTTTCAACACTTAAAAGTGTGGAATTATGAATATACATGATAAGAAAGTGTTATGAAGAATTGCTTCTAATTAAATTTTTAGTGATCTAAAATTATGACCGTTTCTGATTAAAAACAGATTGAATAGTGATCTAAAATTAACCACTAAACTATAATCACGGGGACACTAACTTTTGAAATTGTGGTGTTGATGTTTTTCAAGTGTGAGTTTTTCTAATCAATATATTATTTATTTTAATGCACTTAAAAGATATTCATTATATTTATTCAACTAAAAATTAAAGTTTTATAACATTTAGATGTTCATTTAGCTTGCAAAATGAATTACGAATTATTTGGAATTTAAATTTGAGTTTTGGTATGTTTGGTGAGAACGACTAAAATATAATTTTTAAGATAGGCTAAGGAGGTGACATGTGAGTGGTAAATAGTTATAATCTAAATTTAATTACAAGTGAATAGGAATGACTAATTAATTCTAATAAAAAAAGATTTTGATGAAAATCATAAAATACAATTATAAAACTTTTTATAGTTGTAATCCAAAAGTTTAAACACATTAATTTATTTTAAATTTTTTGAATTTTATTTTGCGAGCTATACGTACCCTACATAGAATCTTAATAAATGAAAATATGGACATTTAATTGTTTTTCTAAACAGGAGTGAATACACGTACTAATAAAAGGTTAAATTCCATTTTATCCTCAACTTTTAGCGTTCATTGAATTTTTATATTTTGATAGAAAAAAAACAAGAAAAATAAAACTTTAGTATTTCTTTAATATTTTAATACCAAAGACTTCCTAAGCTTCAAATATTTTTACACTTAGGGGGTGTTTGGTTCGCAGATTTTTTTCTCTAGGATTTGTATTTTGTCAAAGGATTTGCATTATGCAGCATTTGCATTTGTCAGGATTTTGTCAAAGAATTTGCATTATCTTATAGAAAAAATTTGGTAATCTGAAAAATGCAAGGTAACTGGGATTTAAAATCCTAGGGGGGAAGCTGAAATTTTAAATAACAAAGAATGGAGGGATTTAGAAATCCTGGGATTTTAAATCCTTACTGAAATCTGTGAACCAAACACAGGATTTTAAATGCAAATCCTAGTGAATCCTAGGAAATCCGCGAACCAAACGCCCCCTTATAAGTGATGTAAACACTTATTATTGTCATAAAAAGTGTACCTGGTAGTAACTCTAATTTTTTTAAAGTTTTATTAGAAAATCACTGTAAGGTTATGTTTAGTAGAGATAATCGAAAAGAAAGAAATGATGATAAAATCAATGGGGTTAGACTATGAATTTTGAAGATGTAATAACCATATGGTGGTTATAATTCTCTTTCCAGTCAGTTTAGTTTTTACTTAATTCTCCACCATTACTAGAGAAATGAAAAAAATTGAATTTTAACTTAAACATTGTTTCAACTTGAGAATTCATAAAAAATTTATATATGCAATTCAAGTTTCCTAACTAATAATTTGTCTTTATTTCATTTTTATTTGATTCTTTCTACCAATCGCTACCTATATATTTATAACTGTAGACAAATTTTATAAGTTTATTATCTAACAAAATTTCTTTCGTATATTTATAATGAATTTCTATAAGTAAGAAAAAAAAGGTAACTCGACTTGTTCTCAAATTTTATAAAGTAAAATATGTAACAAAAATTATGACAATAATGTACATTATATATTTGGATGTTTTTCTACGTAACGTCATATGATAACGACATAAATAAATAGGTAAACAAAAATTTGAATATATATAATAGAATTAACCAAAAGAAATCGAACACCAATGGTGGGTTTGTAAGATGTTGAAAGCTACATATGATCTCCCATGGCATTGATTCATTCGCTAGCAAACCAAATCAAGAAATAGAAACTAGGAATTTTTGAGTTTTAAGATACGTATTATTGTGTTATCTTAAACACCTAACTTATACTTACCCATACGTAACGATGTGACAATGTTTCGTATCTGAAGTTAGGTTTTCCATTCGAGTCTTAATCAAATCCTTTTTAAAAAGTTTAATTTTGTGTATGAACTTATTCGTAGTATTTAGATATATTATAATATTTGTGTTTCTTAAGAAAATAATTAGTGCTATCTTTACGTGCATGCACAAATGTCTTAAAGATTTAAGTTTGTTCAAAAAAAAGTATGTTCCCATTATTAAAAAAAAGTAATCCTCCAATGATATAGTTTTAGCTTCAAAAATTGAATTAAAAACATAAATTATTTAAACTATATTAGATTTTACGGTTCGTTATAATTATTTTTAATAATAAAAATAATTGTATACTCCAATAAAGTAACAGCTTTTGCATAATCGTGAGCTTGAGGTGTCTGTCCATCTATTATAAATTATATAAAATCTTGTAGAACTTTTAAATGGTCTAACTATAAATTAATGTTGTGTATATTAGCATTTATTTTTTTAAAAAAAAAAACCCGTTTTGGGGAGCCAGAAACAAGTCGGATTCCAACAAAACTTTGTTAATTGTATGTAGATGAAAAAGTCTTAATTAGAAACTCAAAACGGATAATATTGTATTATGATAGTTAAGATGTTATAAATTACCTAAAAATAGAAGAAAAAAGAAATACAAAAGAAGTAGTAATGATACGAAACAAAAAATTAAAGATGACATTAGGCCAAAGGGAGTGGTGACAATTTTGTCGTCATGTTATCGCCACATCATTTTTGTCGTATCCTTGCCAGTTTTGCTTTTTTTTTTTTTGGGGGGGGGGGGTTGTATTACCACTTTGCCAATCTTTTTATTTTACTTTATTTTCAAAACTAAATGATTAAATTGATTTAAATGACACTAAAAGCCATCTAATTAAAAACATTAAAATACTAAAAATAAATTTGTTCATTAAAATACATGAACATGTGGACATGCTCCTTCCACATCTTTTCCAGCTCTTCCATAGGCTCTCAAATTCTTTTCATTTCCATTCCTGCGGACACAAAAATGATTTCACAAATGTAACATACTCAGATTATATCCCATCGACAAGAAACAAAAGACGTAATTATTAATACAAAACAAAAAATGGAAGATGACATCATAGTGTCAACCAAGACCTATCTTGGTACATTGAATCAACTATTTATGTGTTTTGGCATCATCTTCTATGGAAATTATTAAATATTATATTATTTTTGAAAAACAATTTTTTAATAAAAAAAAAAAATATAATTTAAGCATATGAAATAATAAATAAAACCAAATATTGTAAGTTCATTGAATGTCCTAAGTGGTAATAATATAATATATATACAGCTATGATATGGGTCACATTAGCCCGTATATGGTTCACGTGGCGGCCCACGTCGTCTACCCCACGTGTCATTTTCTGATACGATGAGAACTCAAGTAAACATACGAATTGAATAAAATAAAATGTCATCCCACGTTCATGTTTTCTTTTGTTTCCTTCCGTTTAGCCAGCCGACAAACCTAACCAAAACAATATACAAACGGATAAGTTGATAAAAAATTTAAAGTCTAACTGAATTACGATCAGTATCGAAGAACGTAAATCTATCAGTATATTGATCAGTATAAAACATATGTTTATTTCTTATGTTGGCATTATAATTAAAAGACTTGAAGACCTAATACCATAAACTGGATGCACATAGCACGTCATGCTGATATGAAAATATTTTAATTAATTTTTTTTATAAAGAAAACAAGAGTGATTGTTCTAATAATATGTAGTCCAATAAAAAATAATATATTACCAATGATTTTATGATTATTTTGTGGAAAAACTACCATTACAATTATTAAAACTAAATTCCTAAAGTTTGTGAAAGTGAAGCGTTGATCGGGAATACACATGAAATTTATTATTGTCATTGTCTCTTCAAATTTCGCTACAACATTATTATGGTTGAAGTTTACGTAATTGTTGTATATGTTGTTTTAGTTTAATTTGGTTGAAAATAATTAACCGTGAACTGTCATGACCATTTTCAGGGTGCGAACTGTGAACTGTGGTGGGAAGGTAAAGTGATGTGGCGTTGACGTGACGGAGATTGATGTGAACTGTGAAAGCTTCACATCACTCTATAAACTTACGGGGTTCTCTCCAAAACCCTTGTGATCCTTATGGTTCTTGACTTTTTTTTTTTTTTTTTTTAACGAATGTAATGATTAAGTTTTAAAAAAGGAAACAATGACAGGATAACCCAATCTTTAGAACGAAATCATCTTTTGTGTGAATAATCCTTTATATCTTTCAAAAAATTTTCAAAATAGCATAAAAATGACTTCAGAATTTGGTGTTGACCGTAAGGCATTATCAAGTCCAATGAACGTTGACTTGCTTAGTAGAAGAATATACACTGCCTCACCCCCACCCACGTGACTTCCTCATGGGGTAAAAATGTAATTTCTATATTAAAAAAAAAAAAAAAACACAATGTATGTCCGATACAATGAACCAAATAATTTATAAGCTTTTTATATATTTTAGCACCTAACAATCATGTTATCCATGCTACACGTGTGTAAGGTTAAAACTGTAATTTCCCACTATTTACTTTTATTAGGTTATAAAATTTTTTTTAGATACAATGAATCAAGAATCATTCATGTGTTCTATGTGTTCTTTGTCTTGCAAGAAATCTTGAGTCCTTAGATTGAGGACAAGGATCTTGAATTACATAAATTTATTATAAATAAGAAATGCAATCGAATACAATGTAGGATCTAACATGTTGTTTGACGTTTAAAATAATACTGAAATATTGGATTGAGGTTTTGACCTCGGGATTTTGAGGATTATGAAATGTATAACTTTATATATCACGGATGGGTTTTGATTTTTAAAAAGAATCTGGGAAGCTCGAGAAAAAGGTCGAGGAGGATATTGAAATGCACATAAAAACAACAAGTTCGAGAAAATTATTAAGATAAAACTAATGAAATGCGATTTACGGGCTTATTAAATAAAATCACAATTCGGATCATCGATTTTAAGTTGTGATCCACTATTAAATACTAATTTAATTAACTACGTATCAAAATTAGAGTAAATATATTATACATACATAATTCATATGCCTAAAAATCAATCTGATGCATTCAATATTTGACATGTAACATGACATTTTCTCGTTTTTTTCTCTTTTTTTGACATACGGAATTTTTTGTTTGTTAAAATTTAAGTTTTAAGAACATTGGGTTTTGTGTGATTTCAGTTTGGGTATCTATTTGGTTCATTCAACCATGAATATGGATCATCCAATTAAGACCTACAATTCGAATTAAGTTTGGGTTGATTAAAATTTCAAAACAAAAAGTAGCAAAGAAAAATCCATAAAAGGAACCAATGATCACTCCTAGAGTCCTAAGTTTATATTGACCGAATGATGGACATAACTATGGGCTTTTACATTTATTTTATTATTTGGGCTCAAGCCCAAAAGCACTTGTTACAAAAACTTACATATCTAGCCCACATGTATGTCAAAGTTACTAGGGATCTCCTGAATTATGGAAGTCATGACACTTGCAAATTAAACACCCATCACTAATTAATCGTCAATTCTAATTTGAACGAAGAAAAGATGTAAAATTGGAAGATATTTTTTTCCCAAAGAAAATAGTCAGATATCTACTTAGATGTAATAATATATGATTATTGTAACCGAACGTGATGGTTATTTTAGACATACCCTAAGAATATATACATAAACGATACATAAACGAACGGATTCCAAGATAAGTAATTCGTTAGAGATATGATATTTTCATATTTATAGTGGATGTTTAGGGGTTAAACTCTAATACATGTCTGTTAACTATTAGTTACGCTATTTACAATTTATATCATCTATGTTGGTCGTGAAACAATTGGTTGGGGCACCCGAAGGTTGGATTCCTTTTTTTTTACTAGCAGCAGAATTTATATCACTGAAACCTCTAACAAGAAGATAGAGACAAAAGATATTAATACCAAATACATCCACGACACAAAAAACGAAGACTACAACTGAGACTCACTCAAAGGATCGCAAACCCATTATATCCAAAAAAACGACATGCCTTGAACAAGGGAGAATAGACTGAACAACTCCAGAGAATTACATCGGAAGACTTTAGAATTCCTTAGTTTCCAAAGATACCAACAAGCAAATAAAGACCTAAGCTGATAAAGATTCGAGACAATTAGCTTTGAGACCCAAATCGACCACCCGCAACCAAATATGAAACTAAGGTTGCGTTTAGTTCACGAAAACTAGTTGGTTTTCAATTTCAGTTTTCAAGTTATAGTTTTTAGAAAAAACAAGGGTTTCTATGAAAAATGAAAACTTGTTTAGATGATAAAGTTTTTGTTTTAAGAAAAATAAGATGAGTGATTATAAAATAAGAAAAATAGGTTAGGTAATAGAAAAGTAAGAGAGAGAAAGAGAGTATTATAAAAAATATAGGGTAGGTAATAGAAAAGCAAGAAAAAGAATATGAAAAATGGTATTTTAAAAAGTGAAATTAAAATATATGAAATTGTTATTAAGTAAACAAGTTTTCATTTTTATTGAAAAGTGTGATGAAAATTTTAGAAATTTTCATAAACTAAACGCAGTCTAAATGTTTTTATGTATGTCAGATAGGAATGCACATAGTTTAGTTTGTACTATTTAAACCTAAAAATTTTGTCAAATGTACCAAACTAAATCGGGCATATTAATGTTCCAAACCATTTAAACAAGTTTGGTTCGGCCCGTTTGATAGTTTGAAACATTTATTAGAATCTTATTTAACGGAGGAAAATACCCGTAAGTAATTTGGTTAAAAAGTATTATAGTTTATATAATGTTAAAATAACAAATTTTGTTAACATTCTATAGTTTTCTAATTAACAACTTAAAATTAGCAATTTTATAACGAGATATAAAGGGCGTATTAGGAAATCGTATGGAACAAAATTGTTTAAGTTTTACAAGTTTTTTTTAACTAACGATAGTTCCATATAAATAAAGATTGACAAAAAAAGAAAAGAAAATTCATAAAACTCCATACATTTCTCATTTTTTTTATTCTTTCCAATTTTCTAAGGAAAAAAAATTAAAATTTATATTCTCTACTCCTTTTCATTAAGCATTGAGGTTTTTCTCACAAAATAAAAAATGTATAAAAACAATGCGATTCCATTCTATCGATTCTGACATATCCAAAGTAAGTTACTTGTACTAATTTCCAATAACATAAAAAACACAATAGGACTTGCATATTTACATACATTTATGATTCATTTTAAACACTCTACAAACCAAACTGATGATTTGATGAAACTAAACCAGCCAATCGATTTTTTTATCACCAAAAAACCAACTCATTTTATTCAATTTCGATCAAACCATACACATCCCTAGTGTCAATTATGACAACTCCCAAGAACACAATCATTTTTTTGCATCGGGCGATGGTCTTATACGCGTTACTCCTTTGGTCTGTTTGTCTTTTATATATACTGGCCTCATGTCATAGGAGTCGAATCTAATTAAAAGCGAGCTGGATTGTGTGTCGATGCCCCTTTACCAAGAATATCTAGTTGCTAGCTTTTAATTGCTTGCCAATGTGATGAGCAATTGAGCACCAGACCAAATGATCTAGCTGTAAGGCAACACTTTAAACGAAAAAGACATGGTCTGTTGGTTATACGCATACATACACTAAAAAGGAAAAAAAAACATTATCGTGAATCTCAGACATGCCAACGTGAACCAAAGTCTAGTGTCTAGCGACACCTTGGTTAGGACACCCAGTACAAGTTGGACCATCATCGAGTCACTAGCTAGCCAAACCTAACCTTGTGACGGATACCCACTCGCTGGAGTGTTCATGTGTGATAACTAGTCGCTTGAGTAGAATTTACTCGACACCCGCTTACACGGGTCATAATTGGACCACAGTCTTGGTTACTAGCCGAACCTTGTGTGGATAAACCATGATCCAATAGCCACATATTCGACCCAAGTAGGCGTACGATACTTCCATGCTAACACAGAAAGCCAGATACAACAGTAACGATGCATTTGGTTCTTGAAATGGTATTCTGGAATTGGAATTTAAATTTAACATGTTTGGAACTTTTGATGACAAATATAAATAGTTAAATTTTATTTATTTACTATCAACTTCTTTGTTTATAGAAATTTAATATTCCTACCAACTCATACATGAATTGCATTCCATGTTTCCAACCTATATTTTATCCATCTCCACCAAACACACTATAACTAAATTTAAATTTCAATTCCTTCTGATATAATTCTGCGAACCAAACGCCACATAAGAGTCGCAACATAAGGAAGAGGGATTACAAAAATGTCAGCAATCAAACCCTAAACCGAGCGTAGTTTACAAATATCTCTCATTCTGTACATACTAAGAAAAAAGAGACCAGTTTCTCTTCACATTTGCTTACAATATTACAAAGATCTTCATCTCCGGAAATGTCAAAAACGGTTTTTTTTTACGCCTCAAACGACCCGGAGAGAGTCATGCCGATGATTGTTTCTTCTTTAAAGAAGATCATTTATCAATATGATTTCTATGAACAGAAACAGATTAGAATCTCGTTTTTGCTCAAGGGTTCAGAAATTTACTCTTTTTTGTTGCCGTATAATCGTCAAGATCTGATCTTTGATGGAGGATCTTGAATTTTGTGGTGGTCAGTCTGCGAAATCAGCATTCTTTCGTCTACAATCCGACCGACAGCAAGCCAAAACCCTGAGAGACAAAGCAGCATACAAGTGTTTTTGTCATTGCTTAAGGAAAGTAATCTTTTTGAGAGACTAGATATATATATCATTACTTTCCTCATGCATATGATCAAGAAATGTATATACTCTCAGTAGCTTCTTGTTTGACTCAGGGGATCGTAATCCTAAGCATCACCGGCTTTCACGAAACGCCCTTTCACTCGCTTTCTTACATCTGCTCGTGCTTTTCGTGTGGCATACCTTACTGTCTTCTCGAACCTACCACAAGAGTAAAAAGGACCGATATTACGATCTTTAATCTATACAAACTAGTATGCAAGATTTCACTCTCCATTGCAGTATATAGTTTTACTCACTTGCGCGTTTTCTTCTTTTCCTTGTAACGAAGGACAGCATCGTTCCTGATACCCGAAGGAGTTGTGGTTTCGTGCGGCTGGGTGCACCAGGGTGGCTCACCCATGAGAAGCATAGATGAAGCTCCACAGTCTTGATAATCTGCAGCACTGCTCTCCCCGGTGAGACTTGAAAACGATATATTCGAGTGTGGCTTCCCGTAACAAGGGTTTGGTTCTGTTTTACAGCTCCTCAAAGAATCAGCTGATGCCGCGTTACTGCAGGCTGGTTGAGCTCCATTTACGCGTCCAGTTGAAGACTCCTAAAAAGAACCAAAAAGACCGAAAATCATTATCATTACTCCAATGATACCTTTCTATCAGATAGATTAGGGTTTAGTATAAATGACAAAGCCTAATTGGATAAACGGGTTTCGCTCCATATTGTTTCTATTGTATCCCATTATAATCTATAAACATCGATCATTGTAATACATTATACCTACGGGATTTTCATTATTGTAAGAGGGTATTTGGTTTTGCGTTATAAACATGATTATTAGCTTATTACGTTACAATAACGCAAATAATTGGTTTAAAGTGTTTGGATTGCATACGTTAATAAGTGATTATTTGCGTTTAGCGTTTGTCCTACCACACTTTTTCATAAGAAAAATTGTAGCTTATTTGCTTAATAAGTGATTATTTGGTCATTTTACAAGTAAAAACGCAAATCCAAAAGCTTTAAAAACTGATTATTTGATAATTATGATATCAAACAGCAGATGTTAAACCAAACACTACATTTCCTGCGTCACTTTTTGTTACAGCAATTATCTGATTATTCGTTTTCAAAACGCTACAGCACTTTTTCAAACGCAAATCCAAACACCCTCTAAATGTCATAATTTACGCAGGAAAAATTGAAATATACCTTGGCAGCATATGAACCCGGACAAATGGATTCAGCAAACGACGATTCTTTATTACCAAACAAGCTATCAATCCCGTCTTTTGCGAAAAGATGTTCTGGATCGTTGTGTCCTACGCCAAAGAGGACTTCGTATTTCTCGATGCTTAAATCAACTTCATCCATATTGAATTCATCATAGAATCCGTCATCGATGAATTGTTCAGGGCCTTTTGTACCAGGAATCTACATAAATAAACTTATTTTTCTGTCAAGTTTCAATTTTGAATTCATAATTTGCGAAAAATGCAAAAACCCAACTCAAATTACCTTGGATGCAGAACAATGATTTGTTTGCGGAGCTACATTCGGTAGTTTGGCTCCAGATTGACCAACAGCCACAGAAGTATCCATCCAATTATTTGAGTTCTGCAGATCATTTCGTTCATTCGCCACCGATGAATCTTGATTGTTTTTATTATCAGCAATGCTCATTAACCCCATTCCCTGCTCACAAGTGGAATCGATAACAGATGGCGAGTCTGACATAAACGACCAAATGGAAGCAAGCTCAACCGCTGAAGGACAGCCATTGTAGCAATTTAGTGTTTGCCTACTGTGTTTAGTCGAAGAACCCGAATTCGATCCGTTGTGACCTTCCCAATCGCAATTCTGACAAAGTGATACTTTTTCCTCAACACATCTAACAACTGCAGGTTGTGAATTGCACCGATCGCATACAAGTGTTCTTGAATGGCGCTTAGATAAGGCATTTGCAGAATGAACATTTCGATCACATGATAAACATAAGTAAGCTTCATCTGATCGACAATACACCATCGATCTTGCCTCACGACAATAGTCACAATCGTAACCCATTTTGTACGAATCGTTTATCGAATTCGGGCAGTTTCAAGACTTGTAAACAGTTTATTCAATTCCTAAATGAACTAGATCTCGTAAAGTTGCAAAATTGGATGACCCTCTTTGTAAGATTAATCAATCTGCAACAAAAAAAAAAAATGAGAAACTCAATTGGGAATTCAGAATCTTGATTATCATACTAAAAAAGCACATACTTTATTTATTCTGGATATGTTCTACAATAGAGATAAAGGTCAATTCAAGAACAATTTATCAACATAAATGCTTTCTGCATAGATTCCAAGATAACATCTTTTAACAGATCAAAAACAAGATTGAAATGGGTTTTGTGTATCTACAATTCAAACAAAATTTGAAGAATTCAACAAGCTTACATATATGTTACAACATAAACATCAAGAAACAGTAAAAAAGAAACTCAGAATAAGTTAAAAACAATTCAATTGATATGAAGTAAAACAGATCAAGATTCCAAGAACTCAAAGAAAATCTGTTAAATTAAAACCCAGCAAAATCAAGACACATATCAAATCAAAACCAGAGGGGAGAGAGAAAAAAAGACAGCACAAAAACACTACAAATTTCACCAAAATCATTGTTTGGTTGTTATTTTGGTGATAAAAAGACTGTTGTAATCCATGAATCAAACCCAGAAGTGATGGATTATGAAGAATTTATACAAATCCCAGTAAAACCCATTTTGGTACAACAAAACCCAGAAAAAGCTTACCAAGTTTGTAAAATCCAGATAGAAAGGATCAAAGCAGGTAGGTTTTGTTGCCGGCTTAAAAAACCCTAAAAAGTTTTGAAGAGGTTTCAAGACTTTGCCTTTTCTTGTTTATATCTGTGTGTGTATGTGTTTTGAGGTGAGGTGAGGTAGGTGTTGGTCTACTGTTGTTGTGCAAGATATCTCTGACAACATAAAATACCAAAACAAAATATCACAAAAAAAGGTAAAAAGTGCAAGGAGAGAGAGAGTGGAAGCGTGTCCTTTTCATCACATTGAAAAGTTAGGCCCTCTTATTATTATTTTCTTTTGAGTGCTAATTGTTGACAAGTCCTCCACATATCACAATACATTTACTTTGATCCCTCCACATGTCAATGAATGGGTTGTTTGTACATCTTTTATCTATAAAGGATTGATTATTATAATACATTTGTAAACCGAAGGTCGCATTTGGTTTACAGAATTTAAATAACTCGTAAAGGAACGTTTGGTTCGTAAATTCTTTTTTTTTTTTTTTTTTTTGGATTTACATTTTGTTAAAGATCTGCATTATGCAACAGTTTCATTTGTCAGGCTTTTGTTAAAGAATCTGCATTACCTTTTATAAAAAATTTGCTAATTTGAATAATACAATGTGATTGAGATTCAGAATCTTAGGAGGGAGTCTGGATTTTTATATAACAAACAATGAAAGAATTTAATAACTCCTGAAATTTTGAATCCTTTCTGAAATCTACGAACCAAACACATAATTTTAAATGTAAATATCAGCGAATATCAAAAAATCCACGAACCAAATGCCCCCTAAAGAGTTTGGATTATAATACTCTCATGTCATGTATGAATAAAAAAAAAATCTAGTTTCATTTAATATTTTATATTCTCACTTCTCTTTTTATCATTCGGTCTTTCCCAGATATTCCATAATCCTATAATTTTTTAATCCAATCATTATTAAATTTTTACAATCCAAATCGTATCAGAAAGTAATTTTAAAAACCCAAAAGCACACAATTTTGGGGATAACATTGAAGTAAATAATGTGCTTCTTGAATGTTGCCTGCAATCTTTTTGCACTTCTCTTAGGAGATATTAAGCAAGCTACGGTCTTTCTTTTTAGATAATTTTATTCAATAAAAAGATGGGCCAACAATAACCCTACTAAAAAAAATATGAATTTGATATCTGATTTGAAAAGTAGGTAATCCAAACTTTTACAAATTCAAAAATAACGTTTCGAATTCAAATATTTCTCTTGTTTTGATTCTTTTCATATTGTTGAGAAAATTAAAGAATTGATATTTACACTAAAAACCAATTTCTACCATTCACTTGAAAATTGATGATGATATATTATAAAAAAATAAACTTAAAATTCAACTCAATTCAATTCTCTTCATTCTTCGTACCAAACACACCCTTAATATTTTTAAGAAAAGAATTCGTTAAGTAAATATAACATGTCAAGTTTAGTATTCTTTCCAACAATTCTTCTTTCTTTTTCTTTTCTTTAACTTATCTAAGAAACCTAAAAATATTAATTAATAACAAAAAACCAAAAACCAAAACTTCTAAACTCATTTTTCCTTTACAAAATGGATAAGTATATATAACATGTAATTTGGATGTATTTGTATTATATTCATAATAATAACAATAAATATTAGATTGTGAAAAATGTAATAAAATATTGAATAATGACAAACGTTGGATAGAATTAATGATTTATTAATATTTATCAATTTTAAAAATAATAAATTGTATTTATCTGTTATTTTATATTTGTATTTATCTTTTATTTTTTATTTGTATTTATCATTTCAGGTGGACCGTGGTGACGTCATGTGTCATTTATGTGTTCTACTTTATTATATATAGACTAATTTATTTACCCGCGTATTACGCGGATATTTTTGGTATACATAAAATATAATAAATTAAAAGGTAAAAATATAAATATTATTTTTTAAACAAAATATATAAGGATGATATTTTTATTTATTATGACCTATTAATTTTATATATTTTAAATATTAAAAAAAATTAAACTTTTATTATATTATATTATAATTAATAAGTTATTAGAATATTATATTTTGTTTGATTTGATTTGATTTGAATTTAAATTAGATTATATCATATTTGAATAGATATAGTTTAGATTTTTATTTATGTTTTATTTTTTAAAAACTATAACTGCCACGTGTCGGTTCATTGTGATGACACATGGTTTCACAACAAATGGGTATCGTTACTATTTTATTATAATTTATAGATACAGATTTTATATTGAAATTTTAGGGTAAAAACATAATGAGTTTCAGATACAAATTCAGAAATTAATTTAGTAAAAGTATAAACTTGTTAGGCACAAAAAGGCCTCAGTCAAACCTGTTCTACATCTGAGGGGGAGATTTATAATCAAACCTGTTGATGCATTTGAAGGTTGAATTTAAGGCCTGTTATATGCCTTATTGAAACCTGAAAATGATTTGCAATATCAGTCTAAAGCTGTTCTATATGTTGCATGTGTTGCAACTAAGACAGTTTGTCCAAGCTGCTCTGTCTGCTGAACATGCTGGACATAAACTGTCTACGCTGCTCTACACTGTTGAGCAGCTTGGGCAATTTTATAGTGTTCTGTTCTTTGTGAACAGGCTAAACACTTTATGGAATATGTTTCCAAGTCATCATGTATTGTTTTTGACTACAAGATCAGTTTACAAAGTCGAAGACAAAGTGGAAAACAGAACTGCTCAGCCTGCCCAAGCTGTTCTGTAACATGAAGACAAAAGGTTATTTGAAAAAGGTGACAAACCTTTTTTCTTATATCAAAATAGGGCATTTACAGGAAGAAAGACGCAAAGTGACATTCCTAAATTAGTTAAAGGCAATGCAACAGTAGACAAAGTGAAAAGACAAAAGTTCTGCACATGTGAAGACAAGTCTGCTTTTCAGAAAAGTGCAGAAAAGGTTATGTTGTCTTTTCAACAAGACTTCTCCTTTTTCATTCCGTCCAATGAAGATGTTTCTCTTAGATCCTCTGAGTGAGTATAAAAGGAATCTTCTAAGGACAGAAAGAAGTGTGAAGAAAGCTAAGTGCTGAAACCAAGAGTGAACGTGCAAGTGTGATTTTCATGCATGCAAGCCTTCTATGTAAATCAGTATCTGTGTGTCTAAGCTGTTTTACATAAGCTGTTCCCTTAAGTCTTGTAAACACAGTGAGTGCTTCTTAGTGAGTGTATTCATTGTATACTAGTTTGAGTTTGTCTTCGACTAGTGAACATACTGTTGTATCTGTCATCTCAGCTTGAACTATTCCGCATTCAAGCTTGTTTGTAATTAACAAATTGTTGATAATACATACAAACATTGAGAAAATATTGTGTAGTTTTTAAATAGCTGTATTCACCCCCCTCTACTGCTTAAAGCTATATACTTTGGGAACCTCTCGGGACCTACAAAACTTCATATTGTAACATCCCGTTTTTGAGGTAATTGCGTGTAATTATTTTAGTGAATGTTTAATATATTATTATTGCGTTGGTCCAATGAGATCCCGAGTAGTGGAGTATACGTGTCGGGTTTATGAGTTACGTGGCACCGGGTAATTGATATAGTGGATTAATTGCGTTTATGGGTTTGTGGATTTAAATGGGTTAAAAGGATATTAATATTGAAAATGTGATATCGGGTCCGAGTTATTAGGTACCGGGTTGCTAAAATAGAAATATTAAGTACGTACTTATCCTTTTCCTTCCTTCTTCATTTTGGAAATCCTAAAAGTGTGTTGTGTGTGTATGTTCGTGAGCCTCCAGCAAGAGAAATCCTCCAAGTTACTTGAGATTTGTGGCTGAAATCCGAAGTGAAGTTCGTCACCTCCATTGTTAGGTGTTTTTGAGCTCAAAGAGGTAAGAAAGCTCCTTCTTTTGGGTTTGATACGAGCTATAAATGTGTTAAAATTGTGGGTTTGGCCTTATGAGCTTTAAGGGTTGATTTTGTGTAAATTTTGAGTTTTGGTTGCTCAATCGGTATTTGGAGGATTGATCCATCCTGGGCAGAAGCTGAAAATCGAGCAGAGAAAGAAGAAGACCAGCGCGGTCGCGACGGCTAGTCGTGGTCGCGACGCGGGTAGCAGGGCGCATGCGCGTTCAAGGGTGGGGCGCGGACGCGTTCGGGGCCTTAGGGCCGGGGCTGTTGGGGCCGGTTTGGGGGTTTTCGGGGTTGGGTTCCGTTTGAGATTCGGGTTGAGTTTCGTTGGGTCTTTGGGATTATATTGAGATTGTTTTTGGGTCGGGTTTTGTCTGGGCTTCGGGGTTTCAGTCGGGATTATTATCGTATTCGGTTATGTTAAAGTGTCGTGTACGGGTCTGCTTTCTATATATGTTGGAAATCGTGTTAACAAATGGGATCCGTGTAATTTCAGGGACGAGTCAGCGAACCGAGCCGAGTCAGAGATTCCGGGATTAGTGGATTGATCAGGTGAGTACTCGAGTCCTTTTCAAACCCGGAACCGTTTTGCGAGTCGTAGCTGTGTAGCTGTTATTGTATGTGTATATTTGCAATGTGTGTGAGACAGGGACGCGGGCTTCAGGTATGATTCTGTTCTCATATATGTGTTATATGTGCATGAGATGAGATCCAGTCCAGGGTCAGTGATGTGTTCCATGCGGACGGTGATTCGCGATGAGTGATCGCGTGGGTTGACTGTCCCTAACAGTTCTTGGGGCGTGTATACACGGCAGGGCCTGTAGCCGGTTCGCGCCCGTGCTACAGGGTTTTAGCTAACCACCGCGGCCGCGGTCGTTAGCTGGGGAAGGGTCCCCCTCAGTGATTTTGTGTGCAGGGCTTCGGATCTCATGTTATGTGTTCATACCTGTATAGCGATGTTGATTGCCTGTGACAGGGGTTGAGATTGCGATGTGTGTAGGTGCTACGTGTATGTGTCTTATGTGTTTAATGTGCAGAGTCTAACCCTCGCGTACTCACGAGCTTCCGAGCTTACGTATTCGAGTCTACCATGTTCAGGGAATCAGTGAAAGGGATCGGTGGCTGTGTTCGTTGGATCGGTGGCTTGTGAACCTTTGTGACTGCTTGCAGTAGCTCCTTTAGGACTCGTAATCAGTACGTGTGTTTGATAGTTAGGGTTGTGGTCTGTACTGAATTGCGATTATTGTATTAACCCTTTATGCAAAAGTTTTTAATTATCAGTGATTTCGGTTTATCCTATGACACGTGCATGATAGAGTTATTGAGATATTGCCACTTGTGTATTGTATTGACGTGACATTTCTGGGATCGGGAGGGGTGTCACACATACTAATAAGCATCGATGGTGATTTAGAAAAATAAAAGTACACAAAATAAAATAATAATAAAACTTCAAGAAAATGAGTAATTAAGAGATTAAATATTACATTTATATATTTTTAGAAAGATAAAACAGATCATTTTAAAAATATTAACAGATAAAGATTAAAGTTAACAGTTTCATATAGGGGTGTTAACGAGTCGAGTCGAGACGAGCCCATTAAAGCTCGAGCTCGGCTCGTTTAAAAGTATCAGGCTCGAGCTCGAGCTCGGTTCGTTTCGAAATCTGTATGTAAAGCTCGAGCTCGACTCGTGAATAATTATACAAACTTGGGCTGGGCTCGTTTATTCTATATATATTAATTTTTTAATTAGTTTTTTATAATCTATTTATATATTTTATATTTATTTAATCTATATATTATATATTTATTAATTAAAAACTAAATTTATATATGGGTTTGTTTAATTTCGTTTAGACTTGCGAGCTCGATATGTGAAACTTTAGCTCGAGCTCGTTTTTCTAATTAATAATACTCAATAATATAGATTTATTTTTAGAATTATACAAATCTTTATAAATAGAAAACCATACACCAATGAGTAATGGGTATTCAGTATACTCAACTATATTAGAAGTCGTAGCAGTTATTGTCCAAATATTTTTATTGCAAATTGGATAATTTAAACTAAACATATGATAGTTGCTTGCTTGCTTTAGCAAAATAAAGTTTTTGAAGACAAAGTCACATTATTTAACAATCATGTGGACTGGTTACTATATATAAATTTGATGTAACATAAAATAAAGAGTAAATTACATAAATGGTCCCTGGATTTGGTCCCTCGAGCAAAGTAAGTACACACAGAAGGTCCATAAAAACGAATTCTTGTAACAATTTCATCCTTCAGACCGTTAGACTTAACATTTCTATGTTAATAATCTTAAAATGACTATTCTACCCTTATGATAAATTTCAGTTTTGGTCCCTTAAAAGCTTAAAGACAATATATATTTATTTCTTTATTAATAATATTAATTAAAATTAAAGTTCAAAAGAAATATAAACAACAGGTTCATTGAAGATGTAATTCATGAGGCTTGATCTTCTTTGGAGTTGTCTTCATCTTCAACAACACACCACCACCATATTCATCTTCATCTACATCTTCAACAGAGCTATGAGTTTGGTCTTCGTCTTCAACAATACATAATCTTATGAAGTTTCTTTTCTGAGTTTCTTCTTCTTCTTCTTCAACATATCTGGTTTCGATTCTGATTTATTTGTTTTTGTGTGGGTTGCGATTTATGATGTGGGTTGTCTGAGGATTTCTTCATTAATGGTTTCAACTTCATCAATCAATCCAGATCTGAAATAGTTTCTTACGATTGGGCCAGATCTGAAACAAGTTTTTTTGCAATGGATTTTAAAAAAGGTTTGCTCGCTAAATCGATTTCTAGATCTCAAATGGTTTCTAGATTTCGAGCTTCGTTTCTATCTTCGTTTCGAACTTTATTCCAGATCTAGAATGGTTTCCCATTTTTAGATCTGAAATAGTTTCTTCATTCAAGTTTTCTTTCCTATCTGGATTTTTTTTTCAAGAATATACTCAAGATCTACTTTGTGTTCAAGGTTGTGTGTGATTTTGATTTTGGTTTACAAATCTGATTTTGATTTTTACATATCTACTTACGTGAATGATACATCTCGTTTGAATGATGCATCTGTTTCGTATTTCAATTCTTTTAGTGGTGGTCGGAGTGTGTGGCGGTAGTTGGCCGGAGGATGGGGACGGTGGTGGTGGCCGGAATTGACGAGGGACCAAATTGACCATATAAATAAATATTTATATTAGTAATAATAAATAAACAAACAAATAAATATGTTTTGTCTTTAAGCCTATGAGGGACTAAAAATAAAATTTATCAGAATGGTAAAATGGTCATTTTAAGATTATTAACAGAAAGATGTTAAATTTAACGGACCAGAGGACCAAATTGTTACAAGAATTCGTTTTTATAGACCATCTGTATACTTACTTTGCTCGAGTGACCAAATCCATAACTTTCTATAAACTACATGGACCATTTATGTAATTTACTCTAAAATAAAATATTTTTAAATCTTTCTTTTTCCTTCCTCTACAATGTCACCGAGGATTCTGAAAAGGGTAAAAACTAAAACAACTCAAGTTGGATATTTTTATGATTCAAATAATTAGAGTGCATTTAACAAACGAGAATTTCTGGTTTGAAGTTTTTAATAAAGCTGAAAACATGATAGTTTTTAAGGAACACATTTTGGACATGAGTAGATTGAAAACAAATAGTTATTTGCGTTTTCATTTTTCACTCCCTTTTATAACATAGATTTAGGTGAGTGGATTCGAAACAAAAGTTGAAAACTTAAAAAATGTATTTTCAAGTTTAATTGTAAACTTGAAAAATAAAAACAGAAAACATCAAAAAAATGTATCTAAACACGTTTTTTCCAGAAATCTTTGTTTTTATCAAAATTTTCACATAAAACATGTTAACAAATGGGCCCTAGGCCTTGTTTGTTATTTCGAAGGAAATCTTTTTTTACTTATGTTTGCAGCTTTGCAGACAGGATAAAACATTTGCTTTAAACCCTGTTTGTTTTGAAAAAGTGAAAAGAAGATAAAATAACTTCTTATGTCTTTCCTTATCTTATTTCCTGAAAATCTACTATTACCATTTTTTTTCTCTTTTCATTACACTTTCGTTTTTTCTAAAACACTAGATGTTTTTATTTTTATTTTTGTTATTTTACTATATATGTTAAAGTATTAAAGATGACAAATAGTTTATAACTAGGGAGAATTTCATATATAACCTTTCAAAACATCATAATATCATATATACCCAACCTAAAATTTTAATATCATATATATCCCTCCTAAACACCATAATATCATATATACCCAATTTTAATTATTAATATCACATATATCCTTCTTAAACACCATTAATATCATATATACCCAAATTCATTAATTAATTTATTTTTAAAACATTTAAAGCTCATAATTAAGATTGCATATTAATTAATGACAAATACACCCTTACTCATTTCTTCTTTCAATTAAACTTCAAAATATCATAATTATCCAACTTAAATTAATATATGATATCCATTTCAATAATTTTATATAATTTATTTTTGTATATTACTATTGTTTATTTAGTTTACTTTTTTTAATTTTTATATTTAGTCTAGAATCTGAGTTATAACTTGTTATCCGATATAATTAGTTGTGTATAATTTGTGTTAACTACAAGATTATATATATAATCCTATATATTTAAAGTTCAGTTTTTATAATAATTTGTTTAATAATTAGTATCCAGAAAATATTTTAATAGTAAAGGTTTGTTTAAAAAAAAAAACTGAATTTTTTACTAACGAAAATAACCATTTATTTATAATAATAAAAAATTAATTTACTAATAATATACAAATTTCATCCGGTAAATATTTTCTAGTTTTATTAAATAAATTATTATGAAACTGGACTCTAATTATATAGGATTATATATATATATATATATATATATATATATATATATATATATATATATATATATATATATGTGTGTGTGTGTGTGTGTGTAATCTTATCGTTAACACAAAATATACACAACTAATTACATCGGACAACAATTTATAATTCATATACTAGATTAAATATAATAATTAAAAAAAAGTAAAGTAAATAAACAATAGTTATAAAACGAATGCAAACTTGAAAAAAATTTGAAACTAATGTATTAGAAAACAAAAAAATATATACTAAATTAAAAAAAAACAAAATGCGATACAACTATAAAATTCTAAAAGAAAAGAAAAGAAAGAACATAATATGTAATCGGTTAATTGTATATAGATTACTGTTGCAAAAAAAAACAAATAAGAAAATATAATAAGACGATACGATTTAATTACAAATGAGAAAAACAGGATACAGTTTTTTATTATCATTTTTAATGTTAATTTGTTTTAGTTTGAAGAATTTATTTATTAAAGCTTACAAAAATAAATTATATAAAATTATTAAAAGGGATATGATATTTTAATTTAAGTTGGATAAATATAATATTTTGAAGTTTAGTTGAAAGAAGAAATGATTAAGGGTATAATGGTCATTAATTAATAAGCAATATTAATTATGAGTTTTAAATATTATAAAAATAATTAAATTAATGAATTTGGGTATATATGATATTATTGATGTTTAAGAAGGATGTATGTGATATTAATAATTAAAATTGGGTATATATGATATTATGATGTTTAGGAGGGATATATATGATATTAAAATTTTAGGTTGGGTATATATGATATTTTGAAGTTTTGGAAGGGTATATATGATATCATGTTTTGTATATAAATTATAAATTATATATGTAACTCAAATATGTTTGAATTGATTTGATTTAAAGTTTATTTACATATCTTAGTCTACTAATTTATTATTTATAGTTTAAACTTAATAATTTTTAAAAATTTATAAAAAGTTCAATTCCTCGATGGGGATTCCTGATCCCCAATTGGGATGATGATATAAACTTATTCCCTAATGGGGATGAGAGTGAGTATTAAGAAGCGGAATGAAGATGAGAAATGAGATTCTCATCCCACCCCGCTTCGCTCCATTGCCATGCGTAGTCATCTCTTCTTCTTATCCTCTCTTATTTTTATTTTATTTATTATTTATTATTATTTTCCACTCTAAGCTTGTACATCAATATATACATGGAGGCTCATGGTCTATCAAGCGTATAAGAAACAAAAACCAAACCCTAGTCTCTAATCTTTACTACCACAGTTTGTACCCTAAACCCTAAGCTTATTATGATGTAACCGGGTTCTAATTTTGTCGTCTTCCAAATAGACTTCACGTGCTTTGTTCACCTTATCCTACCTGTATTTTCCTTTTAAGACCCTGCATTTTTTATACTTGTCATGTCTGCCCCCTTTCCTTTCATCTCATTTTTATAATAAATAAATGACTAATTAGATTATATTGTCTTGCCTTGCACACAGACGACAAGACACAGAATCAACGATGTTATCATGTAGTTTTGAAAACCATGTGTTTCCACCTTCAAATCTGTGACTTCACCAAAATATCTAGGATCAGTTTCGGTATTCTTGTTTAAATAATCTCATAAATTCGATCCGTTTCTAACCGACAACCGTTTATAGCAAAAACCCACGGCTAAAAACGATTAGCCAGTGTGTTACATATTAAATTTCAATCCTGTGGATTCTATTTTGTAATAGTTAGTTGTATTTTATTTCCATGTAATTTATTTCCTTTCATTTGTAAGTTATTTTGTTTATTTAGAAGTTGAGGGGTATAGATTGTAAACCCTTAAACTTGGATTTAATATTTAAGGGAAACCTCCTAGGATTTCCCACAATTTTGTCAATATTCACTTCTACAATTGAGAAAAAGCGGCCGCCGTATATCATTATTCTCACTGACAAATTCATCAAGGATTGAGATAATTCTCTTTGGTTGAATCGTTTTATTATTGTTTATTGGTGTAAGTGCAAGATTTATCGTTGGGACAATTTAACACAGTGGTTTGGTTTTAAACTAACAACATATATCATTCATAACTAGAGGTCAAATGGTAATTCGATACATCAAGATTCCTCAACTTTGTTAAAAGTTAAGTTTCGGTTGCTTTCTAATCGCGTGATGTGAAAAAGCTTATCAAACCACAATTATAAATGCCAAGTTGATAATAAACAAACTAGTGTAGTAAAAGTGATTTGATTAATACAACAGGCCAAGTTGAGTGTAAACTAAAACAACTCTGAGATTATTTTTACGATTTTTTTTACTATTAATTCCTAGTACGAAAAGTTCGAATTGAATACAATATGAGATAAGAATATGAATTTATAGTTCCACTAGAAGAAGCTTCCCCACAAGTAGGGGCACTTGAGCTGAGAGTGACACTATATGCAAAATGCAGCTGTGATGATGCAGATATTAATGAGGAAAAGTAAGTCTAACTACACAATATCACTGGCTTTATGCATTTAGTGAAGGTGATGATCTAATCAACTATTTTGAACTTTCTAAGTCTTTTATGCATTCGTTTCATCACTCAAAAACTAATATATAGATTTAAATGGATCTGGCTTTTATGTTTAGCAACCCCACTTCATTGATGTATGAAATGAAATTTAATTGGCAATTAAAAGTAGGCAGAAAAATGTTATGAAATGAGACTGCATCACAGAGAGAGAACCAACCTTTCCAAAGAACTCAAAACCAAATTCCACTTGTGAACATGTACAATTCTATGATGGGATCATTTTGGTAAAAGGCTAATGTAGTGTTAGGTTCGTTTGAACGTTTGTGAAGGAATTGGATTTTGTTAAAGAATTAGTATAACAACAGTTAACATTAGATTCATTCCCCTCTAATTACTCCAACGAAAAAACAATACCTAAGCCACAAACAGGAAACTAAGAATGGTAAGTTTTTACTTTGAAGAGACGAGTAACTGTGATATGCATCTACATAACCATAAAATCCTAAAAATCCCACTATGTGGTCTGAGTGCTGCTAGAATCTGAGCAGAGAGTGATTGAGAAGATGAATTTTGTGATTCATCATCCACTGGGATGTCGATATGGTATGAAATGATATCCGACAGGTATATACCCCTGTTTGAATTTTCATTACCCAAGTCAGAAAGACTAAAAATAGAAAAGACTACATAAGCAGAACAATTTTTTATAAAATAACATCCTACATAAGATTACAGAAGGATATACAAATTTCTGATATTTGACAATTGCATAGTTTAGTGATATTCAAAGGACAATCAAACATGCACATGCAGATCTACCATAACACCGAACTAGCATATAATCTATAGGAGTTCTATGAAATTTCACGTGTATCAAAAATGACTGTCGAGAAACAACCAACAGAATATGTAATGGTATTATAATAGTAGCGAATTCGCACGGCTAAAATTCAGACAATTTTACTTGAAAAACAATTTGGGCATAGCATATTGCTTGCAAAACAAATTTAATGATCAGAGTCAAAGATATAGAACGTACTCCAGATATAAGTTCTGTGCAAATTCACCGGTGTGAAGCTAAAAGAGAACTAGTCATAGTCTTTTTTTAAAGCAAAAACTATTAGATGTGTTTTCATAGTTTTGATTTCAAAAAGAAGTTTAGCATGAACGTTTTTACTTGTGAGATATAAAGAAATGCTGATTTTCAAGGACTGTAAACATGTTATCACTATGTAAAACATGAAAACCCAAAGCATTGAGGCAACAAGATCACTCATTAAATAGGATAAAGAAGAGAAACCATATGGAAGTCCTTCAATAGATATGTATACCCATTTCATTTAATTTGATAGAAATGTAAAATGCTTGGGACTACACCAGTAGTGATCGTTAACAGTAGTACCAACTGTTGGCAGTGGTAGCAGTCGAATACGATTTTGCGGAATATGAAACACAACAATATCTTTAAAAAATAAATCTTATTCAACAACAAAAAACGCAAACACAACACATTTGAAGAGTTGCAAGTTGCAACCCTTCAAAACCACTGTTTGATTGGGCAGTTACATAACAGCCTTTAGCCATCACAACTAACTACTATCAACTACCAAATAACTTAACCACCACACTTAACACTTAACTAAGTCCAGCTTATACTACTAAACGCACCCCCTTAAGCTAGACTTAATCAAACACATAAGATGTGCAAGAAAGCAACTACACATCACACCCAGACATTGAACTTTACTGCAGAAGATGTTCTAGTTTGAACATCACCAAAACACCACACTACACCTTTAACTATAAAAAGTTTCATCAATAGACACAAACACCCATTTGACCCTTCGAGCTAGCCGGAATAAATCCATTTCTTTTGTCCGTAAGAGAAAAGGTGCTTATTCCATGAAATAGGAGCGCAGCAGAGTTAGAATGGAGTTCTTCACGAAGTTCGAGACAAAGGAATAAAAAAGACTTTCTCTATGGCCTCCTCGTTTTGAGACATTATGGCTTTGGGGTCGACCCCAGTAATCCATAAAAATTTTCATCACTCAAAGACTAATATCTAGAATCTTTTCATCTGAAATCACACACCAATCTGTCGGTTCTAGTTAGAACCAATCACCAACTCACTGAGGCATCAACCCCGTTAGGTTGCATATCATGCATCATCAATCCCGTTTGGGTTTGCACCATCTTCGTTGTTTTGCAAAGCCATGTTCCTTTCTTCAATCCAGAATCCACCATAGGCTTGTCTGTCACTTTGTTGGAACGAAAGCATAAACATATACAAATATGCTTCCTAAGATCTCATCTTTGTTATGAATTGAAGTTGCCAGAACTTCCTCATCCGGCTTTACAATTTTTGGATTCTACGTACCTTCGTGTATTTTCAACGAATTCAAAGATTTCATCAATTCCAATCAATTTTCATTCGTTTGCAACAAAACAGGACTGATCTTTCCTTTCAGTTGGATTTCAACACCCCATGCAGACTTCTTTCTTCCCTTTCCTGTTCAATCTCAACACCACCATATGGCCTCTTCTGATTTCGTTTGCTGGCCATCAAACTCTATCTTTCTGGCATTCGAACTCAACTCTTCTTCAATAGCCTGTTCGAAAATAACAAGGATGTTCTTCCTTTCTTTCTGTTTGAACTCAACAATTACCCTTTCATCTATAAAATGGAGATTCAAATATAACCCACTTTCAATCACAATGACAATAGTATGCATACAACAAGAAAGCATATAAACGCAGCTACTTTACTAAGTTTATATAAAAAAGACCATAAACTACAAAAGGCATCAGACAAAATGCTTAAAATGGGACTGCACATTGAACATCTCAGTGTCACTGGATAATGACTGGTATCAACCATACAGTGCACGCCACGGCTCTTTCTCATGTTCTTTTAATGCCTTGGTCGGCTTCCATGTTACTTTTTCTTTAGAAAATTGCAGGGATGTGGCGCTAGCCAATGTCTCTACCATCTTGCAAATTACCTGGGAAGAAAACCAAAAGGTCAAAAGGTATATAGATGTTGATAAAGACTGGACAGTACATACAATATATCAATTAGCTTAGCCAGCTGCAACACAGTTTTTACAAACCTTTATTTATGGGTCATATGTTCGAACTTTATGACTTCATCTAGCCCAAGACCCAATTTATGCACCTCAAGGGGATATTTTGCTGTTTAACTAGAAAGAGGAGCATCGTACTAGTAGTGTGAACTAAGATTTGATAAAGGGGTTCTTCTAAAGATGCAAAAAGCCAAAAATAGTTTTAAATTCCTTAAATACTAGAACATAACACAAATAGCCACTATGTAAATGGAAGGAGAGGACTTTGTAGATTATAAAATAACATTAACGCATAGAAGTAGCAAAGCTACTATCTTTCACATTTTACAAAGCAGACAAACAGAAAGTGCTGGTACCTCAATGTCGTCGGTCGGAGCTTTATGTTGACCAATTTGCCCAACAAGTATAAATGATGGCGTGTCAAGAACACGAACCAATTGAAGAACACAAGAGAGAGGTTCATTATGAATCTGCATTGATGAGGGTGCCTTTTTGTGTCTGCTGGCCAAAGCTTCCATCATCTCAGTTTCTGGACCTATTTGGATGCCATAAATGTTTCCATCAGGTGAGTTTTTTCTTTCCAGCTTAATCTTTGACGATTCTATAACGAATGGAAGAATCAATGAAGGCATGCTTGACATGTCTTCTCCTGCTAATGATGACAACACTTCATTGATGGCACATGCCAATACTGGAGACTCATACTTTTGCAAAACCAAGATGGTCACCTGATCGATGGAAGGAAGTCATAGAGTTATCCACAAGATATGGTGCAGATTTCTCAAGGATCAAAATAATGAAACAGAATCAATATGTCAACACATCCCTGTGTTGGGGTTCTAGTTGCTGTCTTTCTTCTCAGTTGATATAATATTATGATGTGATTTCTACAGAGATCCCTTTCCTATATCTGCTCAGCCACTGGGTCAAGTCATCAGTGTAGCACAGTTTGTGTTTGCAAGCCAATCAATCAATCACTACTAGTAACCTCACCAATTGTTATTTGACTATCTGTAGGCTTTTGTTCGTCTTAAACACTGGCTCTCAAACTCAGTTTGACAAGTACTATTGAACATCATCATAAACATCATTAATTACGGGGCGGTGTCAATTTAGGATTGAAAGGGAGGCAAGGGTGGTTTAGGAGCCCAATCCATCGATCAATATTCATCCAATGGTAAGATTGAACTTCCATTTTATAGATGAAAGGGTATTTTCATTATTGAAGTTTAAATTTTTATCATGACGAGGTGAATTTTATTTCACGTTCTCCAAAATTTTCACATCTGTTATTCCTTCAATTTCTTCAATCGATTACAAGTCAAAATCAGTTTTTGTATGTTAATAATCTAAAATCAATGTTTCTTACTATCATTTTGAGGAACAATTAATATAGCAACCTCATAGGATCATACCAAAGCCCTTTTTACTATTATGAGTTCTACACTCAGTCTCCAATACTCTAATTCACAACACTAATCTCATATTTCAGATATAGAAGTTCTACACTACATAACAGATCAGTAGTTGAGGAAATTACATAAATTCACTACACAATAGAACTAAATAAGCCTAACTAAATTCTATCCTCAGAACTAAACACAATTAATTCATTTGCACGGATTGAAAAAATCTAACACGAACATTAGATAACAACTCGTAATTAAGTGTGATACCTACTTGAGGAACTCCGTTGGCATCGACAAAGTGAGTGACGTTTCCCGAAGCTCTCGTATCCGTGATTCCATATTGATCAAGTGGCAAATCGAACGCCTCTTTTCTGTGAAATAAAGGACCAAAAGACAGCAGATCATTAGTTGACAAAAACGATGAAATACTGAAACAGAATCACATAGAGAGAGAAAAGAAGGTAGAAGCTTACGATCTTTGCAGAGGAGAGGTGGCGTTTGGTTGAAGACCCTCCGTGACGGCGGTGGCGAAGTCGCCGTCGACATCGTCAAAAATGAATATGACCTTTGCAGCGGTCCTCATTGCTTGCCGTTTGGGTGAACCGTTTAAGACGTTAATGCCCAAAGTATTAGTTCAGACGGTTAATTATAATCCTAGGCCCAGCCCAGGCCGGATCTAGAAAAAACCGGCAGAAAGTTCAAACCCACAAATAAAAAAAACTAAGGTGCGGTTTGGATTGCATGATTTTAAAATAATGGATTCTAAAATTATAGGATTTTAAAATTATTAGGGGGTGAGTACATTGTGAAATGAGGAGAAGTGTGGTATGTGAAATCCTAAATGAAGCTAAATCCTTTCCTTTTAGTTTTTATCCAAACATGATACAGGAGGATTTCTAAATCCAAATCCTAAATGAGTTGTTAAAATCCTACAAACCAAACACCACCTAAGTTTGTCCTAATAAAAGGACAACATATTTACTAAAATTTTAGAAAAATAATTTTGTCAATTTTATGAAAAATGAATATCACTAAATGAAACTGTTAAAAATGTAAAAATCAATCACTAGATAAATAAATAATTTTTTTTTTTAAATTCTTTATAACCATGTTACCTTTATATGAGGATAACCGAGTTATTATAACCCACTGTGTTACATTGGGCTTAAAGAATTAATTTATAAATAGAGAAATAACAAAAGACTTTTAATTAATCACATGTTGTTTGGTTAATAGTTTATTTATTCAAATCTAATGGAATATAATACAGCATTAAAAAATTATATAAAAAGTTTAAAGGTAAAATATTTTATATTATTATACTATTATTTTACAAGTAATTCAGACGGTAATAAATTTTATATCGCGATTTAAAGAAAAACAATGTAATCATAATGGTATATTCATATTTATATAAAACAAAATATATTAAACACGATAAATAAACACTGAAAATATCATAAAATCCGTTATTATATTAGAATGTAAACAAATATAAAGCAATCATAATGACATAGATGAATATATTTATAAAATCCGTTCATAAGGCTTATAAACATATTGAAGCGTAAACAAATATAACGTAATCATAAATATATTTATTAAACAATACATATTATAATATTAACTGCATCGAGTTTGGTTTTATTTTTTGTTTATCGGACTCAGTCAAACCGATTCCAAAATTTCATAAATACAATAATACATCCATATGTTTGTACATCGAGATAATTCATGTGTTACCCTTGCAATGAATGAAAACAAAATTTCGAAAAATCCTATTTATAGACCATTAATCAAAGCTATGATCCCAAGTCCCAAGCATCCGAATTCAATAGTTTTTCTTACTTTTATTCAAGCTCGCCTATGCACCCAACCCTCTGGTGCAACCAGGTTTGCTGGGTTCACCTTAAGTGGTTCGAACTTTCCAACTTCTTTGTGCCAAAAGATTAACCCTGGCTACCGCAACCGATATCGACCATCACTAAAAACCCGCAAACCTTAGAAGACCAAAATACATATCATACCACATCTTCGGAAACCTGAGCGTTGTGCAATTTCACTCCACCTGCATCAGCTGTTCCGACCAAATCCTGACCACTACGCCGGCTTTTCAAACCTGACTTATCTTGGCTCGCTAGGATACCCGCCTGAAGCGCCTCGAGATACAAAACCTTCACCAGGTTCTTGAACTTCCTCCTGAACGTGGGCATTCTCGACATCGAGCCAACTATGCCCTGCAACCTGTAATAAAAAAAAAAAAAACTTATTGGTTTTAATTCTTTCGAGCCGATAGAATGTTTAGACGGGTTGTATCCCAATACCTTCGTATGATGGCTTGTAGTTGGGCTCGTCTGACATGATCAGTGGACGGGAAACCGCTGTCGTCCCAGTCTTCAGGTTTCTCGTTCTTGTACCTCATCACGAGCTTCCGTAGGCAGAGTTCTTCGTCTTCGCTCAATTCAAGACCCTTGATTTGCTCCTTCATGATCAATAGCGGCCCAATAAACCACTCGAACACTTTATCCCTTGGCAAGTTTGTCCTCGTGAGTTCCACCTCGTCCGCTACAACAACCAAGTTTTTATATACTCCGTTACAATATATATTTAACCTAAACGAAATCAATCGTCGCACCAACTAGTCTAACGTTAAATTTTGTATTTGCGCGACTCTTTTAACGATAATTAGCATCGCCACAAATGAGCAGCTTTGTTGTACAAAAAGCTAGGGAATGGAACTCACAGATAACTAAACCGGAAGATTCGGATTTTGCCGAAGCAAGAAGACATTGCAATATCGACCATGCGGGTAGTTTGATGCCCAACTTCTTACACTTTCCCTTCACGATGCATTCCTCGATGTCTTTAACATCTATCAAACCATCACGAAAAAGTATTCTTCCGTTCACCTCGCATGATTTGAACAGCCAATCCCAGACCTGTAATTTAATTTTGTAAACCATAAATGATCCCGTTGGCCGAAAACCAAAATGCACAATGCTAATCAATCTACCTGTACAGGTGTGTACTGTTGGAGAGCCTGTTTCAAAGTTTTCGATCGTTGTGAAACCAACCTAGAACCTCTCGAGCTTTCCCTTTCGTTCTTGAAATCATCACCGATTGAATTCCTTCTCTCAATCCCGTGAGATGTTTTCATGTTCTCGCGGTATCTCGGTCTGGCAACCGTCAAAGTGAGTTACCAAAAGTGAGTTACCATTCATATTATGCAATCACAGATGGCAACTATATATATATAGATTTAGGTTCAAATGAGTACCGCCCATTATGCAACGCACCAGAAGGTACCACTCTTAAAAGTAAGTTTTTTGAAAAAAATTTCATGAAAATGTTTTAATTAACACACAGGTCGTATGTAAATTTCACGCAAATCTGAACACTCTAAGTGCATGAAAACACGCATCACTTAAATGCACGTTCACATACTTTCAAAATTATATAAGTGTGTGTTCACATCATTTTTTAGGAGCTAGGAGATGTGAATGTATGTGAAATTTACATACGATCTTCGTAATATTAATTAAAACATGTTTATGAAAAAAAATTTCTAAAAAGTTTTTCTAAAGGTAGTACCTTCTAGTGCGCTGCATAAGGGGTGGTACTCTCTCGAACCATATTCTATATATACACACACACACACGTACGTGACATACGGAAAACCACAAAGATACCTCGGAAAACATGATCCTTCCCTTAAATAGAGCAAGTCATTTGTGTATTCATCAAACAACGAAACTACAGCTACAATGTACGAAAATCCAAACTTGATTGAATCTTCCTGAAAATGGCAAGTGCAGAATAGTTTTAGCAACTGGATTTAACGGCCACTTTCTGGCCGGAATATGCAATCCGTTAGACGTTTTCTGGTAAGAAGTGATCGAACCTGGTGGACGATCATGGCACTATACAGAGCAAGACCAAAACTAGAGATCAAAGAAGCGATTACTGCTCCGGTCACCACCAAAGGCCATAAAACGATTGCTAGTCCCGCAAAAGGAACACAAACGGTCTCAAGAAAAGGCCCTTCTCTACCAATTAAGTCCTCTAATAGCCTCTTCCAACCTATGATCAACATGTATGGACTCTTCCCTAGAGCAACGACGGTTATGAGAGGCACGTCGACGGCAACCGCAACCGGAATGACCAGTAAGCACTTCGGTAACTTGGCTAATCTATGGTATCAAAATGGCAATTTTTCGTGAATTGACCAATTTAACAAATAACAAACTTGATGTTGTTCTTCGTTGAAAGGACTAAGGCATGTGGGTATAACCATCCCGCTGAGGTGAGCGGCTTCCCACCTCAGCATAAAGCCGGCAGGAACACCGTCCCCTCTAGCAACCCCGTTGATTTACTCCCGGCTCGGGATTCCCACCGCAGAGGCTCTTTTGTTTTCTTTGCATTTGAATTTTTATTTTTTAATAAAAATAAGAAACATTAAGAAAGATGTGTATTTCCAAAAGTGAATGTGATTTGTATTTTGTACGCAACAAGTTTTAACATACACAAGAATTTCATATAAGGTGGGTATCTTACCTTTACTAATATCTTTATCATAATTACGTTTACCTTCCATAAGTAAGAATAAAATAGTCTTTATGTATGAAACTGTTGTCTATGACAAATTTTTGTTGTGTACAAATCACTTCTCTTCTCAAAAAGATTCAATCAAAACGGTGGAGAGAAAAAATCTGATAATAGTGATAAGGTGTCCAAAATGATAAATTTGAAAAGGTTGAGTACCCCACTCACCCTAAATGCGAGAGAATTCTGAAATAACAACCTACTCGGCTTAATTTTATGACATGGATAAATTTATCAATCGTACTTCGTTATCATTAAAAATTAATATTATAAAATAACATGTCACAAGGAAACTGTCTAGTTGCTATAATTTTAAAATATTAGAAAGTAGACTGCTATAATTAGTAAAAACCGTAGTATATTGCTATAATAGTAAAATTTAGCAAAGTGTAACGGTTGCATTTTTTGAAACCTGATGTCAACTGGTTTCTCGCCGGCGGGCATTTCTTCACTGAGATCATCCATGAATGAGAAGTAAGAATGGAAGCAAAAATCTGTAAAATCTCGAACCACCGTGCAACTTCCTTCGAGTGTGGACCAACAACCATCCTACGTTTAAGATCAACCAAGAAATCGAACAAAAAAATAAAATAAAATCGATGATAATTCAAATAATTGGCCTCTGTTTTATGTTAATCATACTTAATTACTTACAACAAAACAATGGAAACACTTGTCTTTATGATCCGTGCCAATAACTTCAAAAGTTGCAATCACCGGAGCGAAAAACCCAAAGCCAATACCACCGAGAAGACTTCCGGCGACGGCGACAACCGGCCACATCACAAGAGGCAGAGGCAAGAATATAAGTAAAAGCATTTTCAACACCCATCCAAGCCTTTTTGTCCTGAAAATAATAAACAATTTCAAAATGTTTTACAAAAGTAAATAACTTATCAGATGGTGAATTAAATATTCTGATGAATGGATTTACTTGAAAACACAATAGTAAGTCCAGAAGAAATGCGCCGGCCAGAGTCCAATTGCCACCGATGAATTTCCGACCACCATTATCACCACCACAATTGGGCCGATTATTACACCTAAAAGTTAGAAGATTTAGTTAAATTTAAAGTGGAAGAAAAGAATGTTTGAGAGAAAATTAAAATACCTTTGAGGAGGCCAAGAGAGAGAAGGAGGAGGAAGAAAGGAAGGAAGGAGATGAAGCTCCATAACTTAGCTATAAACCCTATTGGTACTTTCATTTTCTTGTATGTGGGTTTGTGATTTAGAATTAGGGTTTATCAAGATTCTCGAAAAACAGAGGAATCAAAAGGGTTGAATCTTTTTGGTAAAAACAGAGCAATTGTGGTGGGTTTGTGGATTTTGGTAACAGGGTTTGATTCAAATCGATGATTTTTGTGAAAAGTTTTTGAAAAAGAAAAGGAGGAAAAAGAAAGGGGATGATAATCGCAGGGTACGTGGAGTATGGGCATGGCGGCTCTTTACACGTGGCAACCGTTAAACAGGTTCCCGCCACAACAACAACTGACGGTTTACACTCGTCCGTGACCGGTGACACGGTTTTTTACTTTTACTTTTTTGAAAAAAAAATCTTTTGTCTGTCTATTCCTCTTCCACTCAAATGCGATGAATTCTTTTACCATTTTAGTAATTTATCAAAGTTTTATCTTATATGTAACAAAATTTTATTAGTATTAATTTGATGTAACTAAAATTTTTAGCCATGCATGTTGCATCGTGAGAAAAACTAATTAACTGTAAATAAAATTAGTCAACGTCTGTTGCAATACTCAGTTTTTTTTTACGGCAAACTAACTTACAACTACACCTTTGATCCAAGTGGGGATTTCAAAACTTACTTTCACCACCTAAATTCTAACTTGCCTCCAACGGGAGTCGAACCCTTGACCTCTCACTTACATATCATCATCATACCAAATGGACTAAACCCCGTTGGTTACAATACTCGGTTGATTTGATGTTTTTTGAAAGATGGTCTAAAAAAACTTATCAATATTTGATTGGTTTATTGAAATGATTAATTCCATCTGTTTTCGGGTTTAAAAGTAAATTTGGAAAAATATAAAGGTGAATGATATGGATAGAGTTTTTAAATGCAAGCATGACAAACTTCCTTTCATTTACTTGGGTCTTCCCGTTGGGGCTAATTGCTAAATCAAGGAATCATAAGGGGGCGTTTGGTTCGCAAATTTTTTCATCTGGGATTTGCATTTTGTCAAATGATTTGCATTATGCAAGATTTGCATTTGTCAGGATTTTGTTAAAGAATCTGCATTATCTTTTAGAAAAAATTTGTCAATCTGAAAAATGCAAGGTAACTGGGATTTAAAATCCTAGGGGGGAGACTGAGTTTTCAAATAACAAAGAATGAAGGGATTTAAGAAATCTTAGGATTTTAAATCCTTACTGAAATCTGCGAACCAAACACAGGATTTTAAATGCAAATCTCAGTGAATCCCAGGAAATCCGCGAACCAAACGCCCCCTGATATTTGGGAGGTTGTGATTGAGAAATTGGTTGCCTTCTTGGAAGGCGAATTTGCTATTAGTAGGGAGAGAGCAACATAGATCAATTGGTGGAAAGGAGAATTACTACTCTTCTATCATGTATTACTAAGCAAATAGATTGTATTTGTAAAAAGTTCTTCTGGGTTGCAAATATCACTCGTTTATGGGGTTCAGTGTTTGTATGCATGGCTGGAGTTCAAGTGTTAGTTTGCATGACTCGAGCTTTGAATTATTAAGTATTCAAGGGTTATATTTTAGGATTTAATATTAAAAAAACCAACATGTTTTTCACGTATTTGCGGTTTTGTTCCTCCGTGTTATTTTTTATCAATAAAATCATTAAGTAATATATTTGTTTGTGATTTTTAGAAATTTTCTTTATTTATTACAAAAAAGTCTTCAAGTTTGTGTACTTTTCGAAGAAAAATAGTGAAAACATGTTGGTTTTTTGTGAAAAAAGACAGGGTTGATTATGGAAAAAAAACAAAACTTTCCGAAAACCGGATTAAAAACAATAACTTGAGGACTTTCTTAGTAAAAAAATAACACGGATGGACTAAATCGCAAAAAACACGAAAACATGTTGGTTTTTTTAATATTAATGTTTTTTGTTAATAGTTTATTAGTTTGAATTGGTATTTAAGTTTTACCGACACTTGTATGTTGAGAAAATATAGATGAGGAGAGTGAGTCACTAGGATGTACCGGTTCTTTAAGCGATGGGCATGCTTCACGTTGCTTTTCCTGATGGTTGTATATAGCATTTACCTTTATGTAAATAATTAATATCTTTATTTCATTATTCTGTATTTTTTCCTTCTTATTAGAAAGTTGATTAATCCTGTGTTCTTTAAGTTTATTTGCATTTGATAGACGTGAGTTTAGAGTGTTAGGGTGTGTTTAGTTGATGGAAAATTGATATTTGTTTTCACTTTCACTTTTCCAGAATTTGTTTTCATTATTACATTTCTAGAAAATTAGGATAAAATTTTGAAAACGTGTTCACCACGTCCCTTGTTTTCACTTTTGAAAATTAGAAAAATGGTTGAAAACTCCTTTAATGCATTTTTCAATTTCTATTATAAATTTAGAAAATGAAAACATTTAGAAAATGACAAAAAAAAATAGAATAATGTCAAACTAAACATGTTTTCAATTAAGCAATGTTTTCGTTGAAAACAAAAACAGAAAACCGGCTTGTTTTCGTTAACTAAACGCAGCCTTAGCTTTGAGTTTTGATTTCCAACTCCAAGAGGGGGAAGAGAAAGATTGGTTGGGTGGCTTGGAAGAAAATTTGTTTAGACATTAATGTTGGTGGGCTCGGGTTGTGTAATTGGGCTATTTGGCTTGCAAAAGTTCTTGGTTTGCTTGGGAGATGGGATTGGGGATTTTATTTAGAAAATGGGTATGGAGGGATTTCATTTGAAAAGCTTATTGGAATTGACATGCCCAACCGAGAGGCAGATTGAAGGAAGAAGAAGACCAATTGTTGTTAAAGGTCCTTAATCCGGTTGTTCTTAATGCCAGAATATTTGATTGATGGACTTAGGGGCTGTTTGATAACAACTTATTAGGCTTAATCTAAAAAATCCGGTCAGTCCATTTGAAATAAGCTTTGTTTGATAATGACTTGTTAAAATCAGTACACATATTCGGTCAGCCCAATTAATAAGCCAAGAGACCCTATGTGTTCCCCATTCAGACCATTTATTTTCCAATATCACCCCTTTTATCTTTTGCAATAAAATATCTCTAGTCAGCATTACTTAATCCAGACAGCTCTCTAAATCCAGACAACACTTAATGGAAAATGTAATCAAACAGCCCCTTAGAGACTTGACAAAATTGACATTTACTCAGTCAAATGTATGTCATCGTTAATTCAAGAGAAATTATTTAATTTTACTGCTAGACATGATCAAATGCTTTAGAACCCATGGGTGCCGGATAAAGTAAATATTTGTGTATGACGGGCTAAACTAAATAAACTTCCACCGTTGGAGAATCTTGTTGCTAAAGGGTTGCAAATTCGAATTTCTTGTGTGTTCTTTGTAGTTGTGTGATTGAATCGGCATATCACATTTTTATTTGAGTATCCAAAAAGCAATCGGAAATTTGGAGGAAGATTTGGGCATGGTAGGGTTCTGTTTTACCTTCAACGTTTGGTTGGGATAATATTCGATTGGCATTTGCAAGAATCAACAACAATAAAAAGATATCCAAGGCCTTCTAAAGTGTTTGTTATGTGGCGATTCCGGTGCTTTAAAAATAAGAAATCAAATGGTCTTTTACTTTGATGCAAAGTGTTCTTCTTTTGCTAGTTTGGACTAATTTTTGTATATTCAAAAGGCTACTCTTATATGGATTGCAAATAGGTGTAAGAAAGGGGGATGAAGTTAGGAGGTATGGATCTCAAAGCCTTGGCTTCTTGCGGATATCTAGTTTCACTTCCTAGTTGATATCTCGATTGTAGTTCGTGTGGCGACGGGTTCTGGTTTGTTGTTTTTCCTCCTCGAAGGAATTTTTGTGAATGTAACCGTCTTGATTTTTTAGCGTTTTTATAATATCATAGTCTTTTAAAAAAAATATTCAACGTTAAAACTTGATCATATTTGATAAAAAGAAATCTAAATATCAATTTGTTGAAGTTTAATTATAGAGTGTTTTATTAGATTTATGTAATGTACATTTTCATTATAAAATATATTCGTGATAGTCTCAAAGACAACTTAAAAAACCCATTAAACAAGTTATATGTTGATAGTATATTAGTATCCATTAAGATTAATATAGTTTTAGTTTTGTGTTATAAAAAAAAAAAATATGTGTGACTAAAATTGTATTTTAAGGGTATAATAATATTATTATTATATGGACTATGAAAAAATTACTAGATGAAGGTGTTTATTTAATAAATAGCACTATTAAACCTTTAGAAAACCAACCAATCACATGAAGCCTCATGCAATCGGAGTTTGGCGGCCAAATTCATAAATGTTAGAGTAAAGGACATTTTTGGTCCTTGTGGTTTGATGGTTTATCCAGATTCAGTCCTTTAACCATAATAATGTCAAATTTCATCCCTATTTTGCTAATTTTGTGCCTTTTTAGTCCCTCGTCCGTTAAACTTAACGACACAACCGTTAAATTTGTAAGAATGACATTTTTACCCTTTTCATTGAGACAGTTTTAGTCCCTATGGTTTTATTTACCCATTTATAGTCCAACATTTATTTTATTTTATTTTATCTTTATAATTATATTATTTATAGATTTACTTAATTTATTATAAACACACTTATTTTATTTATAAATATACTTATATTTTAATATTTTATTTACATTTACTATTGTTCGTATTTTATTTTAAAATTTAACTTTTATTTTAATTTAAATATATATATTTCTTTACTAATTTATTTAAAGTTCATCTTCTTTATTAATTTTAATTTTTATAATATTATTGTTGACATTTATATATGTAATTTTGTTAGTTGTGTTTAAGTAGATATAATATCGTCGATATTTTTCTTTTCCAAAGTCACTATTTCTTCAAATATCTTCCAACCTAATCAATTATCGACACGTAAATTATAGACATATGTGAATATACTTGAAGAAATAATGACATTGGAAGATACTTGAAAATATTTTATATATATACACACACACACACACACACAAACACACACACACACACATATGTATATAGAATATGGTTCGAGGGAGTACCACTACTTATACAGCGCACCAGAAGCTACCACCTTTAAAAAACTTTTTTTTAATTTATTATTACATAAACATGTTTTAATTAACATTATGAAGATTATATGTAAACTTCACATACATTCACATCTTCTGGCTCCTAAAAAATGATGTGAACGCACACTTACATAATTTTGCATATATGTGGTGCGTGATTTCATGCACTTAGAGTGTTCGAATTTGCGTGAAATTCACATATTATCTGTGTAATGTTAATTAAAACATGTTTGTGAAAAAAATTTCAAAAAAATAATTTTACGAGGGATACCTTCGGGTGCGCTGTGTAGTAGGTAGTATTCACTCGAACATATATATATCCAAGACACAAATTATATACATATATATATATATATATATATATATATATATATATATATCCTACACATATAATATAATTTATGTGTTGATAATTAATTAGGTTGGAAGTTACTTGAAGAAAGGAAAAATATCGACGATATTATATTTACTTAAACACAACCAACAAAATTACATACATAAATGTCAACAATAATATTATAAAATTTAAAATTAATAAAGAAGATGAACTTTAAATAAATTCGTAAAGAAATATATATTTAAATTAAAATAAAAGTTAAATTCTAAATAAAATACGAACAATAGTAAATGTAAATAAAATATTAAAACATAACTATATTTATACATAAAATAAGTGTGTTTATAATGAATTAAGTATATCTATAAATAATATAATTATAAAGATAAAATTAAAAAAAACAAATGTTGGACTATAAATGGGTAAATAATAAAACCATAGGGACTAAAAGCGTCTCAATGAAAAGGGTAAAAATGTCATTCTTACAACTTTAACGGTTGTGTCGTTAAGTTTAACGGACGATGGACTAAAAGGGCACAAAATTAGCAAAATAGGGATGAAATTTGACCTTATTATGGTTAAAGGACTGGATCCGGGTAAATCATCAAACCACAAGGACCAAAAATGTCCTTTACTCTAAGGGGGTGTTTGGTACAGAGAAATGGGAGGAGAGAAATGGAAATGAAATCATTTCTCTTGTTTGTTTAGCTCTTAGAAATGTAAATCGAGAAAAAAAAGCAATTCCTATTCTCTACTTTTATTTCTCTCACGTGGGTAAAGAAATGGTGAGAATTGAAAATTCCAAATCTCTTGAGAATTGCTAAAAAAAACACGGAGAGTTCCAGCACCCCCAAACCCTCTGTACAGGTCCATTCTCCTCACCTCACCTCACAGAAAAACCTCTGGCGATTTTCATCTCTTCCAAGTAACACCTCCTCCTCCTTCTCAGGCGACGTCGACGACGGTGGTGGGTTCTTCTTCTTCTCAGGGGACGACGACTTTTTCGTGTTCTCAGCCGGCGGTAGTTTCTTCTTCTCAGGCGACGGCAACGACAGCTTCTTCTCCTCATAGGCGTCGGCTTCTTTTCCTTTTCAGGCAACGACGGCCCCCTTCCCTCGACTTCTTTTTCTCGAGCGATGGTATCTCTCTTTTCCAGACCATCTAAAAAGGTATCTCTTTCTCTCTTCAAGCGATGGCTCCTCCTCCTCTTGAGATTCTTAACATCTCAGATTTGTTTGTTAGAAATGTTTGTTAAATCTCAGATTTGTCTGATAAATGTCTGTTAAAACTCAGATTTGTTTGTTAAAGAATGTATAACAATTTGCCTCGATTATTACAAATTTACAATATGAAATAAATTAACCATTTCTATTCTAGGCTTAAAGATGTGATTTATGTTTATATGTTTTCTTTATGTGTACATCCTCTCTGTCAATCCTCCACAAGAACTCTCCCGTCTCAATTTGTTTCTCCATCTGATCCTTACCTTCAAGAATACCATCCCTAACGCTGAAACTAGTCAATCCCTATCCATAGAACAAGTAGTGCATATAAAAAGAAGTGTAAATGCTTCAATTACAGACAAATTGGAAACAAGTGAATTTTTGGCTTCTGGTTGCAAGTAGTTCTTTGTTGCTGCTTTGTAGTTGATAACCACATATTGTTGCTGCCAGCACACAATATTTGAATCTTCACTCGGACGTGCATACACATTAAAGTAATTATCCTTCATCTCTATCAGATCGTATTGTTTGCAACTTGACTCTTTAACTTATACATCTTTTTATACATAATAGCATGGCTAGTGCAGTGACAGACAGGAGCATAATTCGAAGGCTGAGGGAGCAAACTGAGAGTTAGTTGAATCAATGTCTTTTGGAGTTGGCATTCACCATTGTTCCATTTACTTTTGTTAGTGCAATCAGTGTATTCCTAATTAAGGATCTTAGACAATTTTTATGTTGAATCAGGCTGAAATTATCCAGAACAATGGAAGCTTGTATTTGATTTGAAAGTTTTAATGCATGCATTAAAATTTAAATTACCTTGTTGAATGTTGACTAACTATGTTTAGTTTTCCTTGTGGATTTAAAATGAAATGTGATCCTAGATTATGGTTTCACGATATACTAATCTATTTATGTTTCTTTGTTTCACAAATTGATTTTGGTTTGAATAATATTGTAGTACTTTGTTTTGGTTTGAAATAAATTGTAGTACTTTATTTGATATTTTTTGGTTAAATTGTGTTGGTAATTTTTTTGTTTGATCAATGAAATGTTTAATTATTACAAAATATTATTTTGGGTTTGAACTAAAATTTTTTACAAAATAATTATGATTGCAAATAATAAAATGTTTAATTATAAAACTCTTTGTCGAATTCTCTGTTGTACCAAACAAGATAAATGATTCTCTGTTACAATTCTCTACTAAATTCTCCGTTCTACCAAACAGGTGAATCAATTCTCTTTCTCCAAACCAATTCCATTTCTCAGCAATTTCATTCTCTGTTGTCATTTCTCTGCAATTCCATTCTCTGTACCAAACGCACCCTAAATGTTATTTACGAGTTATTAACACCTGTGCGTTCCTGCGAGGTCAAAAATATTAACTACAAAAATAAATATAAAAACAAATGAACAAAAATACTTTTCAAGCAATTCAAATAACGAAACACAACTGAATCAGGATCGAAGAGTGAAATGGGAAAGCTAATATAGATTCAAGAACCAAGACAAATGTTACTGTTAGTTGTTCTTATCATTGGTTTCTACATTTTGCAATGTTAAAATTACAAACAATGTCTTATTAAATTGGATCGGAACCAGATTTAATTAATTAAATATTCATACCCATAATTTGAAATTTTGACATTGATTAGATTTAATTGTGAATTTAATTTGTTTGTTTTACGATCAAATCAAATAAATTTATAACGGTTATGTCTCTAATACATTGATTAGGGTTTGTCAACGGTATAATAGTATTGTTCAATATTATACATTATCATATTTAATAAAAAAAATCTAAACATTAAATAGTAAAATTTTAATTATAAAGCAATTTCATTAGAATTATGTATAGTGCATTTGAATTATAAAGTCTTTTTCATACAATTAAACATAACATGATAGTTTTAAAAGACAATTCTGAACATAAGTATAATTAAAATCATAATTTTAAGTGTGTAAGAGCATGTTGTAATAATAAATGTTAAAATAGGACTAAACAAAATCTTATTAAAATAAAAGAGCTAAATAAAAAATAACGCTAAGATAATTGCGTGTTAAGAAAAAATTAAATTTAAAACAAAAAAAAGAACGAAAAAATGTCATTGGCTTACTCCATGCATTTGAATAATAAAGTCTGTTCATATGAAACACCCCGTTCTAATAATGCGGCGCTTTTACTATAATCTGTAACATGAACCTCAAATTCAGAGTACGCTAAATAAATTATCTAGTTATTACAACCAAATCAAAAATTTTAGGATCTACCCATCCCAATTACAAATTTAGAATATTTACAAATTTTGCGGAAGTCTATCTGATACCACGAGTCCTCAAACTCTTGACCCTGAAGCTGGTGCTTTGCCCTTATCAGCTAAACCTGAAACATTGCCCCCACAACCGGGGTAAGCCGTCGCCTAGCGAGTAACAGATTTAATAGCACAAATAAACATAAATAACATGAATGATACAAGTGTCGGCACAAAGTCAACATGTGTAGCACCCGGCCTTCCCAGCAGTGCGTCCACGAATAGGTTGTTTGTGTAGCATCCGGCCTTCCCAGCAATGCATACACAGTAACACAGCTTGCGGCACTCCCGACTTACAGCGTATAAAAATAACATGCAGCCACACAGGCATGCAATCATCACATAAATACACAGTATGCATACCGGGGAATAAGGGTTATCATGTAATAGCTCATGGTGAGGAAATGAATAAACAATATACAGTTTAGCATGACAATGAAGCGATAAGCAGGCAAGAGAAATGAAACAGATATCCCGTATAAACATATCATAAATGTTCATTCGTGAAATTAAATCAATTACTCACAGTGTTCGCCAATCTGTAACCCGCCAAGCGACTAATCAATATCAGCTGTAAGCACCACTGAGAACCACACACCTCAACTGAACCACTAGAGTCCTGATGTAAAAGTATATTGCCTATTTATCAATATCCTTAACTTTATAATTTAAAATGTCCAATATCTAATATCTAGTTCTATTTATTAAATTTCAGGAATTAAATCGGTAAATTTAGATTTATTAGTGTAAATCATTAAGATCGAAGAATCTATATTTATAAGTTATATTCCATTATAAAATATCAAGATTTAATAATATTTTAATCCTTTTAAGCTCAAAACTCTCTAAATAAAAGTAAATGATTAATTAGATCAATTTTAAATTAAAACCCTTTAAACTTGCATTATCATATTATTAATAATTAATTCTATACTACTTCAACCCACGTATAAACCTACTATAACTTAATGGATAACTCATTTAAATTTAAATAAAGTAAATCTAACCAATTAAATGACCTAAAGATTAAATAACTAGCTCAAAATTGGTTATCAATTGGTGAAAACCCACTTGAGTTTATTAAATACCAGATAAACCACACAAGTGAACCCAACTAAATATTTAGAAGAAATATTAAAACAACCAAAACTAACATTTAAACTTAAATCTATAACATTTTAGCCCAATTTAAAATAAAAGAACAAGTCCATTCAATTTATTAAATTTACCAATATTAATCCATTTAAATTATAAACTAGATCAAACAACTAAATTAAAAGCCCAACAAAATAAAACCTAATTTCTACCCAAATACCCAACTTAATCCTTAATATATTTCAGCCCATTATTATTTCAAGAAAAAAAAACCCAACCCAAAAATGTACATGTAGCCCACATTTAGTTAACCCTAAATAATAGTTACCAAAAAAAAGTAAAAAATAAAAGAAAAAGAAAACATAAGGTGAAAAAAAATAAAACTGGAAGTCTGCTTCTCACAAACAGAAGGAAAAAAAACCAAAGAAAGGAAAAGGGAAGTAGACAGCGCCGACTAGAGCCTTGCCGGCGCCGGCCACCGCGGCTCCGACGGCGGTCTCTCACGCCACTCACACAAAAGAATATTACTCTCCATCTCTCTCTCTCGATGCAAACGCAGACCCAGAAAACAGGAGGGAGCGGCCGGAACAGAGCAGCGACATTACTTCCGCCGTGCGGTCGCCGCTGGCGCCGTTCACACCTCCACACAACACACACAATGCCCTACTCTCTCTTGTGCGGTCGCAGACAGAACCGCCGCCGGTGGCCACCGCCACCGCTGAAACTCGCCGGCCGGAATTCTCAAATCCGAATTTCTTATTCAAATAATCATTCAAATCTGATTTCTAATCACATTTCTATTAATTTTATGTATATTTTCGAATTAAAGCATTAGACCCATAAAAACCTTCAATGAACTCCATTAATGGAGGTTTCAAATTTTATTTATTTATTTATTAAACAAAATGAAGATGATGAATCAAGATATTATTGGTTGCTCATTTTCAGATTCCTAAACCATTATCATACTCATTTATGAATCCTAGCATCACTTGAAATTTCATGCAGAAATGAGATTGGGGTATTGAATGTTACCTCAAAAACTTATAACAATGGAGTTGATATTGAGATGTTGATGGAGATGTTGATCATCTTTTGCTGAATTTTCTAGCCCCAAAAATCAAAACAAAATAAAAAACCAAACCAAGTGTGTGTTCTTAAGGAAATGAAGATGATGGTGGAAATAGTAATGGCTATATAGGTGTTTTTGTTATAATGATCCCCTCTCCTTTTCCATGCATTCACGATTTGGTTAGTTAGTTTTTTGTTTTTTTTAATACAATATATATATATACATATTTATGTTTACATATAATCATTTCTTAATTAAATTCATAATTCATAAGACTACAAAATTCAACATGTAAATGTCAAAAATCGAAATTGATAATTTATATCCTATTTTCTCGAATAAAATAATTGAACTAAACGACTCGAAATTAATTACTTACCTCGAAATTAGCGGATGTTACAATCTCCTACAAGTTGGATTGATCTCGTCCTCGAGATCATGTAGATTTGAACAGGTCGGAGTACTTCACCATCATCTCTGTATTCGGCTCCCACATATGATTCAGTCTACGGTGGTGCCGCCATCTCACTAAGACCATCTCTATCTGTCGATTCCTCAACTTGCTGATCTTCTCATCCGCTATCTGCTCGGGCTCCTCGACATATCTGAGTCGCTGTTCAATCTGAACGTTCTGAGTTGGCACCATCTCCTCGGCATTCTTCAGACTTTTTCGCAAATAGTTGACATGAAAAACATCGTGCACACCGGCCAACTCTGGTGGCAAATCTAATCGATATGTCTCTGCGCCAATACGCTCTGAAATCCGATAAGGTCCAATAAATCTACGACTAAGCTTGCCCCTTTTCCGAACCTCATAATACTCTTCCAGGGCAACACCTTCAACATCACAAAACTACCAACCTTAAGCTCCACTGGTCGATGTCGCTTATCCGAATACATCTTCTGTCGATCCTGAGCAGCCCTCAATCGTTCGCAAATAATCTGAATCTTGTCGTGCGCAATCTGCAATAACTCGTGTCCGCCAATAGGTCTCTCACCCACCTCTCGCCAACACGTGGGTGTACGACACCTACGACCATACAACGTCTCGAACGGTGCCATGCCGGTAGAAGAATGATACGAGTTATTATAAGGAAACTCGATCAACGGCAAATGAGCATCCCAGATCCCACCGAACTCTAAAACGCAGGCTCGTAGCATATCCTCAAGAGTCTGTATCGTACGCTCGCTCTGGCCATCTGTCTGTGGGTGAAACGCAATCGCAATCTCCTCCACTTCCACTGCGGAATAGGTAAAGGCTGTAAACTGTCATATGACTTTTGATGCTCGGCCTTCACTTGCAAGTGATACACTGCTCTACGAATCAACCAACATCCCACTTCAAGTCGGGCCACCAAAAATCATAACGTAGGTCACGATACATCTTCGTAGCACCAGGATGGACAGATAATCGAGAATATGAGCCTCAACCAACAAAATATCGCGTAAGCCACCAAGTCTAGGAATCCAAATACGCGAATCAAACAGCAATACCCCTCGACAATAAGGAAAAAGACGCTCTATATAGTTAACCATGCGCTCAGACTTTAGATGCTCTACCGATTATGCCTCAGACTTATATCTTAATAGATCCGCAATCATAGAATTCTTCGCAAGGGGACGTACCATCGCACAACACAATACACCAGAATAGAACTTACTACTCAACACATCAACAACTACATTCTCTTTACAAGGGTGGTAAAGGATCTCTCAATCATAGTCTTTAATCAACTTCATGGCACGCTACTATCTCATATTCAGCACCTGCTGGTCGAAGATGTACTTCAAGCTCGTATGATCAGTGAAGAATTGATATCTCGTGTCATATAAATAGTGTCTCCATAACTTCAACGCGAACACCATAGCCGGCAACTCTGATTCATGAGTCCCTTAGTTTCTCTCGTGGATCTTCGACTGTCTTGAAGCAGAAGCGATTACTTCGGTGAATCCCAAAACACACCACAGGTCGTGTAAAGATGCATCGCTATAAACAATGAAATCATCCTTGCCCTCAAACAGGGAAATAATCAGAGTCTCACTTAAACATTGTTTCAGCTCCTGAAAGGCTTGCTCCTGCGGCTCACCCCAAACGAATCTCACGTTGTTCCTTGTCATCTCAGTCAAAGGCATTGTGATCTTAGAGAAATCGAGAATAAAATGCCAATAGAAACTGGCCAAGACGAGAAAGCTACGAATCTCTGAAGCATTATGAGGCTGTTCCCAATCCTGAATAGTCTCGACCTTCGACTGCTCAACAGATACACCATCGCCACTAATCTTGTGGCCAAGAAACTGAACCTTATCATTCTTATACAACCTATGTATATAAATCTAAATGTTATAGTAGCTTTAAATCATAACGATTCTCCTTAATATCCTTTCAAAACTTATTATTATTTATGCGAATAAATTCAAAATTTCATAATGTTGTGAATCGGGTAATTCATTCCATGCAATCGGACTCGTATGTTATAGTGATGTTTACATAGTACTTATTTAATTATTCATTAAAACCTTCTTAGACAGTAGCAGTTATTTGTTTATTTGAGTTCAAGACCATTTTATAATTCCAATACTATCAATATCTTTTTATTTCCCACAATAAGTTCAATATATTTATTTGACCTTATATAAAGACCCAATTAAATCAAACAAATTTCATTCGATCTTAACAATGTTTTAATACCCGCACACGGCTACATGATGAGTGAGATTATAATTTATGTTGTTTCTTATTTGTAGTGGTATAATAAAACATAAATCAATAAAATTATGTAAAAATTAGAATCTATTTGTTGTTTGTATTTCTAATTTCAAACTTTAATACTATTTCAGTTTAAATATTGACTAAATATCAAGAATTGATATTTAAATCTTTACTAAATATTCAAAGGTCATCATTCGTTTCAATTTTTTTTTTTCAAGCTAATATCTTTGATCACTGCATCAAATCCGTCATTCCTCACAAATGAGTTATGGTAATATATGAGCTACAAATCAATCATACATCGTCGGCTACGATCAGACTCACAGTATCGCTCGCTAACTGGTGTACGTAATGTTAGGTTATATCGTATTGATTCTTGTGTTCTTATGTATCTTTTTCGCATCCTTAACCTATTATGCCACACTTTCTCGTCTTGATTCATGTTCACCTTTTTTTTTATAAATCATTTACAGATTCGAGTATTACTTTGAGTTTGTCAGATTATTTAACTGCACAACATACAGATATCAAGAAGGAACGATACCACCACCCAAGGGTGTGATCACAGAAACAGTGAATAGAGACTCTCGTCTGTAGCGCGCAACTCGAAAGACTCTAGTAAGACCACACAGACCAAACAAACTTGCACCAAGTGCGTGAACAATCAATGACACGAAAACACATTCTTGACTATCTGCAGGTTATGGTCCCAAGATGATGAATCAAACAAAGTAACGAATAAGTAAAATGATTACAATAGAAGTGGAATGACCGAGATACTATAGAGATCGAATACATATTTGAACAAGACTGATATCATGTATATGCAACAATCGAAAGTTCTGACAACTCTTATTTATGGTTAAAATCGTAACTTATTGAATTCATGATAGAGAGTGCCATTTTTTTTCCAACAATATCGGTAAATACTTTTTATGTGATTATCTCAGTTTAGTTATTTAATTATTTGATTATCGCATATAATATATTTAATAGAAGCTCTGCAACATACTCCACCATATCACTCTCCAAACAGTAGCTCTGACGAAATGTCTTCTCTGAACATTCAAGCTAATCCAGAGCCTTCACAGGCTCCATAGTGTTGAATATCGTGGCTCTCGTCTTCATCCATAGCGCGAAAATTAAATTTATGAATTTACTCACCAATTTTGTTTTATATTCTTACATGATTTGTTTATGGTCTTGCTCATAAGGGTATATGTTTATCTATATATTTATGAAGGTTACAGTTAAATCCTATCTTAACCGTACCCAATTCCTAAGGCCATCAGGGTAGAGTTGAACTCGTAAAATCATAACTTAAGCTAATAGTGATCATGCATCCTACGGTTTAAGACTAAGTACCAAAAAGGTACTTAATTCACTTAAACCAAACCTGGCTCTGATATTGAAACACCCCGTTCTAATAACGCGGCGCTTTTACTATAATCTGTAACATGAACCTCAAATTCAGAGTACGCTAAATAAATTATCTAGTTATTACAACCAAATCAAAAATTTTAGGATCTACCCATCCCAATTACAAATTTAGAATATTTACAAATTTTGCGGAAGTCTATCTGATACCACGAGTCCTCAAACTCTTGACCCTGAAGCTGGTGCTTTGCCCTTATCAGCTAAACCTGAAACATTGCCCCCACAACCGGGGTAAGCCGTCGCCTAGCGAGTAACAGATTTAATAGCACAAATAAACATAAATAACATGAATGATACAAGTATCGGCACAAAGTCAACATGTGTAGCACCCGGCCTTCCCAGCAGTGCGTCCACGAATAGGTTGTCTGTGTAGCATCCGGCCTTCCCAGCAATGCATACACAGTAACACAGCTTGCGGCACTCCCGACTTACAGCGTATAAAAATAACATGCAGCCACACAGGCATGCAATCATCACATAAATACACAGTATGCATACCGGGGAATAAGGGTTATCATGTAATAGCTCATGGTGAGGAAATGAATAAACAATATACAGTTTAGCATGACAATGAAGCGATAAGCAGGCAAGAGAAATGAAACAGATATCCCGTATAAACATATCATAAATGTTCATTCGTGAAATTAAATCAATTACTCACAGTGTTCGCCAATCTGTAACCCGCCAAGCGACTAATCAATATCAGCTGTAAGCACCACTGAGAACCACACACCTCAACTGAACCACTAGAGTCCTGATGTAAAAGTATATTGCCTATTTATCAATATCCTTAACTTTATAATTTAAAATGTCCAATATCTAATATCTAGTTCTATTTATTAAATTTCAGGAATTAAATCGGTAAATTTAGATTTATTAGTGTAAATCATTAAGATCGAAGAATCTATATTTATAAGTTATATTCCATTATAAAATATCAAGATTTAATAATATTTTAATCCTTTTAAGCTGAAAACTCTCTAAATAAAAGTAAATGATTAATTAGATCAATTTTAAATTAAAACCCTTTAAACTTGCATTATCATATTATTAATAATTAATTCTATACTACTTCAACCCACGTATAAACCTACTATAACTTAATGGATAACTCATTTAAATTTAAATAAAGTAAATCTAACCAATTAAATGACCTAAAGATTAAATAACTAGCTCAAAATTGGTTATCAATTGGTGAAAACCCACTTGAGTTTATTAAATACCCAATAAACCACACAAGTGAACCCAACTAAATATTTAGAAGAAATATTAAAACAACCAAAACTAACATTTAAACTTAAATCAATAACATTTTAGCCCAATTTAAAATAAAAGAACAAGTCCATTCAATTTATTAAATTTACCAATATTAATCCATTTAAATTATAAACTAGATCAAACAACTAAATTAAAAGCCCAATAAAATAAAACCTAATTTCTACCCAAATACCCAACTTAATCCTTAATATATTTCAGCCCATTATTATTTCAGGAAAAAAAAACCCAACCCAAAAATGTACATGTAGCCCACATCTAGTTAACCCTAAATAATAGTTACCAAAAAAAAGTAAAAAATAAAAGAAAAAGAAAACATAAGGTGAAAAAAAATAAAACTGGAAGTCTGCTTCTCACAAACAGAAGGAAAAAAAACCAAAGAAAGGAAAAGGGAAGTAGACAGCGCCGACTAGAGCCTTGCCGGCGCCGGCCACCGCGGCTCCGACGGCGGTCTCTCACGCCACTCACACAAAAGAATATTACTCTCTCATCTCTCTCTCTCGATGCAAACGCAGACCCAGAAAACAGGAGGGAGCGGCCGGAACAGAGCAGCGGCACTACTTCCGCCGTGCGGTCGCCGCTGGCGCCGTTCACACCTCCACACAACACACACAATGCCCTACTCTCTCTTGTGCGGTCGCAGACAGAACCGCCGCCGGTGGCCACCGCCACCGCTGAAACTCGTCGGCCGGAATTCTCAAATCCGAATTTCTTATTCAAATAATCATTCAAATCTGATTTCTAATCACATTTCTATTAATTTTATGTATATTTTCGAATTAAAGCATTAGACCCATAAAAACCTTCAATGAACTCCATTAATGGAGGTTTCAAATTTTATTTATTTATTTATTAAACAAAATGAAGATGATGAATCAAGATATTATTGGTTGCTCATTTTCAGATTCCTAAACCATTATCATACTCATTTATGAATCCTAGCATCACTTGAATTTCATGCAGAAATGAGATTGGGGTATTGAATGTTACCTCAAAAACTTATAACAATGGAGTTGATATTGAGATGTTGATGGAGATGTTGATCATCTTTTGCTGAATTTTCTAGCCCCAAAAATCAAAACAAAATAAAAAACCAAACCAAGTGTGTGTTCTTAAGGAAATGAAGATGATGGTGGAAATAGTAATGGCTATATAGGTGTTTTTGTTATAATGATCCCCTCTCCTTTTCCATGCATTCACGATTTGGTTAGTTAGTTTTTTTTTTAATACAATATATATATACATATTTATGTTTACATATAATCATTTCTTAATTAAATTCATAATTCATAAGACTACAAAATTCAACATGTAAATGTCAAAAATCGAATTTGATAATTTATATCCTATTTTCTCGAATGAAATAATTGAACTAAACGACTCGAAATTAATTACTTACCTCGAAATTAGCGGATGTTACATCATATCCAAACATAAGTATAATAAAATCATAATTTTATGTGTGTAATAAAATATTGTAATAATAAATGTTAAACTAGGTGTAAAATAAAAGGGCTAAATAAAAGATAATGCTAAGATAATTATGACTTATGAAAAAAATTAAATTTAAAATAAAAAAAAAAGAAAAAATGTCATTGGCTTACTCCATCCATTTGAATAAAAAAAGTCTTTTTTATACAATTAAACATAAATATAATTAAAATCATAATTTTAAGTGTATAATAAAATATTGTAATAATAAATCTTAAAATAGGAGTAAAAGATTTATTAAAATAAAAGGGCTAAATAAAAGATAATGATAAGTTTAAGGTGTGTTATGAAAAATTGAAATTAAAAAAAAAAAAAAAACAACAACGCCATTGGCGTAGCCGATATGGTAAATGTATAAATATATAATTTTTGTAATAATAAATGTTAAAAGAGGACTAAACGAAAATTTAAATAAAAGATAACACAAAGAATATGGTGTTTTATGAAAAGTTCAAAATTACAAACACACACACCCCCCCCCCCCCAACTAATCATGGTTAGCCACATTTCAAGTCTTCATTGGCCTAGCCAATATGATAAATGTATGTATATATAATTACACAATGTTAAGACCATCCCTTACGGGGCGGTCCTCAGAGTCTAGGTCCCACATCATGCAACACGATATCAATCATAACTAAGATAGAGTAATTAAGTTGCGGAATTATAAATTACAGGTACAAACATATTAGGATTAAGTTTAATACAGATTACAGTTTTCAAATTAAACTTATAAAGTGTACCATCTAATCTAATACATTACATCATACAATCATCATACATCATACAATCTATAAAGTGTATTTCTTATTGGCTTCAGAGACGGATTCAGACGAGACATAGCATAAATAAGATTCGTGACCCTTAGATAAATATTTGTACGCTTTCTCAACGGATATGAAACAGTGAGCACCTTTTCACTTCTCGCCTTTGATTTCTAACACTCGGCCGTCTGAAGACTTGATCCTGATGATTTGACGGTTGCAGACGATCGTAGCCTCGTTATTCATTAGCCAGTCCATGCCGATGATGACATCAAATTCTTTCAACGGATTTGGAATAAGATCGAGATTGAATACAATGTTATCAACGAGTAGAGTGCAGTTACGGTATACGGAATCAGCCATAACATAGTTATTACTGGCTGTCTCAATATCAATCACGACAGGAAGCTTGGATGGAGATTTAGATAATCATCGAGCAAAAATAGTCGATATAAAGGAACGACTAGCACCGGAATCAAATAATACACGAGTAGGGATTGAATTAAGCATGAACGTACCTGTAACCACATCAGGGGTTTCCTTTGCTTCCTCGGCTGTTATCTCAAATGCTCGAGTCCTTGCAGTCGGAGTTGCAGCTGAGCTTTTCATTGTAGATCCTCCAGCTGACGATTGTGATTGACCTCGTTGCCCACTACGACACTGATACATGAAGTGTCCTCGCTTTCCGCATTTCGCACATCCAAGTCCTCGCTCGGGACATTCTTCGCTGCTATGGCCAATTCTGTTACATGCAAAGCATGTGACATCATCCGGATTACACAGTCCCATATGTGATTTTCTGCATCTCTTGTAGAATCGTGGTTCGTTTGTGAGAGAATAAGCTTGAGCTCTCTGAGGCGAGCTGTACCGCTGAGATTGCTGGGACTGAGACTTGTTTGGCTTAAAGAATCGACCGAATCTTTGCTTCTTTGGAGGAGAAGGACATGTCGGGTTAGTCGATGGAACATAGAGTTAATCGCCGCACTCTAGATATCCTCTCTCAATCTGCCTTGCCGCTTCAACCATTTCTAAGTAAGATTTATAATTCATTGCGCTCATTGGATGCCGGTATCTCGGGTTAAGCCCTCCGCGGAATCGATTCATCTTTCTTTCTTCAGTAGCTACTTGATACGAGGAGTAGCCGCAGAGTCGCGAGAATTCATGTTCATATTCATCTACGGATTTGGTTCCTTGGGTTAACTGCATCAGTTGAACCTCCATCTTGTCTCGTTGATCAACAGGGCAATACTTCGCGTTAAACATGTCTAAGAACTGATTCCACTCTAAAGTCTGTATTACCTCTTCTCCATATATGCTTCTCTGGGTTTTCCACCAGGCACAGGCAGCACCAACAAACAATGCTGAAGCATAACTCACTTTCTTGGATTCTAAACAGTCAGAGATTCTAAAGATCTCTTCAGTATGGCTGATCCAATCCATCGCCTGAATTGGATTGACTGTACCCTCAAAGTTCAGGGCACCGCTAGCTTTGAAATCTTTGAACTTACAGTCTTTCGGCTGTTCAATTTGGGTTTCAGGGTTCGAGTTATCAGAATCAGATTCATTATTCTGGACTTGTTTTTCTTTTCGCTTATTCTTTTTATCATCACGTCTCTTAGCTTCGGCCTCATCTCTGGCCTGAAACTGTTCTTGCATAATCTTATTTTGTTGTTCAGAATGTTGGGCTAATAGTTGTTGCATCATTTCAAACATCTGTTGTGGAGTCATGTTGTTGGGAATGTCACCTGATCCTGACATCTTTACTGAAAATTAAAATCATATAACTATCAGTTTATAGACTTAGATCTATGTACCCTTTTTCCCATCCTAACAGTCTGTACATCCTACCCGAATTCGGATCCCTATACTTAGATTTTTCCAGAAATTATTCTTCATGTTCTTATTGTGTTCATACGTATTTTTATCAATTTTCACTAAACTCATTTATTATTAACATGCAATGCATTATATTGATATATTATCATTTTTGGGTTGTTTTTATACATTTTTCCCTATAAAAAACACTATAATTTGATCAAGATCATCCAAAATCAATATTTTTGATCGAGAACACATTATTTACAAAATTTCCGATTTTCACCTTATTTGGATGATCCAAACTAAAAAAAATTTTCTATTACATTTATACACTTAAATACATGATTATCTATTACAATTTATAACATGCAACCTATAAATTTCTCATTTTAACTCATAAGTTTTGGTTTTTAATAAAACCGAACCAAACTCTTGAAATTATGGAGTTTAATCAATAATTACCTCGAAAATCTTGTTGTTTGATAATGATTGTTGCTTCTTGTAACTCCTCCTTGAATTAAAGCCTCAATTGTTTGCAAATTTATGGAATTTTTGATGATTTTTGTGATGTACCGAAAGTTTAAGAGAGAGAGAGAGTGATTTGGTGTTTAATGACATTTAATCCATTTATTTGGTTTATATATTCATTTAGTTATATTTACAATTTAACCCACTAAACTTTTGTATTTTACATCTCTTTTAATTTAATCATATTTTATATTTTATATCATAAATTTATTTTAATTAAATAATCTCATACTTAATTAAATTTATAAATCAAATAATGTAATGAAATTACATTAATGGCTTAAAATACTAAAATTAAATTGGACCAAAAGTTAGGTTGTTACACACAATGTATTTAACAAGCTAATAAACACATTGCGCATTGCTGCAGAGTTTAAAATATTAATTAAAAAAATAAATATAAAAACAGATGAATAAAAATACTTTTCAAACAATTCAAATAACGAAACACAACTGAACCAGTATCGAAAACTGAAATTGGAAAGCTTATATAGATTCAAGAAAGAAGACAAATGATACTGTTAGTTGGTTCCTATCATTGGTTTTCTAGATTTTGTAATGCTAAAATTACAAACAATGTCTTATTAAATCGGATCGGAACCAGAATTATTTAATTAAATAATCAAAACCATAATTTGAAAATATGACATTGATTAGGTTAATCGTCAATTTAATTTTATTGGTTTTACGATCAAATTAAATAAATTTATAACGGTAATGTCTCTAATACATCGATTAGGGTTTGTCAACGTTATAATAGTAACGTTCAATGTTACACATGATCATATTTAATAAAAAAAATCTAAATATTAAATAGTTATATTTTAATTATAACTCAATTTCATTAGAATTTTGTATTGGGCATTTGAATAATAGTTTTTTTTCATACAATTAAACATCAGATAATGGTTTTAAAAGACAACTCCAAACATAAGTATAATTAAAATCATAATTCTAAGTGTGTAAAGAAATGTTGTTATAGTAAATGTTAAAAGAAGACTAAATAAAAATTTATTAAAATAAAATGGCTAAATAAAATATAACACTAAGATAAATGTGTGTTATGAAAAATTTAAATTTAAAATAAAAAAGAAAAAAACCAACTGGCTAAATGTCATTGGTTTATATGATTTGATAAATGGAAAATTTCTAAAATAGCCAAAAATCACATCCCATTATCAAGTTTTAACCAAATAATATCAATCTAACCAAAATAGCCACACTTTACGTTACCACATTTACGTGATAACCATTATTTACGTGATCTGTACTTTTTATTAATATTTTAATGCATTACGTTACAATATGTAATTGGTAACGTAAAGTAGTTGTACTTTACGTTACCAAATTTAAATGTTCTCATTCCCAATAAAAAGTAGGTGGCTTGTCATTTCATGGTAAACACATTTTGGTAACGTAAAATACCATTACTTTACGTTACCAAACACATTTTATAACGTAATGCATTATAATATTAATAAAAGATACAGATCACGTAAATGTGGTAACGTAAAGTGTGACTATTTTGGTTAGATTGATATTATTTGGCTAAAACTTGATAATGAGGTGTGATTTTTGGCTATTTTATTAATTATCCCTTGATAAATGTATGTGTATATGATTACACAATGTATTTAACAAGTTATGTGGTGTCCGCACGTTGCGGCGGATGTACAACTATATATTTTTCGTACTTTAACAGATTCAGTTTAAACGATTAGATCATACTTTATTTATAAATTAAATAGTAATAAAACTTTAACATAAAAGATAAAAAGATCTATTAAAATTATACTAATTAAAATTTAACCAAAAACTAATCACCAACCAAATAATATATATATATATATATATATATATATATATATATATATATATATATATATATATATATATATATATATATATATATATATATATATATATATATATAAAAGCACGTGACATTAGCTACAAAACACTCGTAGTTAACTAGTTATTACAATAAACAAAACATTACAAACCCTATCACTAAATAGTAATGTTATGTTAAACTAAATATAAAACATTATGTTAAACTAAATATAATAGTGTTATTAATATAAAAAATATTTAATAAACTAAACATTACAAACAGATTAGAATTAATCAATCATTATGTTAAACTGAATATAAAATAAAGTTGATTGTTTAAGTAATCACAAAGATACCGAAATAAAACATTATAAAACACTAAAATTATTATAAACCAAAAACTATTATAACCAAAATAAATCTTATTTTCAAAATGTCTAAGAATTCATTAGTATTTAAATATATTAAATTTTAAATCAAAAAAATATAAGAACATGTAAACAATCTCATCATATAAGTTACATATAAATTACAATAAAATATGTATAAGCACATTTTAACAAACCTCATCACTAAATAATGTTTTACAAAAACTTCTTCTAGTGCATTTTAGCACAATATTATATAATTAATACTTTTTATCTCTAGTACATGTTAGCAAAACTCATTTATAAATTATTTTTCATTGTTGATGTGAGAAGAACAAATTAGCAAAACCCACTTATGAATAGTGATTTCATTAGTGAATAATGTATAAAGGTTTAATTTTTATTTTAGGTGACAGATTAAGTTGTTTTTATAAAAAACAGTCATCAGTTGTTTTCATAAATGTTATTAAGCTGTACAAATGATGCAATCTTTTCCCTCAAAATAAATATTAAAAATTAATCAATAAAAATAGCAATAGTTTTTATTATATACATTATATTTTATAAGGTAAATTTAATTTTTTTTATCTTACATAAAAGGTGTCTCCAAACATATCATCACTTGTACAATTATCTCTTGTTGTTATTATTTAGGGTTAATTGTGTTAAAAAGTAACATACAGTGACAATTTTTTTAATTTGGGTAACATACTAATTTTTTTAATTAAGGTAACATACTTTTCAATCAAGTCAATTAAGGTAACTATATCGGATTGAACGGTAAAAATTACTGACGTGACAGTTACTTTGTCCATCAATTTTTTTTTACAGAAATGCAGTTTAATTGTTATATGATGTGCACTACTTTGTGCAATTTAAAATGATTTTTTGATAATACATTGATATTTTGAGAAAATTTAAAAATAATTAAGCAATATTAGAAATTAAAAAAACTGATGACTGGATACAGAATTTTTCATGTCAGTAAATTTTACTTTTCAATCCGATACGGTTACCTTTATTGATTTGATTTGAAAAATATGTTACCTCAAAATATTAAAATTTTTAGTATATTACCCAAATTGAAAAAACGTTAACAATAGTTAACTTTAGACGTAATTAACCCTATTATGTATGCAACTCTTCTAAACAATATTGGGTTATTTAGAAATTAGGATCATACCCTCTAAATTTAGTGCAACAAAAGTGCAAGTCTTTGGGAGTTTTCATTTTTAAACTATTTCTACATTTATACTTTTTTTTTTTTGTTATTTAAACATATAATTAATTTTTACCTTATTTCCTGTATATATTAAATAAATAATCTATTTGCTTGATTTAATTTAACGTTGGATTTGAAGTAATAATTTATCTTTTCAATATAATAGTAGAAACAAAATAAATATTACAGTAAATATGATTTCATTGCACTACTTGGTATACCTAGTCGAAATAAAACAAAAATTACAGTAAAAATTGTTACGAAAATAATTGTAATATAATAGTAGAAACAAATGATAAATTTGCAGTGTAACCCTTATTTTATAAAGTAATTGAATTTAGTGACGTGAATTTTTGTATGCGTAGATGTGTCCATCTAGATTTTTTGGTGATGTACATAAATTGATAGATGATCACGTAAATATGTAAATTACCTTGCATGCTTTAGACATGGACCATTTGTATGAACAATATTGTTGTTTCATTATTAGTGTACGACGAGACGAACACATATATGGTTGAATTTCGATAAAAACTATTTAATTCTGTGAGAATGTGAGAACCGCCTTAAAATTTGTGTATTTAATGTATAAAATTATGCATTTAATGCTAAAATTATAAATTTGATAAAATATATGCATTTGATAAAATTTTCCACTTTATGTACACATTTGTGCATTTGACAAAATTTGTGCAATTAATGTTCAAAATTGTGCATTTAGTGTATAATTTGATGAATTTAAATTTTATAGGTAATTTTAATGTTAGATTATAATATTTATTAATATTGAAAACCAATAATAGTTTAAGTTATAAATTTAATTTATAAATTTGTGCAATTAATGTTCAAAATCTATACTTACTTTGTATAATAAGAAAATCATTTGGAGTTTCTAAACCATTAGATGGAAATAAATCAATGGTCCAGATTAATGACAACTCATAATTATTTATGAAATGTCTCTTATACCCTTAATTAAAATCAATAATTATACCTATGTCATTTTTTTAATTCACTTTCCATATTTACTACCTTAACTCAATTACATTAAATTTTGATTTTAATTTTTTCATTAATGAATTAATATTAAATTAATATTTACTTAAAATAAATATGTGTCATTATTATCATTAATGATCATAGTTAAATTCAAATGTAAAAATTTGGATTTAAATGTAGAAGTGTAGTAAATAAAGTTAAAAATTTTGTTATTTATTTTGCTAACAATATTTAAAATTTAATTGATAAAACTTCAATTATGAATATGATAAATTTTGATTGTTGATTTTCAGATATTCTATTTTTATATTTTATCATTTTCAAAATATATAACATTCACATAAGTGAAGTTTTTTGTTTCTTACATTGATATTTCATATTTGAATTTTTGCAAACACATATAATCTGTTTTTAATAATACAATATAATAATATATTTTTATTTAATATCAAACAACTAAGTATTTTTTTTAATCTTTAATTTAACTAGCTTTCAATTTTTTTATTTTAATTTTATATAAATTTTATAATAATTTATTAAAATATAAAAAAATATGTATTTTCTAAGTTGATCAACCTATATATTATAATAAAATAAAACAATTCATGTCATATGTCACTTCTACAATACAAGAAAATTTTATTTTTCCACTTTTTTTTTTCAAATTTAACACCTTAACTTAATTGCATTAAATTTTGATTTTATTTTTTGTCATTAATTAATTAGTAATAAATTAGATTTTGTAACATTTAAAATTAATGTTTACCTAAAATAAATATCTATCATTATTATCCATAATAATCATAATTAGATCCAAATGTAAAATTTGAATTAGTTGTTGAAATTATTATCATTATGTATAATAAAGGAAAATATCAAATGTCACGTGTCACCTCTACGTTCACCAAAAAGATAATTACAACTTATAAAAAATAAAAGATAAATACAATTTAATATTTTTAAAAAAAGATAAATATACTCTATTTTTTAATCTGTAAATAATAAAAATAAACACAATTATTATTTTTGTATGTTTTTATTTTTACTCATATACATTTTATATAAATAAATTTAATTAAAAATATTCACGTAATACGTGGGTTATAAACTAGTTTAAATTTAAAATAAAAAAGAAAAGCCCAACTGGCTAAATGTCATTGGTTTATATGATTTGATGAAGGGAAAATTACTAAAATAGCGAAAAATCACATCTCATTATCAAGTTTTAGCCAAATAATATCAATCTAACCAAAATAGCCACACTTTACGTTACCACATTTACGTGATAACCATCATTTACGTGATCTGTACTTTTATTAATATTTTAATGCATTACGTTACAAAAGGTAATTGGTAACGTAAAGTAGTTGTACTTTACGTTACCAAATTTAAATGTTGCTCATTCCCAATAAAAAGTAGGTCGCTTGTCATTTCATGGTAAACACCTTTTGGTAACGTAAAGTACCATTACTTTACGTTACCAAACACATTTTATAACGTAATGCATTAAAATATTAATAAAAGATACAGATGACGTAAATGTGGTAACGTAAAGTGTGGTTATTTTGGTTAGATTGATATTATTTGGCTAAAACTTGATAATGAAGTGTGATTTTTGGCTATTTTAATAATTATCCCTTTGATATATGTATGTATATATAATTACACAATGTATTTAATTTTTATTTTTAGGTGACAGATCAAGTTGTTCTTATAAAAAACAGTCATCAGTTGTTTTCATAAATGTTATTAAGCTGTACAAATGATGCAATCTTTTCCCTCAAAATAAATATTAAAAATTAATCAATAAAAAATAGCAATAGTTTTTAAATATACATTATCTTTTATAAGGTAAATTTAATTTGTTATCTTAAATAAAAGGTGTCTCCAAACATATCATCACTTGTACAATTATCTCTTATCGTTATTATTTAGGGTTAATTGTGTTAAAAGGTAACATACTGTAACACTTTTTTTAATTTGGGTAACATACTAATTTTTTGAATTAAGGTAACATACTTTTCAAGCAAGTCAGTTAAGGTAACTATATCGGATTGAAAGGTAAAAATTACTGACGTGACAGTTTCTTTGTCCAATCAATTTTTTTTTACAAAAATGCAGTTTAATTGTTACATGATGTGCACTATTTTGTGCAATTTAAAATGATTTTTTGATAATACCTTGATATTTGAGAAAATTTAAAAATAATTAAGCAATATTAGAAATTAAAAAAATTGATGATTGGATACATAAGTTTTCATGTCAGTAATTTTTATTTTTCAATCCGATACGGTTACCTTTATTGACTTGATTTTGAAAAATATGTTACCTCAAAATATTAAAAATTTTAGTATGTTACCCAAATTGAAAAAAACGATAACAATAAATTAACTTTAGACGTAATTAATCCTGTATGCAGCGATCTTCTCAACAATATTGGGTTATTTAGAAATTAGGATCATACCCTCTAAATTTACTGCAACACTATAAAAGTGCAAGTCTTGGGGGTTTTCATTTTTAAACTATTTCTACATTTATACTTTTTTTGTTATTTAAACATATAATTAATTTTTACCTTATTTTCTGTATATATTAAATAAAATAATAATCTATTTGCTTGATTTAATTTAACGTTGGATTTTAAGTAATAACGAGTTTTCTTGTCCGCTCGTTGCAGCGGATTAAAAACACTTAAAAATGGTTTAATAATATGTATTTAAAAAATAAGCTAGATGTGTTTGTTTGATAAACTTTTAAGTTATGAAATGAGTTTGACGTTTTATAGATATTGTTTATTTGATAAATAATTACCAAAATTTAAGACCTAACAAAAATATTCTTACAATTTAATCAAAATATAGGTATAGGTATGAATATATATTACATTTGTATTCTTGAAATTTAATCAAAATTTAAGACATAACAAAAATTAACTTACAATAAATTAACTTATATTATTAATTTGATAGTCAAATTATTAAAGTAAACTCAATCAGTAGGTCAAATTTATAAAATATTAACTTAACAAATGCTATAATAAAAGTTATTATTTACAGTACTTATAATACCAATAATGTATATATTCTTGACGACACTAAAAATTAACAAATCCACATTTATGTTGTCAAAATAATTAATGATAATTGAGTAGAGTCTTAGTAATTAATATAAGAGAATTTTGAATAAAAATTTATTTAACTAAAATAAAAATAAAATAAAAATATATTAAGTGTTTAAATGTCTCATTTCAAATTAATATATTTTATAAAGAGATATAAGGAGAAAATAAAAAAAAATGATAAGAAAAATGATATAGGCCAAGTTTTGAACACATACATCATATGCATTTAATTTATTTTTCATTTGTGTTTGTCGTACAACCCCGACTCTTGTAACTAATCTTTCACTGTGTATTAGCATTATCTCCTCAACTTTATTTGGAGTTGAATTTTACAACCATTCAAATTATAGTTAGGCAACATGCAAATTATAGAAGTACCAACAAAAATGTTTTTAATGTAAAACATCGTTGCAAAATCAGTAATGTGTATATGCAGCTCATTGTGTTGAAACAAAGACTGTCTAAAATTTTTGACCGACAAACAATATTTTCATATAAGTTATCAAGAAACTGAAAAATTACAATGACTCGTATTTTTTTAAATTAAGCAAAATAAACTATTGATGAGTGTTTGAATCGGGTTTTAAAAACGTTTTTATCACACCCATTCAGTACCGCAACCTTTGTAGATTCTATATAACGGGTGCAAGCACTATAAAATTTTATGAAAAAAGTATTTCATTCAATACTGGCAAAGTCCTAAAAATGATGGAAAAGTGTATGAAAATGCCAATGGCACTGCTTCAATTCTGGTATGGCACAACACCACCACCCCTTTACCTATATCCCATTATCTAGAGGTACTTCAGCTTTCAGATATGTTGCAGCAGCAACAACACCACCTTCACCTTGAATCTTCATCCCTCATTTGTTAATAAGTACATCTTTCATTTAGTTGACCAAAGAATCTGTAATTTTGTATAATGAAAATCCAAAACATTAATACATACATCTTTCACGCCAAACACAGATTTTCCGAACAAGCCCAACACGAACTTCATGCACAGAACGAAGTCGTTCTTCACAAGATCAGTCAATCCATTGAGAAATTCCTAGTTGCATTCAAGCATGAACTGCAACAATTTGACATAATAAATAAGAATCCAATAAAAAATTTGAACATACTGTCAAATGGACATAATCAAGAAAATTTTCTCCAAAAAAACCCCATACTTTCATCAACCACTATTAAATAGACAGATTAGTCAAAAAAATTTAAAGTTATGATGACATTGAGCATTTTGGCTCGTTTGTCAAATCTCAAATCTGACTATATCTTATACGTTGTGTAAGAAAGACAGACATGCGAAAATATAGAAAGGTGGGTAGAACCCACCGACACATAGAAATACCATTTAAATGGGATGTTGATGGATGATTTAAGTGGCGTTTAGTTTGATGCTTTTTAAAAGGATTTTGCCATTTTCGATATATAGTGGCGTTTGGTTTGATATTTAGGTGGTGTTTGTCGTTTTGGTTTGATACTTAGATGCATTTTTTAAGAATACAAAATTACTAATCTTTATTAAAACTATGATATTGATTTTGGTTGGCCAGGTTCAAATTACACCGTACCATAGATATGATTCAGTTTTTTTATTCTTAATTTCTTGTAGTTTGATTCTTCACAATGCATGCAAACTTTTAGAACTTTAAAACACACAAGTAACAAGTACTTAACAAAGTTTTCTATAAATCAGATTTCATATTCAAACATTGCCTCTAAGTTTGGGGCTGCAAAAATTACAACTTTTGGCCAAAGTCAAAAGCGTACCAGAAGAAACTGAGCACATCATTGGAGCTATTTTGGTACCTTACCATTAAAAAAGACAGTTTAGTGTAGTTAACCGTCTTACCATAAAAAATTACTATTGGTGGAGAGTAGATTTGGAGATGCAGAATGCAGTGTTAATCGCACAAGTTATGCCGTAAATTATCAGTTGATGCATATATCTCTCATTGCTGATGTTTATCAGCTTTCAGCTTTCAGATGATGCTGATGTTCAGCAGCTCTACTCAAGCTTCACAATTTTTACAATTGTGTTAACAGTTATTAAGCAATTATTTCAGGAGGTTATATCTCATGTTTTACACTTTGGAAAACACATAAAAGGCTCTATTTATGGACAATAAGGTAGCTCATTCTAGTATATACAAACAAAAAGTTCAATCCATCTAATGCATCCTTGTGAATTATCCATTTATCCCCAAAAAAAATTTGGTACCTAAGTGGACAAATTGTTGTTATCGAGGAAAGTGATCAACACGAATTGCAAAGATCATCCAAGAAATATAATCAATTCAAAGTTATTACCAACCTAGATTTCTAACACTTTGTTCAACAAATGATTTGCATGATGACATCTTAACAGTTGCAATAACCATATTTGCATCTACAAATTGAAATCAAATGCAAGATTTTAATCAAGGATGCATACCATGCTTCTGTCGGCAATAACCGTTAACGCAAACACATGGTCATATGTTGGGCATGCAGTTAATCAAATACATGACATCTTTTATATGATGGGGCGCGATGACATTGCGATTGGTGTGGGAGGGAATGGTGGAATACTCGAAGATGTTACAATACAACCAAAAGTTGGGAGCTATCTTCCTATAATTGACCAGGTATGTAATATGTTAACAGCAAATAGCCACAATATTTGCCTCTTAAGCAGAGGGCGTTGGTCGCTGTTATTTGACCATTTTTCTAGTAGTGTTGTGTGTGGGATTGTAACTATGATAATTCTCGCTTGTTGATAAGGAAGAAGCATAATTTTCGTCAGAATTGCAAAGCATAGGAAGTGAAAACCTATAAAGAATGTTGAAGAATCTAATCAAAAGATCCAAGAACAAATGTTCGTTCAATAAAAATAAGTATCCTTCTGTTTTGCAAATATTTTTGTGATCTAATAAAATGACCATCTTCCCTAAAAGATGAGCAACCGCCTTATAATATGTAACAACCCAGCTTTTATTTAAGTCTTTTATTTCGTCTTGATCCAAATAATGTAAATTTAATTACATTATTAATTATGTAATATAATTAAGTTGGAGACTATTTAAATTAAATTATATTTATGTTATGAATAATTAAAAATGATTAAATTTAAAAGATATGTAAAATACAAAAGTTTAATGGGTTAAATAGCAAATATGATCACATTAAGATATAAAAACCAAATTAAAGATCATTAAAGACCATTGACACCAAACTTCTTTCTCTCTCTACATCTTACGGAAATTTCACAAAATTTCCAAGAAAATTCAAGTTTTGTACAAATTAATTAAAGATTCAAGTTAAAAAGAGTTACAATCATCATCCAACATCAACAATTAAGATCATTTAAGGTAAAATTCATTTATTTATTCGAAATATTATGTGTTTTGGTTCGGTTTTGAGAAAAACCGAAACCAAAGAATTAAATTATGAATTTGTTGTTGCATGTTCAAGATTTTAGTAGTTTTTGATGAATTTAAGTTAATAGATGATAAAGAAACAAAATTTATGGTTAGATCATCCAAATTTTTGTATAAATCGGAAATTCTAATAAATATGGTGTTCTTGACAAAATATCAATATTTTGGATGATCTTGACAAATTGATGATGTTATTGATAGGGAAATTAGTATAAAAACACTAAAATAATGATATTACAACAATATAAAACATTGCATGTTAATATAAATAAGTTTTAGTAATTTTTATGAAAAATCCGAATGAACAAATATGAAGAACAACAAGAACAATTTTCTGGAAATTCAAAGACTTGAGTCCGAATTCGGTTGGAAGCGAATTCGGATGATGGGTCCAATTCGGATGCTTCACAAATTCGGACTTATGCTCAAATTCGGATGATCCCATTTTCGGTCCTAAATGTCCTAATTCGGATGGTCAAGATTGGATTAATTACTATGGCCCGAATCCGGATGAGTGATCCGAAATGATCCGAATCCGGATCCCAATTCGGATCCGGGTTGGTCCGAATCTTAAAATACTGATTTCTATATTTTAATAGAAATAATGATTGTATGCATATATATATATATATATATATATAGAAAGCTTTTGAGAAATTATGAAACAAAGAATATGAACAAATGAAAAATTGATAAGATTATCAGAATCAGATAGAATTAAAGAATTTAATGACCAAGAGATGATGAAAATTCCATGATAATGATGATAATATTGACATGAGATTTCTATGATATAATTCTGGACAGGTTCAGTGAAATTCTGAACATAAAGACAAAGATTTTAAAAGATTTAAAGCGGGTCAGAGACTTGATTTGACAAAGAACAGAATTGACAAGATAAAATCCTGATATAACTCAGGTGGCAGATTCTTATATCTGTTTGATAAAGACCCAGACCTGTGAGTTATAGATATTCAGATTGAACATGCATAAATTCCGGTTGAGATATATTGTTGATGTTAGACTTATTGACATTCATTTTATCAGCTGGATTGAAACCTGTGCACACCATGGTTCGGTGTTGCCCAGTGGATCATGATAGCTATTTGATTATCATACCATATTGCATATAAGATTTCTTTAGACATTGCTTATTGATTCATTGCTATCATGACTTCTACGATTTAAGCTTTCACTATTGATCAGACATTTGATGTATATATTGATTCAGCTTGACTAGCCCTGATGGTCTATTGTTCTAGACCTGGCTATTTCACCAGTTCTTATGAACTTGGTAATGACCTCCGATATTCCGCCATATTGACTTACTGGTAGCTAGCCCAGTATGTGGCTGATCCCCACGATTTAAGCGTGAGTGTGGCTTGAACATCATCCAATTCTATGATTCTATATCTCAATCATGAGGGCTGTAGCGGCAGCCAAGACATATCACGCTAAGACTAATGAATCCGCTTGACACGCATGTTGATATTGAAAATCTATAAACTCACTAAGCTTTGCTTACAGATGTTGCATTAATATTTTACAGGAAAAGCCAAAGGAAAATCACCTGCAGGACCTAGTACTTAGGTCATTCAAGATCCAAGTTTTGAAGCTTTCTTAGACCACTACTCAACAAACCTTCTGGTACTGATTGGAAGACAGCAAATGTGGTGGTTTTGGGTAGACTTGATGTGACTTATGATGTTATGACTAGATTAGATGTTACCCTTTTATAACTTTATTTTGAAATATGTAACTTAATCCTAAACTGTAATGTACATGTAATTTTATTATTCCGCAATTTAATTACCCTATCTTAGTATGGTTGATATCGTATTGCATGATGTGGGACCTAGACTCTGATGACTGACCCGGAAGGGGAGGTCTTCACATGATGGTATCAGAGCCCATAGTTTGAGTGAATCAAGTATTACGTGAGTATACTTGGTCTCAAACTGAAGCAATACATATGTATCAATCATTTAGGTGGTTTGAACAGAGATAGGATGTACATACTGTTAGGATGGGAAAAAGGGTACATAGATCTAAGTCTATAAACTGATAGTTAATCGATTTTAATTTTCAGTAGAAGATGTCAGGATCAGGATCAGGTGATATTCCCAGCAACATGAACCCACAACAAATGTTTGAAATGATGCAACAACTTCTAGCCCAACACTCAGAACAACAAAATAAAATAATGCAAGAACAGTTTCAGGCCAGAGATGAGGCCGAAGCTAAAAGACGTGAAGAAAAGAAAAATAAGAGAAAAGAAAAGCAAGTCCAGACTAATGAATCTGATTCTGATAAATCAAATCCAGAAACCCAAACTGCTCAGCCAAAAGGCTGCAAGTTTAAGGATTTTAAAGCTAGCGGTGCATTGAATTTTGAACAGTTAATCCAATTCAGGCGATGGATTGGATCAGTCATATAGAAGAAATCTTTAGAATTTCCGACTGTTTAGACTCTAAGAAAGTGAGTTATGCGTCCGCGTTATTTGTCGGAGCTGCCCGTGCTTGGTGGAAAACTCAGAGAAGTATCTACGGCGAAGAAATAATTCAGACTCTAGAATGGAACCAATTTCTTGACATGTTTAACGCAAAGTACTGTCCAATTGATTAGCGAGATAAGATGGAGGTACAGTTAATGCAGCTGACTCAGGGAACGAAGACAGTTGACGAATACGAATACGAGTTTTCACGACTATGCGGTTACTCCTCATACCAAGTAGCTACCGAAGAAAGAAAGATGAATAGATTTCGTGTAGGACTTAATCCAAGATACAGGCATCCGATGAGCGCTATCAAATACAAGAGTTATCTGGAAATGGTAGAAGCAGCAAGACAGATTGAGAGAGGATATCTAGAGTACGGCGATCAGCTATACGCTCCAACAACTAACCCGACGAATCCGTCTCCTCCGAAGAAACAAAGATTTGGCAGATTCTTTAAGCCCAATAAGTCTCAGTCCCAACAATCTCAACAGTATAGTTCACAACCGAAAGCGCAAGCCTACTCACTGACAAACGAGCCACGATTCTGCAAGAGATTCAGAAAGTCTCACATGGGATTGTGTAATCCAGATGACGTAACTTGTTTTGCGTGCAATATGATCGGTCACAGCAGTGAGGAATGTCCACAACAGGGACGAGGATGTGCGAAATGTGGTAAGAGAGGACACTTCATGTACCAGTGTCGAAGCGGGCAACGTTATCAGTCTCAATCATCAGCAGGAGGTTCTACAGGGAAAAGTTCTGCTGCAACGCCGACTGCACGGACTCGAGCTTTCCAAATCACAGCCGAGGAAGCAAAAGAAACACCTGACGTAGTTACCGGTATGTTCCTGCTTAACTCGATTCCGGCTCGTGTATTATTTGATTCCGGCGCAAGTCGTTCTTTCATATCAACCTCTTTTGCACGACAATTATGTAAGTCTCCATCAAAGCTTCCCGTGATACTAGATATTGAGACAGCCAGTAACAATTTTGTTATGGCTGATTCTGTTTATCGAAACTGCATACTACTTGTTGATAATATCGTATTTAATCTCGACCTCATTCCTATCCCGTTAAAAGAATTTGACGTTATCATCGGAATGGACTGGTTAATGAATAACGAGGCTACAATTATCTGCAACCGTCGGATCATCAGAATTAAGTCTTCAGACGGCCGAGTATTGGAGATCAAGGGCGAGAAGCGTGAAGGTGCACACTGTTTTATTTCTATAGAGAAAGCTTATAAATATGTATCTAAGGGTCGCGAATCCTATCTGTGCTACGCTCTATCTGAATCCAACTCTGAAAAGAAATCTCTGTCCGATATTCCGATTGTCTGCGAATTCCCAGATGTCTTCCCTGATGACATTTCCGGAGTGCCACCGGAACGTCAAGTCGAGTTCAGATTGACTTGGTTCCTGGTGCGGCTCCTATTGCTAAAGCTCCTTACAGACTTGCACCTGCAGAAATGCAGGAAATGTCAAAACAACTGCAAGAACTGTTAGAGAAGGGGTTTATCCGACCGAGTTCTTCTCTGTGGGTTGCACCTGTTCTATTTGTTAAAAAGAAAGACGGAACCTTCCGTATGTGCATCGACTACCGCGAGTTGAATAATGTTACAATAAAGAACAAGTATCTTCTGCCCAGAATCGATGATCTGTTTGATCAGCTACAAGGAGCCAGCTACTTCTCGAAAATAGATCTCCGTTCTGGGTATCATCAGTTGAAAGTGAGAGATGAGGATGTTCCAAAGACAGCCTTCCGTACAAGATACGGTCATTACGAATTTCTCGTGATGCCGTTCGGCTTAACAAATGCACCAGCGGCGTTCATGGACTTCATGAATCGCGTGTGCAGACCAATGTTGGATAAATCAGTTATTGTATTCATAGACGATATTCTGATTTACTCCAAAACGGAGGCTGATCATTCTATTCATCTGCGGCAATTGCTAGAGTTACTAAGAAAAGAAAGACTCTACCAAAGTTTTCTAAATGCGAGTTTTGGCTCAGCCAGATTCAATTCCTTGGCCATGTTGTTTCTGGCGAAGGGATTTCCGTTGATCCTTCGAAAGTCGAGGCCGTTCAGAAATGGCAAACGGCTCGCAATGCCTCAGAAATAAGAAGTTTCCTTGGATTGGCCGGTTATTATCGGCGATTCATAAAGGACTTCTCAAAGATTGCTGTGCCACTTACGATGCTAACACGAAAGAATACATCTTTCGTATGGGCGGATAAACAGCAAGAGGCATTTGAAACTCTAAAGCAAAAGCTTATTCAAGCGCCAATCCTAGCCTTACCAGAGGGCAATGATGACTTTGTCGTTTACAGCGACGCCTCTGGTACTGGCTTAGGATGTGTTCTGATGCAAAGGGGGAAAGTTATTGCCTACGCTTCAAGGCAATTAAAGGATTACGAGAAAAGTGCACCAACTCATGATCTTGAGTTGGCTGCCGTTACCTTTGCACTGAAGATCTGGCGTCACTATCTCTATGGGACTCAGTGTCAGCTTTACACCGATCACAAGAGTCTCAAACATCTTTTCACTCAAAAGGATCTGAATATGAAACAGCGTCGGTCCTTGGAGCTTATCAAGGACTATGATTGTGAGATCCTATATCATCCCGGCAAAGCTAATGTTGTCGCGGATGCTTTGAGTAGGAAAGTCTATCCTGAAAAGTGCTGTTATGCCCTAACTCCAGTTATATTCTCTTCTGATCTTATTGAAGATATCCGAGTTACACAAACTGAAGCACTGAAAGAAGAGAACATTGATTCTGAAAATCTTAAAGGGCCATTACAATTTCTAACTCTGAATCATTTGGGACTTCACTGTCTCAAGGGAAACCGAATTTGGGTTCCTAAATATGGTTCTATTCGCAGCACTCTTCTATCTGAATCTCATCAGTCCAAGTTATCTGTTCATCCTGGCAGCTCAAAGATGTACTTCTATTTGAAAGCTGACTATTGGTGGCCAGGAATGAAGAAAGACATCGGTAAGTGTGTTGAAAGCTGCAGAGTCTGTCAGATGGTAAAGGCAGAACATCAGAAACCCTTCGGGGATATGCAACCACTACCAGTTCCTGAGTGGAAGTGGGAACATATAACCATGGACTTCATCACTAAACTGCCAAAGACCAAGAGACAGCACGACTCCATCTGGGTAGTCGTGGATCGATTAACGAAGTCAGCCCACTTCGTACCGATGAAAGAAACATACACTCTCGATAGATTGGCACAGATATACATCACAGAAGTAATTTCTCGACATGGTGTGCCGAAATCTATCGTATCAGATCGTGATAGTCGTTTCACATCCAGATTCTGGCAAGCTCTACAAGACGGGATGGGTACTCGGATCTCTATGAGTACAGCTTATCATCCAAGTGCAGATGGCCAGAGTGAGCGTACTATCTTAACTCTTGAAGATATGCTTCGTGCCTGCGTTCTTGATTTAGGTGGTAACTGGGATGACCACTTGCCGTTGGTTGAATTCTCATATAATAACAGTTATCATTCAACGATCAAGATGGCTCCTTTTGAAGCTTTATATGGAAGAAAGTGCAGAACTCCCACCTGTTGGCGCGAAACAGGTGAATCGCCAATAGCAGGACCTGCCCTTCTACAGTTGACTCACGAGAAGATTCAACTTGTTAGAAGAAATATTCTTGAAGCTCAGAGCAGGCAGAAGTCATACTATGATAATCGGCACAGATCTATCAACTTTGCGGTTAACGATTGGGTGATGCTGAAAGTATCTCCAATGAGGAATGTGGTGCGGTTCATTAAAAGAAACAAGCTAGCTCCGAGATTCATCGGTCCGTTCAAGATTGTTGAGAAGATTGGAAACCAATCTTATCGTCTTGAACTGCCAGCGGACTTATCTGGAATACATCCCGTATTCCATGTCAGTCATCTGAGAAAGAGTTTAGCTGACGAAAGAGAAATTCAAATACCACACGTTAACTTGCAAATAGATGAGAAGCTTAGAGTGGTTGAAGAGTCGGAGTGTATTCTGGACTCGAAGATCAAAAAGCTTCGAAATAAAGAGATACAGATGGTGCTCGTCCAGTGGAAACACCACAAAGGTTCGCATCAGTCTTGGAAATCCAAAGATGTTATAAAAGCTAATTATCCCAGTCTGTTCGAACATAGCTAACTTCGGGGACGAAGTTTGTGCGTGGTGGAGCCCATTCTGTAACAACCCAGCTTTTATTTAAGTCTTTTATTTCGTCTTGATCCAAATAATGTAAATTTAATTACATTATTAATTATGTAATATAATTAAGTTGGAGACTATTTAAATTAAATTATATTTATGTTATGAATAATTAAAAATGATTAAATTTAAAAGATATGTAAAATACAAAAGTTTAATGGGTTAAATAGCAAATATGATCACATTAAGATATAAAAACCAAATTAAAGATCATTAAAGACCATTAACACCAAACTTCTTTCTCTCTCTACTCTCTCTCTACTCTCTCTCTACATCTTACGGAAATTTCACAAAATTTCCAAGAAAATTCAAGTTTTGTACAAATTAATTAAAGATTCAAGTTAAAAAGAGTTACAATAATCATCCAACATCAACAATTAAGATCATTTAAGGTAAAATTCATTTATTTATTCGAAATATTATGTGTTTTGGTTCGGTTTTGAGAAAAACCGAAACCAAAGAATTAAATTATGAATTTGTTGTTGCATGTTCAAGATTTTAGTAGTTTTTGATGAATTTAAGTAAATAGATGATAAAGAAACAAAATTTTATGGTTAGATCATCCAAATTTTTGTATAAATCGAAAATTCTAATAAATATGGTGTTCTTGACAAAATATCAATATTTTGGATGATCTTGACAAATTGATGATGTTATTGATAGGGAAATTAGTATAAAAACACTCAAATAATGATATTACAACAATATAAAACATTGCATGTTAATATAAATAAGTTTTAGTAATTTTTATGAAAAATCCGAATGAACAAATATGAAGAACAACAAGAACAATTTTCTGGAAATTCAAAGACTTGAGTCCGAATTCGGTTGGAACCGAATTCGGATGATGGGTCCAATTCGGATGCTTCACAAATTCGGACTTATGCTCAAATTCGGATGATCCCATTTTCGGTCCTAAATGTCCTAATTCGGATGGTCAAGATTGGATTAATTACTATGGCCCGAATCCGGATGAGTGATCCGAAATGATCCGAATCTGGATCCCAATTCGGATCCGGGTTGGTCCGAATCTTAAAATACTGATTTCTATATTTTAATAGAAATAATGATTGTATGCATATATATATATAGAAAGCTTTTGAGAAATTATGAAACAAAGAATATGAACAAATGAAAAATTGATAAGATTATCAGAATCAGATAGAATTAAAGAATTTAATGACCAAGAGATGATGAAAATTCCATGATAATGATGATAATATTGACATGAGATTTCTATGATATAATTCTGGACAGGTTCAGTGAAATTCTGAACATAAAGACAAAGATTTTAAAAGATTTAAAGCGGGTCAGAGACTTGATTTGACAAAGAACAGAATTGACAAGATAAAATCCTGAGATAACTCAGGTGGCAGATTCTTATATCTGTTTGATAAAGACCCAGACCTGTGAGTTATAGATATTCAGATTGAACATGCATAAATTCCGGTTGAGATATATTGTTGATGTTAGACTTATTGACATTCATTTTATCAGCTGGATTGAAACCTGTGCACACCATGGTTCGGTGTTGCCCAGTGGATCATGATAGCTATTTGATTATCATACCATATTGCATATAAGATTTCTTTAGACATTGCTTATTGATTCATTGCTATCATGACTTCTACGATTTAAGCTTTCACTATTGATCAGACATTTGATGTATATATTGATTCAGCTTGACTAGCCCTGATGGTCTATTGTTCTAGACCTGGCTATTTCACCAGTTCTTATGAACTTGGTAATGACCTCCGATATTCCGCCATATTGACTTACTGGTAGCTAGCCCAGTATGTGGCTGATCCCCACGATTTAAGCGTGAGTGTGGCTTGAACATCATCCAATTCTATGATTCTATATCTCAATCATGAGGGCTGTAGCGGCAGCCAAGACATATCACGCTAAGACTAATGCATCCGCTTGACACGCATGTTGATATTGAAAATCTATAAACTCACTAAGCTTTGCTTACAGATGTTGCATTAATATTTTACAGGAAAAGCCAAAGGAAAATCACCTGCAGGACCTAGTACTTAGGTCATTCAAGATCCAAGTTTTGAAGCTTTCTTAGACCACTACTCAACAAACCTTCTGGTACTGATTGGAAGACAGCAAATGTGGTGGTTTTGGGTAGACTTGATGTGACTTATGATGTTATGACTAGATTAGATGTTACCCTTTTATAACTTTATTTTGAAATATGTAACTTAATCCTAAACTGTAATGTACATGTAATTTTATTATTCCGCAATTTAATTACCCTATCTTAGTATGGTTGATATCGTATTGCATGATGTGGGACCTAGACTCTGATGACTGACCCGGAAGGGGAGGTCTTCACATGATGGTATCAGAGCCCATAGTTTGAGTGAATCAAGTATTACGTGAGTATACTTGGTCTCAAACTGAAGCAATACATATGTATCAATCATTTAGGTGGTTTGAACAGAGATAGGATGTACATACTGTTAGGATGGGAAAAAGGGTACATAGATCTAAGTCTATAAACTGATAGTTAATCGATTTTAATTTTCAGTAGAAGATGTCAGGATCAGGATCAGGTGATATTCCCAGCAACATGAACCCACAACAAATGTTTGAAATGATGCAACAACTTCTAGCCCAACACTCAGAACAACAAAATAAAATAATGCAAGAACAGTTTCAGGCCAGAGATGAGGCCGAAGCTAAAAGACGTGAAGAAAAGAAAAATAAGAGAAAAGAAAAGCAAGTCCAGACTAATGAATCTGATTCTGATAAATCAAATCCAGAAACCCAAACTGCTCAGCCAAAAGGCTGCAAGTTTAAGGATTTTAAAGCTAGCGGTGCATTGAATTTTGAACAGTTAATCCAATTCAGGCGATGGATTGGATCAGTCATATAGAAGAAATCTTTAGAATTTCCGACTGTTTAGACTCTAAGAAAGTGAGTTATGCGTCCGCGTTATTTGTCGGAGCTGCCCGTGCTTGGTGGAAAACTCAGAGAAGTATCTACGGCGAAGAAATAATTCAGACTCTAGAATGGAACCAATTTCTTGACATGTTTAACGCAAAGTACTGTCCAATTGATTAGCGAGATAAGATGGAGGTACAGTTAATGCAGCTGACTCAGGGAACGAAGACAGTTGACGAATACGAACACGAGTTTTCACGACTATGCGGTTACTCCTCATACCAAGTAGCTACCGAAGAAAGAAAGATGAATAGATTTCATGTAGGACTTAATCCAAGATACAGGCATCCGATGAGCGCTATCAAATACAAGAGTTATCTGGAAATGGTAGAAGCAGCAAGACAGATTGAGAGAGGATATCTAGAGTACGGCGATCAGCTATACGCTCCAACAACTAACCCGACGAATCCGTCTCCTCCGAAGAAACAAAGATTTGGCAGATTCTTTAAGCCCAATAAGTCTCAGTCCCAGCAATCTCAGCAGTATAGTTCACAACCGAAAGCGCAAGCCTACTCACTGACAAACGAGCCACGATTCTGCAAGAGATTCAGAAAGTCTCACATGGGATTGTGTAATCCAGATGACGTAACTTGTTTTGCGTGCAATATGATCGGTCACAGCAGTGAGGAATGTCCACAACAGGGACGAGGATGTGCGAAATGTGGTAAGAGAGGACACTTCATGTACCAGTGTCGAAGCGGGCAACGTTATCAGTCTCAATCATCAGCAGGAGGTTCTACAGGGAAAAGTTCTGCTGCAACGCCGACTGCACGGACTCGAGCTTTCCAAATCACAGCCGAGGAAGCAAAAGAAACACCTGACGTAGTTACCGGTATTTTCCTGCTTAACTCGATTCGGGCTCGTGTATTATTTGATTCCGGCGCAAGTCGTTCTTTCATATCAACCTCTTTTGCACGACAATTATGTAAGTCTCCATCAAAGCTTCCCGTGATACTAGATATTGAGACAGCCAGTAACAATTTTGTTATGGCTGATTCTGTTTATCGAAACTGCATACTACTTGTTGATAATATCGTATTTAATCTCGACCTCATTCCTATCCCGTTAAAAGAATTTGACGTTATCATCGGAATGGACTGGTTAATGAATAACGAGGCTACAATTATCTGCAACCGTCGGATCATCAGAATTAAGTCTTCAGACGGCCGAGTATTGGAGATCAAGGGCGAGAAGCGTGAAGGTGCACACTGTTTTATTTCTATAGAGAAAGCTTATAAATATGTATCTAAGGGTCGCGAATCCTATCTGTGCTACGCTCTATCTGAATCCAACTCTGAAAAGAAATCTCTGTCCGATATTCCGATTGTCTGCGAATTCCCAGATGTCTTCCCTGATGACATTTCCGGAGTGCCACCGGAACGTCAAGTCGAGTTCAGTATTGACTTGGTTCCTGGTGCGGCTCCTATTGCTAAAGCTCCTTACAGACTTGCACCTGCAGAAATGCAGGAAATGTCAAAACAACTGCAAGAACTGTTAGAGAAGGGGTTTATCCGACCGAGTTCTTCTCTGTGGGGTGCACCTGTTCTATTTGTTAAAAAGAAAGACGGAACCTTCCGTATGTGCATCGACTACCGCGAGTTGAATAATGTTACAATAAAGAACAAGTATCCTCTGCCCAGAATCGATGATCTGTTTGATCAGCTACAAGGAGCCAGCTACTTCTCGAAAATAGATCTCCGTTCTGGGTATCATCAGTTGAAAGTGAGAGATGAGGATGTTCCAAAGACAGCCTTCCGTACAAGATACGGTCATTACGAATTTCTCGTGATGCCGTTCGGCTTAACAAATGCACCAGCGGCGTTCATGGACTTCATGAATCGCGTGTGCAGACCAATGTTGGATAAATCAGTTATTGTATTCATAGACGATATTCTGATTTACTCCAAAACGGAGGCTGATCATTCTATTTCGTGTACCAACAAAACTGTTCCGTTTCCCAACCATCAGTAAAGTTTTTTGGTTTCCCAACGTTAGCAGTTGGCATCCATATTTTCCAGATTTTAAAATTTTCGGCTAATGCTAAAATGAGGTGTACATAATGCTTTGAGGTGTGTAACTCTTAAAATTCAAAAAACATTAAATGCATTGAAGAGTTGTACATCATGCATCAGTGAGTTGTAGGTCTTAAAATTCAAGATTCTGCATTAACTTATTGTACCTTATGCATTTATAACTTGTAAGCATCTAAATGCTTTATTAGTAGTAAAGATATATATATATATATATATATATATATATATATATATATATATATATATATATATATATATATATATATATATATATATATAGATTTGGGTTCAAATGAGTACCACTAGTTTTGCGGAGTACCGGAGGTACCTCGCTTAAAATTATTTTTTTTGAAATTTTTTTTCATAATCATGTTTAAATTAATAATATAAGACTACTTGCAAAAAATCACACATAAACACACACTATAACTATGTGAAACGTGCAAGTTCACATGAACTGCACTGTTGTGAACGTATGTTCACAGCTAAGCATGTTCACATGAATTTTTCCACGTTCACATGACTTTTAAGAGGCTACGAAGTGTGAATGCGTGTAATCCTTTTACAAATATGCTTATATTATTTGTATCTAAATGAATATGAAAAAAATTTAAAAAAAAAAACATTTTTTTCGGAGCATGTTCACATCTTAAACCCGTGTGTTCACAGGTACTCACGGTACTCTGCATTTTTTAAGTACTCACACGAACCATATTCTATATATATATATATATATATATATATATATATATATATATATATATATATATATATATATATATATATATATATATATATATATATATATAGGTTCAATGGAGAATCTTAATACATTCAGAACCTGTGAGAACCTAATATGCATTAAGGGCAATTTATGAATGATAAATATATTTTCTTTTAATAATTCAAAGATAAAAAAACAAAATTAATTATGCTTAAATATAGCAACTTGAATTTAGTAACCGTGTGAGACTTTTTCTCAACTCCACTTGCTTTTCCTCCAACATTTTAGAAACACCAAATTAACCAAAGAAAGAAAAACCCATTCAATTGTTTGTCCATTATCATCCCCAATTAGTAGTGTTTGTTGATATATGATGATCCAAAATCAAAATCAAAGAATCATATATTCGTCCCATGTTTTCCCCATGTTCATCCCATCCTATGTTCGTCCCAATTTGTAGCCTTTTCCTCAATTCTGCTTGCATAGTCTACATCGGATGGATTGCTCAAGAATGTTGAAGCAGATTTCCAGTATCATCAAGTATCAAGTTTCCGGATTTCGATGCTTATGCGGTGAAGATGATGTAGTTAGTGGTCGATGAACATGATAAGTCGGAACCGAGAAACAAGATGAACCACCTAAGAACACGATAAACACCATAAGTTGGACCCGAAGAACACGATAAGTCGGAACCGAGCAAACAATGTACACGAAGATGAATGAAGATGCATATAAAGATGAACACGAATGATGAACGACTGCATATAAAAGATGAACAAAGATGCATAAAGGATGAACCAACACGTAGATGATGAACACGAAGATCTCCTGTGCATCGTGTTGTGATAAACGATGTGCATCAACTAGTTCATGCAAAATTTTTGTATAAATCCGATGAAATGCATCGTGTTTGAAGATGAATCTGGTGAAGATGCATCGTGTTTTAAATGAATCATTTGAAGATGCATTGTGTTTGACAACGACGATGATGACGAACAGGAAGATGACTGAAAATTGTTGGTGACAACGATAAACAAGATGCATCATGAATTTGAACAGTCAATATTAGATGCATCACATATTGTTTAGATTTTGTAATTTTGAATTTGTTTAGATTTTGTAATTTTGGAAATGTATTAATTTAATTTATTTTTAGCATTTATTGATTAAATATAAATTAATATAAAATTAAACTTTAATTGACTAGGTATATTATTTTTTACCAAAATAACCTTATGCATACCAAATACGTGCATCATGTTATATATATATATATATATATATATATATATATATATATATATATATATATATATATATATATATATATATATATATATATATATATATATATATGATCATTGCAAAACCTAAATTTAGTGTAAAATCGTATTACCAATATCGTCTATAGATTAGATTAATCTAATGATATTGATTAAAAGTATCAAGTGTGGAATTAGAGACAAAAATATTCGTATTAGTGATGTTTTAATTCAATTATAAAAATGAAAAAGATTGACAATAGCAAAAAGATTGACAATAGCAAAAAAAAATTCTATTTCTTTAAATCAAAATAACCATTAATATGATTAATTTTTAAATCAAAAAATTTATATCATAAAATCGAGAATTTTATACTCTTTAAAACGATATCGATCATGATATATTTTTTCAGAAAAAAATTTACGTGTTTAATTTTCGTAAAATTTTTTTTTTTGCCTAAACCACTATGCAATATAGCATATTGGGATCATTCAATGTCGAAATAACAGTTTATATTGTATATTCAACGTCGAAGTAATACTATATATCATATATGCAACACACTGCATATACATTCAATACTAAAAGAGCCAAAATTAATAGTTAAGCTTTTACACAGACGACCATTGAATATATCGCATCGAGATCATTTAAATATCGAAATAACAGTTTATATCATATATTCAACGTCGAAGTAATAATATATATATCATATATAAAACAATACATATACATTATTAAAACAGTCAAATAAATGTTAATCTTGGTGGTCTAGTGGGCTACCTTTAATTTAATGTTAATTGCATATTTATCATCATATCCCTAATGTTATATTATAATCATATGATGTAGATTGGTTCCATAAACCTGCATTAAATTAAGGTTTTGCAATGATCCCTACCCTATATATATAGAGTTGGGATCATCGCAGAACCTAAATTTAGTGTTGAACTGTAGAACCAATCTAAACCATTGGATTATAATATAACACTAGGGATAAGATGATAATTATGCAATTATCATTGAATTAATAGTAGTCTACCAAGTTTTACTGCACACTTTGACCATTTTTTACTTTTTTAATATCGAATATACATGCAGTGTTGCATATATGATATTTTATATTACTTCGACGTTGAATATGTGATATAAACTGTAATTTGACATTGAATGATCTTGATATAATATATTGAATGGTCGTGTGGGTAAAAAAATTTTATACGAAAAATAAACTTGTAAAATTTTTTGGAAAAAAATATATCATGACCGTTCTCGTTAAATCCACCAACTTTGCCTATTAATTTTGACCATTATTTTGGCTTTGTTAATATTGAATATACATGTAGTGTTGCATATATGATATATGGTATTACTTTGACGTTGAATATACGATATCAAGTGTTCCTTCGACATTGAATGATCGTGTCATGCTATATTGCATCGTGATCTCGGTAATTTTTTTACGAAAAATAAACACGTAAAACTTTTTTCAAAAAAAATATATCATGATAGGTCTCGTTTTAAAGAGTATTAAATTCTCGTTTTTATGGTATAATTTTTTTGATTAAAAAATTAATCATATTAATGTTATTTTAATTTAAAGAAAAAGGATAATTATTTTTCTAATGTTAATCCTTTTGCTATTTCCAATCTTTTCCATATTTACCCTTGAATTAATTAAATTATTACTAATAACAATCTGTTTTTCACTACTTCCACATTTAATCCTTTAATTCAAAATCATTAAATTAATCTAATCTATGGACGATATTACACTAAATATAGGTTCTGCAATGATCTTAATTTATATATATATATATATATATATATATATATATATATATATATATAGGGTTGGGATCAATGGGGTTCCATGTTAGACTGGGAACTGGAGTTCATCCATGTTTGGTTATAAGTTTAAAAAAGGTAATATAGTCAATTACGTTTATCTCAAAAAATTGATGATGACAAATAAATTAATAAATCTCTTAATTATAAGGATTTACTTCCATAACATATCTATAGTAAATTTCAAAATGGGTTTTATTGAACATGTTCAATTAGATTCAACAATGAGTTTTAATGAACATATTCAATCAAACTCGACAATGGGTTTTAGTGAACATGTTTATTGGATTCGACAATGGGTTTTAGTGAATATGTTCAACCGGAGGTGTCAAATAAAGGTATTTATTATTTTCTTTAAACCGTTCATGAAGGTTCAATTCATTTACACATTATTGAGCATGTGTAATCAGGGTTTATTGTTAGTTGTTGTTAACCGTTTTGCTGATAAACCAATATTGACGGTATTGAACATGTTCAATCGTGATTTATGGAGTGTCATCATTGCACATGTTCAGTATGGGTGTAAGGAATGATATTAACTGAATTGGAGATTTTCATGGGATACACAAAATCTTTGATTTTAATTTAAACAATTTTAATACAATTTTTACCCGCCCAACATTAATTAATGTGAGAAATAATTTTAAGCAAAATTTATGTTATATTTTAATGATTTTAATGATAAATGATTGACTATAAATGGTTCCCCGGTACCCCAGTCTAACATGATACCACATTGATCTTGAATACACACACACATACATATACACAGTGAGTTCAATGGAGAACCTTTATGCATCGAAAAACTTCGAAGAACCTCCATGCACCACCACAAATGCTTCACAATTCCCGTTGATGCATCATTATTTCCACGTGGTGCATCATTAATTTCCGCGTGATGCATCGACTTTCTGCATGATGCATTACGATTTTCTAGCGATACATTGTGGTTCTCCAAAGTTTTCGATGCATTAAGGTTCTCCATTGAATCCACCATTATATACACATATATCATAAAGTCGTACATAGAGTGCCTTTATTTATTAAGAAGTAAAAATTTGAAAATTTATCACAATTTTTTTTAAAAATAAATTATTAGAATTTTTATAGTCACACATGTTTTATGTTAAAAATTATATTTTATTTATTAAAATATATTAGAATCCAGTTAATGTTGTTTATTTTATTTTTTCGTATTCTAAATAATAAAGTAAAATTTAGACAAACAAAATCTAAAACTTTATAATGGTAAATAAAATAATTTAATTATTGACGAGTCGTCGTTGTGTCTCGTGGAAATAGTCCAAACTACCTACTAGTGTAGGGAAGTAAGGGTCGAATCCGCAGAGAGTGTGCAGGTTTATTAGGGTTATATTGCTAGTTTCTTTTGATTAGAAAACGATTTAAATTGCGAATTGGATTGTTTGGAATAATAATTAAAACTAAATTAATACTAACGATGACAAATCAACTATGATCGAATAACAGATCAAATTAAAGATAACCATTTACGAATTCACTACGACACAAATTATTACTTAATTGAACATCATTCAATGATCACGTAGACATAACCAATTACACAGTCATATTAATCACGAAAACTTTAATCAATAAATCTGGACATAGCACATGCAATATTGATTACTTGTCTTAATTCCCTAAACTATAGACTCGCACAAATAATAATATCACTATAAACTATCTTGTTTTTACCAATTAAACCATTCAATCATAATCATAACCAAAAGTAGATCATTTGCATTACATAGAATCTTCAATAATCACAAACACATCAATACAATAAATAATGTTCAAATAAATAAAACTTAGTCGTAGATCCTCCGCAAATGGTTATGGAGAGATTAGTTTTCCATCGTGTGTTCTTGACTGACAATGATTGTAGAATCATCTTCGGGCTTGTAGACGGTGAAAGATCAACACTCCGGGACTTTGTACTTTGATCCGTGAATCGACCGCAGTAGGGCTCTGCCAGCGTTTTTAATAAAATGGGACTTAGAAAACGAATAGCAGCCGCTCCCTATTTATAGAGTATGAGAATTTTAGGGTTTTGGACGCCAAAAAGCGGCTTGAGGGTTTTTACGCCGCAGGGGCGTACTGCGCCCGGGGGTACGCCAGCCTGCGCTGGAACCGATCATCTTGAACTTATAATCTTACTGTTTTGGGGCGTAAGGGGCGTAGACCTACTCCCCGACCTGCGCATTTTGAGCTGAATTTTCTCGTGATGCTTTGAAATGATTTCCTCACCTTGAAACACAACTATGATGTAAAAGTACGACAGTTACGAAGTGAAAATGCATATATGAGCCTTTAAAACTACTGAAAACACGCAATAATACAGTCTCATCAATTATATATATACACATATATAAAATAAAGTTAAACACCTAAATAGTATATGTCGCATTCACTTGAATAGATAAATAAAAATATAAAATAAAAGATAAATACAATTACTTAATTTATTATAAACCTATAAATATTTATAAATTATCAACTTTATCCAATATTTATTACATTTGTAATTATCTAATATTTATTGTTATTATTATTATTATTATAAATATAATACAAATTTAATAAAACTATTTCCTATAAACTTTAAACAATATTTATAAAATAAAAAAAATCTGAATTTTATATCAATTAAAAATGTATAAGTTTATAATAAAAGTTTAATAATAAAATTATAATAAAGTAGAATAGTATAATGTTGACTGTATACATTGGACATGGAGAACCTTGTCCAACGACATGACAAGATCAATACATGCAAGACGATGATAATTATCCAACGACTATGTTAGAAGCGGTTGCATCCTAAGCTTTAAGTATTTTCAAAGTTTTAGAATAGAATGATGGAGGAGAAAGTTGATGTGACGATAACGTGTCCAAAATGGTGAGTACACCCCCACCCTAATACCTGGGTGAATAACCTAACAATAATAAGTTAGTTGTTATAGATGTCAAAAAGTGAAGGATTAATGTGATAAAGGTTTATAAGAATAGGTTGTTGCTATTATTTCTTAAAAAAGTGTAAGATAGTTGTTTTTTTTTTCTTTTCGTTTAACCCTTAATATAACAAAAAGCCATAAAATTAATTAATCTCATCGAATGTCTGCAACTTTAATTTGATGAAATGAATGTAACTCTTATTAATTTGTTTTATGGATGGGAATATGAAAGGCACCTTCATATTCAGAAAGTGAAGGGGTGTCTCGGAATGCTACATCTCCCTTTACTTTAATTTTAACTGCTACTTAAGTAATCATGTATATATAACTCTGATTTACTGTGTGTTCTAGAGTGTGTATGTGAGAAACATGAACACATCAATAGAAACAAATGAAAGATGCTTCGATTGTTACAAAAGTTCGCAAAAGATCTTACTTGTTGGAGAAGGTGACTTCTCCTTTTCTGCATGTTTAGCTCGAGAATTATGCACCGCGGAGAACATTGTTGCTACTTCGTACCTCCAAAAAGGTCTGTGAAATCTAAAAATAATGAATTTTGTTTTCTGTTGTTATTTAATCGTGATTTGCATGATGAACCCTTCGTTTCTAACTGTGATTCGACTCAATTGCTAATTCATCAATGCCACTATTTTTATATATATGGAGGACATATATTTCTAACATTTACATACATATGTGTGTGTCCTATATATATATATATAAATATATATATATATATATCTGCATATGTGTGTGTGTATATATATATATGATAAATTTCAAGTAATTAATTAATTAATTATTCAATGACTAAATTAATCACAAGCCTGCACATTGTTCAAATATAGATTTGCTGGTACAAAAGCACGGAAGCAGCGAAACACACCTTAAAGAACTAGAGAGGTTAGGGTGCGCCTTATTGTTGTATGGAGTGGATGTCTATAGAATGAAAGCTCATCGAATTCTCAAGAATATGAAGTTCGACGTTATCATCTACAATTTCCCTCACGCCGGACATTATGCTCACTTACGGGAAAATAACTTGGTATTGATCGAGTAAGATACATAGATTCAATTATTCTTTAACCAAACAGAACTTTTTTGAATATATATAGTGTGCATATATATATATATTTATAATTGTGTTGTACATGCATGTGACAGTATGCATAAGGACTTGGTAAGGGCTTATTTCAAAAGTGCAAGCATGATGTTGAATGAAGGGGGTGAGGTGCATTTAAGGCACAGAGATGATGCTACATATAAGATGTGGAATGTGGTTTTGTTAGCTGGTGAAAGTGGTCTTAAATTGAAGAAAAAAGTGGCATTTGAAAAAAGTGATTATCCAGGTTATAATAATGTAAGAGGTGGGGATATTAATGCCGATGACACTTTTCCAATCCCTTTCTTTTCTGCTTTTACTTATATGTTTGCTTTACCTGAGGCTGATCATCATGATGAAGTTGATGTATTAGATTTAGAGATGAAGAAAGATGATGTTCTTGCATTGGAGATACAGGCTAAAGTTGATGATGATATTAATGATCTCCTTAAGAAAGATGAAACTGATCATCATGATGAAGTTGATGTATTAGAGATGAAGAAACGAGAAGTTGATGATCAACAATCTCTGAAAAATGAGGAAGTTTATGATGAGCTGCAGCAGCAGACAAAGATTAAGGAGCTTTCAAAGAATAATGAAATTGGTGATAATCTTGATGTTCAAGTGGAGCATGTGAAAACTGGAGTTGAAGATGATCTTGATGTTCTTGAATTAGAGATGAAAGATGATGACAATGAAGACGATGCAAAAAATGGTGAAGTTCATGATGATGATTATGATCCGAAAAGAGATGAAGTTGATGATGATTTTCTGCACAAAGACGAGAGTAATGTTGTTGAAGTTCATGATGATGTTTATGTTAAGGTGTTAAGAGACTAAAGATGATGTTATGAAGAATGACAATGACATTTATAAGCATGGAGACGTTTGTTTATCGGAGGGACTGGAAATTTCTGATCGTGATCATGATCGTGGTATAGCAGAAATTAAGGTTTATGTTAATGATGAAATTGTTGAGAAAAATGAAGTGGATGATGGTCATCATCCAAACAACAAGGATGAAGAGGTTGACCATGGTGAACATTTACTAGAGATCAAAGATCATGTTCAGGAGGAGATATCATATAATGAAGATGATGCATGATAGCTATAAATAAAGAGAAATAATCATAGTCCTTATTTCGATCTAATGCAACTTATTATATCTTCAAATATTCAGTAATGTTGAATATATCAGTTGGATTTAATCAATCATGTCATATATATGTATGCTAGTGAAATCATCATCATTTGAACTCAACTTAATTTGCCTGTCATCAAAATTAATATTTACTTGATATTTATTTTTATCTATTAACACGAGTACCATCAGAGTTCAAGAACTTTAAAACAAAATGTAGAAATCATGCTAGCTAGATAAGTTATTGCAAAAGCTTGCTCGATCTAGCATGAGATAATCAATTACGCTGATGTGATCGGACTTTATTATGGATTTATAACCTCATTTTTCATAGAACCCTCCTCTTCCTTCTCCGAGCTCACGTTATGGAAGGAGCCGAGAAGAAGTTATCAGCAACGACTCGTTTTATTATGGGACATTGTTGTCTTGTGCGTGTCAAACTAAAAATTACCATTAATTACCATTCTGATAACAGTTTTCACATTCAATTTAGATATTCTTTTTTCCTTTGGTTTTTGCAAATGTATGAGTTTGAAATCCAATCCGGATCAATGTTCCTAAGGACGAAACTTGAACAATTTAATCGGAGTGACCCACATCCATGTAGCTAGTATAAAATGTAATTTTCTTTGTGCATAAGAAAACGTCCATATATATGATAATAAGTAATAAAATAAATGATAGGTTGTAATTGCTATCAAAATGTATAACAACCACATACACAAATTGAGAGCTTCATTCTATTTGTTGGATGTGGGTAGGGATGGCAATGGGGCGGGGCGGGGATCTCAGTTCCCATCCCCATCCCCGCTTCATAATCATCTCCCCCATCCCCGGCCCCATCCCCATCGGGGAATGAGTTTTCATTCTCATCCCCGTCCCAATCGGGGATTCGGGATCCCCGTCGGGGAATCGGGTTTTTCAATTTCATAAATATTTTTTAAGTTTAAACTATAAATAGTAATTTAGTAGAATAATATATGAAAATAAACTTTATAAAAAATTAATTCAAACATATTTGAGTTGTTTACATATATAATGTATAATTTATAATAAAACTAAACAATGAAATAGATGCAAAACATTTATAAAACCAATAAAATGAAAAATAAAAATAGTATTTTAAACTATAAAAAAGTCATATACAATTATATTTAATATATTATATAGAATGTAATAAATAATGTACATTGTAAAGTTAAATATATGTAATAATTTATATTAAAACATATTTTATAACCGGGGTCGGGTTCGGGGTCGGGGATTAAAGTGTCTCCCATCCCCGCCCCATCCCCATCATTTTAAATCGGGGATTCCCCGTCCCCATCCCCATCCCCGGTCAACTCGGGGGTTCCCCGGTCAAATAGGGGTCGAGTTACGGGTTTCCCGTCGGGGATGAGTTTTTTTGCCATGTCTAGATGTGGGGCGAGCTTCTATAAAAAAATTTATTTACCTACTCCGTATCATATATAAATTTTATTAACAACTAAAAATTTTAAAGGGGTCGTAATCCTCTGTACTCTTTAAGATCCATCATTGAAGGTACCCGACTTTTTCTTCTATCTTCCATCCACTAGATCGAGGATCTTTGATGCACTCTAGGAGAATCGAAGATGACTTGATTTAGCTACTTTCAAATCGTCCAAACTAAAACGTATACAATACCATGAAAAACTTTCAACGCTTGTTTGTGCACCAGATTTGACATCTTCTATAGATAAAGAGTTAGGAACATACACGAATTCTCCACCAACTATACACTTTTAACTTAAAAAAAAACTTTTACTAGGTCTAAAGGAGAATCTGTACGCATCAAATAAAATCATGGAGAACCATAATACATTACAACGAAAAGAATATTGCATCACCCCAAGGGAACTGTGCATCACACGGGATCATGATGTACAATCCTCTATGTAGTAGTGTACAAATAATATTTGATAGTGTGATAATATGTGGAAAACCCCTTGAGAGTGTATGCATTCATCTCACAGTAAATATATAGAACCCCTACACTATACATTACATTTCATTATTTAACATACCCCCATCAGTCGGAGCTGGAGGAGGACGAATGCTAAGACTGGACTTGAAAGATAAAAACAACTGTGTAGGAAGACCTTTAGTAAAAATATCTGCTAACTGATGAGATGAGGACACATACAACACACGCACTTGCCCCAAAGCAACACGTTCTCTTACAAAGTGTCAGGGCCGTTCCTATCATTTTTGGGGCCCAGGGCGGAACTTAGAAATGACCCTCTATATATATATACAATTAGAAAGTAGCAAAAACAAGTAAACAATTAACAATTTAGCAATTACCATTTAGCGGTTAATATCGAATAAACCCAATCAACTTTTCACAATTTCTCAATTAAGTCCCTAAACTTTTTTTTCAATTGTTTAAGTCCCTAAACTATGTTTGTCTTATTCAAAAGTATATATTTTTGACCGGCTACCGGATTAGCCGGTAAAATCAACTGATAAAACAGAAATGTTTAGGGACTTAATCGCTAAAATATGGAAAGATGGTAGGTTTTTTTACAACATTAATCAAGTGAAAAACTAATATAACTTGTTTGGTAACCGGTCAAACAGGTCAAATATATACTTTTGAATAAGACAAAAATACTTTAGGGACTTAAACAATAAGAAAAAAAGTTTAGGGACTTAATCGTGAAAATGAAGAAAGTTAATAGGGTTTTTTCAATATTAACCCTTATAAAGGGTATGCAATTACTAATCAGCAAAACAACTAAACAAGTAATGAAGTAAATAACTAGAAAACATTAAAGGAGCGAAACACCTTTGGTTGAAGCTTTGAATTGTCAAAAACTTGATTAAAAATTCTTGAGACTTGAATACTACACTGGAGATTCTGAGAACTCTTGATGGGGATCAAAAAATATTGATTGTGCTCTCTTCTGATTACAAACAAAAAGAAAAACCAATTATTAGTTAATCAAATATACAATAAACAATATGATTACTGATTACAAGTATTTAAAAGACAAATTAGGAAAAAATCCAATGAAAACAATAACAATACCTTAAGAGTTACAAACCTACAGGTAATCACATTATGTCTAATATCTTATATCTGTTCAGAAAATGAGAATCAGAGAAGTCTAATTCGATATGAACAGAAGGATAAATTTAGATTCAGAGAAGAGAATTATGAATCAATGTTCAAGATGGTTGAATCATTGTGCAGATCACAGATGCGAATTACGATTGGCAAGAAGCAAACAACGAAAAGTACTTACTTAAGACAAACCGGCAATTGCGTGTGAGCATGTCAAGGCTGTTCTCCTTCGCAATCTTCTATACGAACTTGTCAATCGAAGCGTCACACCAGAGAGTAGCCTCGATTTCGCATCCATGGGTGTGTGTGTGTGTGTGTGTGTGTGTGGTGCGTCGTGTCTCTACGTGGTCTCTTCGATTTCTCTGCGTGGTCTCTTCGATTTCTCTGTTTGGTGGTATTCCAGCGGCTAAGCAAGTAAGCAGTAAGCAAACGAGGAGTGAGGGTTGGATGAGGGATTGAGGGTTTTGCTTCACAGATACTACAGTCTACATACCCTAAAAAATTTTTTGAGGCCCTCTCTGTTTTGGGGCCCTGGGCGGGAGCCCACTTTGCCCTCCTCTTTCACCGGCCCTGCAAAGTGTAAGTCAATTTCCACATGTTTGGTACGTTGATGTTGTACTGGGTTGTTTGCTAAAAACATGGCACTTACATTATCACAAAAAACAACTGTGGCACGTGAAAGAGGAAGATGTAACTCAATCAAAAGATTACGAAGCCAGGCAGACTCGGCAACAACGTTAGCAATACCACGGTATTCAGCTTCCGCACTTGAACGGGACACAACATGTTGGCGTTTAGAAGACCAAGAAACAAGATTGTCACCCAGATAAATGCAGAACCCAGAAGTAGACCGACGTGTTTCAGGACAATCGGCCCAATCGGCATCAGTATAACAAACCAAACGATTTACAGAGGATGGGCGGAGAAAAAGACCATGAGAAATAGTACCATTTAATAACGAAGAATGCGTTTGAGGGCATTCAGAAATGGTTGGCGAAGATCATGCATATACAGACATATTTGTTGTACAGCATATGAGATTTCCAGACAAGTGATCGTGAGATACTGCAAAGCACCCGCAAGACTACGATAAAGAGTTAGATCATCGACTGGTTTGCCAGAGGAGGGTAGTTTAGACTTGGTCTCAGCTGGTGATGAGCAAGGATGACAGGTATCCATGCCAGCACGAGAGATGATTTCTTGGGCAAAAACTGATTGAGACAGAAAAAGACCCGAAGATGAGCGTTTGGCGGAGACCCCTAGAAAAAAGGAGAGAGCGCCAAGATCTGTCATTTTGAACCCAGATGAGAGACGAGAGATGACATGATTGACTAGAGATTGGGAGGAGGCTGTCAGAATGATATCATCAACATATAGTAACAGGTAAATGATATCACGATCGTGATGATAGGCGAAGAGAGAGCTATCAGATTTGCTCGGATGGAAACCAAGAGAGGTAATGAAGACAGCGAAGCGGTGAAACCAAGCGCGGGGAGCTTGTTTGAGGCCATAGAGTGCCTTTCGAAGGCGACAGACATGCTGCGGGAAGTTAGGATGAACATAGCCATGTGGTTGTTTCATATAAACTTCCTCTGATAATTCGCCATTTAGAAAGACATTTTTAACATCAAGCTGATGAATCGGCCAGTTGAGAGAGATGACAATGCTGAGGACCATCCTGACAGTGACTGGTTTGACAACTGGACTAAAGGTTTCATCGTAGTCAAAACCAGGCATTTGAGAGGACCCTTGAGCAACTAGACGACCCTTGTAGCGGTCAAGACGACCCTGACTGTCGAACTTGTGACGGTATAACCTACGACAGCCAACAATGTTGACTTGTGGTGGAGAAGGAACCAGATCCCATGTGTGATTTGAAAGAAGGGCAGACATTTCGTCGTCCATGGCTGCCTTCCAATTTGGATCACGAATCGCCTGCGCAGGCGATTTGGGAATTGGAGAAAGAGAATCAACTGCTGAGAGATTTAAAATTTGCCGAGGTTTGAGACTGCCAGTACGCGAGCGAGTAGTCATGGGATGGGTGGAGGTAGGAGCCGTTGTTGGGGAAGAAGTGGTAGCTACAGGAGCGGGTTGCACAGAAGTACTGTGCGGAGATTGAGGCACGACAGACGAGTGATTTTGGTCATCGTCTGTAGGAGAATTATCAGTGGGAATGAGTGAATCACCAGAGGTAGTCGAAGCAGTGGTGGGAGCAGAGGGAGTGGTGGATGAAGAGTCATTTTGGTCAGTAGTCAGCACAGTAGGTGTGGTGACATCATCAACCAACACATCATACTCAGAAGGAGATGGTGGGACATTAAACGATGCATACGGAAAATGGTCTTCATCAAAAACCACATGGCGAGAGATAAGAATACGGTAAGTAACTAGATCATAACATCGATGACCACGATGACAAGATGAAGGACCCAGGTATACACAGGAAGTAGAGCGAGGGGAAAGTTTGTTTGGGGCCGTGGAAGAGAGATTTGGATAGCAGAGGCAACCAAAAACACGTAAGTGTGTGAAAACGGGGAAAGTGCCGTATAAGATCTCACAGGGAGTTTTGGAGGCCAGAGTGGTAGTGGGAAGAATATTCAGAAGATGAACGGACATGTTGAGAGCTTCAACCCAGAATTTAGGTGGAAGAGAGGCTTGAAACAGAAGAGTGCGGACGACATTGTTGATTGTGCGAATGGCTCGTTCAGCTTTGCCATTTTGTTGTGATGTGTAAGGACAAGAAAAGCGAACTTTAATTCCATGTTTTTGAAAAAGTTCAAGTAATTTAGTATTATTGAACTCACGTCCATTATCACACTGAAAAGATTGCATATCTGTTTTAAACTGATTTATAACATAAGCACGAAAGGTAGTAAACACCTGAAACACGTCAGATTTCACACGCAAAGGGAACACCCATAAAAAATGAGAATAATCATCCTAAAAAAGTATATAATATTTAAAACCACTCAAACTGGGTACAGGAGATGTCCACAAATCAGAATGAACCAGTTCAAAAATCTGTGAGGTCTTAGTTGTAGATTTTGCAAAAGACAAGTGACAATGTTAACCTAATTGACAGGCATGGCACGTAGGTAACATTGCATTGGAACAAGAAATAAATTTACGAGAACGTAAAAAATTAAATGTAGATTGCCCGGATGACCAAGACGGCGATGCCACACATGAGGAGACATGGTGACCATAGCAGTAGCAGAGGACACAGATGGCTGAGAGGGCTGAAGAACAGGGTAGAGATCACCGGTACTGTCAGAGCGATGAAGAAGACGTCCTGTATTAAGATCCTTTATGGAGAAACCAAATGGATCAAATTCAATAGAAACCCAGTTATCAAGAGTGAACTTGCGCACATAAATTAGATTCTTAACCATATGATCAGAACCAAGAACATTTTTCAGTGCCAATTTGTTTTGTGATAAGGGAAGAAATGTATCACCTGTGCAAGAAACCGGAAGTAATACACCATTTCCAACCATGATTACTTTTGACTTGCCACAAGGTTTAAGAGAAAGTAGATTACCTTGGTTGAATGACATGTGGGAGCTTGCGCCAGTGTCCATGTAGTAGTTGTTATCCTAATTCTGTGGAGGCTGCTGAATAGACATCGAGCTGAAGAGTGATGCTAAATCCGTGAACTGAGGCGGAGCTGCATGAGCGGGAGAGACTGGAGGAGGCGCAACATATAGTGCAGATGGAATGTGAGTCCCGATATGATTTGGTGTGAAATTAAGGCACCTGCTGACGATAGTGGCCCCCATGTTGGGAAGCCCGAGATTGCTGATGCAAGGCATTTTGAAGTAACTGAAGAAGCTGATTGTTGAAAGCCGGTGGAGCACTTGACTGACCTGCATCACGAGAATTACCTGTAAAAGAAGTAGTGTCATTAAAGGACCCCCCTCCCGCATTACCCTTAGATGTAACCCGACCCGTGTTTCAATTTCCCCGATTATTTTTATTTTTCCCTTTTCCATTATGATTAGTACTAGACGAGGAGTAGAGGGCAGAACTAAGGGAAGGTTGGGGTTCAAGGGTAGGCTCAGGTTGGTCTTCTCGTGATTCATGTAAAAGTAACATGTTCTTGGCTTCAAGGAAGGAGGGAAAAGGTTTAGTATGTGTGATGACATCAATTAAGCTTTGATAGGATGAATGTAAATTCTGTAGATATTGTAAGACAAGATCCTGATCAGTGATTTTAGTGTCAACATCAGCTAGGGAATTAGCAATATCTTTTAAGGTATGACAGTAATCAGTAATGGAAAGATCACCCTTTTTGGTGTACGAAAAAGAGTTTGAAGTTGAAGGCTACGTGATAATTTATTATTCAAGAAATGGGCATCAAGTGCCTCCCAAAGGTCATGTGCAGTGCAATTGTCTTTGGTGATAAGATTAAGTAAATTAGGTTCACATGTGGAATAAAACCAGGAATTAATGCGAGAATCTATGGCTTCCCAATCCTCATCATCAGGATATTAGGTTTTGATTTTCCAGTAATGTGACCCATGACTTTTGCACCTTTACACACATCAGTAAAAATCCGACACCACAATTTATAGCGTGAACCATCAGTGGTTAACTTGAAACTAAACTGAGGATAAACATTACCAATAGCAAAAACTAGTTGGGAGGCTGTGGGATTTGGGGTTGTTTGTGAGGGATTTCCTGTCATGACTAATTATAATGATATTTGCGAAAAATAAAATTAACGGGAAAAGTAAAAACAGGAACGTGCTCACCAAGTAATCGAGAAGGAGATGACGGCAAAAGACAGAAGCGGCGGCATCGGTTGAAAATCTGCGGCAGCAGCAGGTGGTTGGTGGAGGCGGCAGTAGATCTGCAATCGGAGATCGACAGCAGCAGCGGTGGCAAGAGACAGCAACAGCGGTGGAGACAGCGACAGCCGCAGCAGTAGGTGGTTGAGATCAAGCGGCAAAAGAAGCAGTCGGCGCTGAAGAAGCAGCCGCAGCAGCGGCGAGGGAGATGGGGCGGCTGAGATCAAGCGGCTGAAGAAGCAGGCGGCGCTGAGATCGAGCGGCTGAGGAGGCAGGCGGCGCTGAGAAGGCAGCAGCGGCAGGGAGGCGCAGATCCGCAGGGGGGCCGACGGGGCTGTACTGGCGACGGGCGGTGGCGGCAGAAGCGGGTCCGACGAAGGGTGGTGGCCGGAAAAAATTAGGGTTAGGGATTAGGCTCTATACCATGTGATAATATATGGAAAACCCCTTGAGGGTGTATGCATTAATCTCACAGTAAATATAGAACAATAATTTACATAAGTGACCCCTACACTATATATTACATTTCATTATTTAACAGATGGGCAATCAAATAAAATTTTAAAGTAACATTGTTTGAAATTGTTCATGCATTGAGCATTCTTTTGTTTCTATCTACCATTACTAAAATGCATTACATATTTATATATTATCATTCTTTTGTTTCTATTTAGTATTCTAAAGGGAAATATATGCTAAGCATCATTATGTACTAATAAGTGTATTGGAAAGTAAATTTTTTCATAAATTTAATTATATAAAGGGTATAGATATATGTACTCCATCCCACATAATTAATGGTATATTCGGAATCATCCCAAATTAAGTGTATACATTTCTTTTTACATCCGTAAATAGATGGGTTTAATTTAGATGATTCCGAATATACCATTAATTATGTGGTGTTAAAAATTGACTTTTTAAAATTAATTAATAAGTAAAAGCAAACTGCCATTTTATTGATCAAAATGTTGTAATTATTATATTTTCTTAAAACTGTGTATTTTCATCTAGTAATTAATGTATTTTGGGATAAAAGAAGTATATAATTTGTACGTTGTAGCATAAGTTCAAAACTTATAACTTTTAACTATACATTAATTAGGGTTTAGTCAGTATATACAATGATAACCTATCCTTATTTTAAATATTAATGAAAAATAGTCTATTTTTTTATTTAATTTCTGTATCAAAATGGTCGTCTATGTTCTCTACATAAAAAATTGGTTGTATTGTTATGAAAAACCTAGATTCTATCTATTACGTAGAAATTGTTATATTGGTATAGAAAACTAATTACGACATACGTATCATGCATATTGACGATAAGAAAAAGTAGACGTAGCATATCAGTAATTATTAAAAGTAGGTTGTAGTGACTCCTAAACCCTAGTAATTAATTACTTTACTTATTTCCCAAAATCCTAAAACTCACCACTTAATTAATAAAAAGCCATGAAATCTGATCGAATGTCTATACAAATTTAATTTGAATGCATGCATTTAACCTCTTGTTTTTTTTATGGAAGATGAAATTGAAAGGTTGTCTCGAAATGCTACATCTCCCAACCATTACTTTTAACTGCTACTCAAAAAATCATATATAAATCCAATTACTGTGTGTTTTAGTGTGTGTAATATGCATGTAAGACAGACATGAACACATCATCAAGAAATGAAAGATGCTTTCGTGGTTACAAAAGTTCCCAGAAGATCTTACTTGTTGGTGAAGGTGATTTCTCTTTTTCTGCATGTTTAGCTCGGCAATTAGGCACTGCTGAAAACATCGTTGCTACTTCGTTCCTCAAGAAAGGTCTGTGATTCTGTCAATTGAAATCTATTTAATTTAATTTCTCTCGATCGATAAACATTACTAAAACCTCAATCATCATGATATAGAAATTGATTAATCCATTTGTCAATTACATTATTCATAGATTTGCTGGTTCAGAAGCATTGGACGTGCATACCACACCTTGAAGAACTTGAGAGATTAGGGGGTTCATTGTTGTACAAAGTCGATGTGAACGATATGCACATGCATCCTGTTCTCAAGAAAATGAAGTTTGATGTTATAATCTACAATTTCCCACATGCGGGTCATTACGATAACTTAACCGAACGCGACTTTGTATTAATCGAGTAAGTACTTATGATCCATCGGTTTAATTAGTTATATATACGTATATAATTATATACATATATGTGATTGAATTGGTGGTGCAGGTTGCATAGGGAGTTGGTGGAGGCTTATTTCAAGAGTGCAAGAAAGATGTTGAGTGAAGATGGAGAGGTGCATATTAGGCATCGAGATGATTCGCCGTACGATCAATGGAATGTGGTGTTGCTAGCAGATGAAGCTGGTCTGAAGTTGAAGGAGAAAGAAGGTTTTGAGAAAAGTGATTTTCCTGGTTATCATAATAAAAGAGGAGGGGATGTTAAAACCAACAAGACTTTTCCTATTCAATGTGCTTTTACTTTCAAGTTTGTTCTTGATTTACCAGATTTTGATTTTGGTGATTGGTCATATTTCAGTTTAGTTTAGGATGGAATTAATATATATTAGCATGCATGCATGCCACTCTTTTGTATTTGTAGTTATATATATGTGTCTTCCAGAACTATCTTTTTTCTCATATATACATATATGGCCGGTCTTTATTTTTGTTTAATTTGTTTAATTGAATATAATTAAACGATTTTTCTATAAAGTTCAAAGTATTTTTTTGAAATAGAGACATACACAAGAAAGTGACAAAATCAGGCCCTTTTGCGGCGGTCAAATTTGTCACAAAGCCGTTGTAAACGCTTATTTGCGACGGCTTTGCGACCGAATATGGCGGACGCAAAAAGGCTCGTCGTAAAAAACTTTGCGACGATTTGCGTTAGTCTATCTTTGCGTCAGATTAGCGTCCGTTTATCTTTGCGACAGAATTGCGACGAATTTTTTGCAACTGATTTGCGTCAAATCCGTTGCGACGGATTTGCGACGACTATTATTATTTGCGACGGATTTGTGATAGCTTCGATCACAAATTCACTCTGAATTAATGGTCTATACTGTCGCAAATACGTCGCAAAAAACTGGCAAAATTTTGTTGTTTATTCATTTATTCTAATATGGAGATCGAGAAGAACAGCGGCCCGATGATGGAGCAAGAATGGTGCCGCTGATGGAGCGAAACGGCGCCGAAGAGGAGCAGAATTGCGGCGAGCAAGAAGAAGACACCAATACTTTTCTAGGGTTGTTCAGCGCTGGTTCTTGTATTTGTCTTTGTTGGTTCTTGTTTTTGTGCTGCTAGGTTGTTTTAGATACTTAAGTAATTATACATTAAAAATATATTAAAAATAACTGAAAAATAAACTATTTGTTACTACAAATCATTTGAATAATATTAAGTATTTAAAAAGTAAACATAATATAGTATTAATAAAATCATATTTTTTATAAGAATTAACATTTATATGGTATAATTTTAAGTTTACAAACATATTTTATAACTAATTAGTTTTAAAAAATTATTCACGTAATACGTGGGTTCATAAACTAGTTAATTTATATAAGCGATTTCGTTCACTTTTATTAAGCTTTTAACCCGAGAATAAAGAAAACAAAAAAAGGTCCATCACAAAACTCTTGCAAATTTCCAGTCTTTATGACGGATTTGTGACGGATTTACGTCGTAATTAAACTTTTTAATTTTCTAAAAAATAATTTCTTATCAGAAATCATGTGTATTCACGACCACACATTAATATATGCATTTTTATAAGCATAAAAGATTAAAAGAAAAAAAAGCCACACAATTTGTATACGTGAACCTTCACAAACAACGAATCATAAACTTTGTAACGTATATAAAATCAATACAAACGTACACGAACATATCTATAAACATGTATATAAAAGCGCATATTTTATCCAAACTCAAGTTTTAGGTATTCAATTACATAATCAATGTTCTTTCCCGTTTGTTTGAACTTTTTAACATGAGAATAAAGAAAACAAACGGTCCGTCGCAAATCTCTCGCAAATATCCAGCCTTTGCGACGGAACTAAACATTTTATATTTTTAGAAAATCGTTTCTCATCAAAAATCACGTGTACTCACGACCACACACTAATATATGTATTCTAATAAGCGCAAATTAATTTTAAAAGAAAAAATCCATACATCAAGTATATGTGTACCTTAATAAACAACGAATCATAAACTTTGTTACATATATAAAATCAATACAAACGTAAACGAACGCATCTATATGTACGTATATAATAATAAATATCTTATCAAAACTCAAGTTTTATGTATTGGAATACATAACCCATATTTGTACCCGTTTTATAAGTTTTTTTAACCCGAGAGTAAAGAAAACAAAAAGAAAGTCCATCGCAAACCTGTCGCAAATTTCCCCTCTTTGCGACAGATTTTCAACGAACCTAAACTTATTATTTTTTAGTAAATTATTTGTCATTAAAAAGCATGTGTACTCACAACCACACATTAATAGATGTATTTTTCTAAGCATAAAAAATGTTCGAAGAACAAATCACACAACTTGTATGTATATATACCTTTCATGAACAACGAATCATAAACTTTGTAACTTATATAAAAGTAATACAAATATACAAGAGCATATATATAGGCAGTACATAAATAAAACAAAATATATCCTATCCAAACTCAAGTTTATGTACTTAATTACAAATCGATGTTCATATCTTTTTTTTAAGCATTTTAAATTGAAAAATCAAGAAAAGAAACAAAAGTCCGTTGCAAATCTCTCACAAAGTACCGGTCTTTGCGACGGGTTGTGTCGGCAAATTTGCGATGGATTTGCGTCGGGCGTTTTTGCGACGGATTTTTGTAAACATTTTTTATTTGTTATTTTATTAATATTCTTCGTTGGAATTGTGACGGATTTTGCGATGAACTTTTTTTCTCTCGCAAATTAGTATTTTATTTGCAATGGATTTTGTCGGTCGCAAAATATTTCTGCCGGTCGCAAATCTGTCACAAATGGGTCAAAGTTTGCGATGGATACAATCCGTCGCAAATTTCCGTTGCAATAGCCACTTTTTGTAGTAGTGTTTTGTGTGTTAAAAAAATCTTCTCAAAGCTGTTTAAAAGAAAAGAGCTTGAAAGATCAGGGAATAACTGTATGCTCACCATGCGCGTAGATGGCTTTCTAATTCCATTGGGCCTAAGAAAATTGTATAAATGCCAATAAAGGACAACGCACTTGAGATGATCATGATTACCTGACAGTCATACTTAAAGCGGTGGCGTCACAAGATCTTTGGTTTGACATGCCTTTATTGGTGTCACGGGTTCAAATAATGACATAGACCTTTTGAATATGTCACTACTCTTCCAAAAATATTTATGAAGGCAACGGAAATTTGCGGGTAAAACCATGTGCACTACGACCCATTTGGGAAATCAGAAAAATTTTCAATTTAGTTATTAGTGTGTTTAGTGGAAATAAATATAATATAATTTTAAGTGTATTTGGTTAAAGATGTAGGTTGTGATAATTGGAATCTGAATTTAATTACATGTTGGTAGGAATGAAAATTTTATATAAACAAAGATTTTGATGAAATATAAATAAAATTTAACTTTTTATTTATCTAATTCAAAATTCCAAACAAGTTGGCCAGATACACCAGAAAGGTTCATTTGATACGTTAGAATTGAAAGGATAAATCATATGACGCAATTGCTGATTTTTCAATAGAAGTTGATAGGAATTAAGTTTAGTATAAATTTTATTTTTTTCTTTATCAAAATAAACTACTAGAAAAATGCTTACAATCGACGGAAGGCTACTGCTACGGCATTCATTGCCAAAACTAGCCTGACTTCGCGATGACTTTTTCGTCGCAGAAAAGTTTTGGTTCGAGCATATGGCGACGCAGATTTGACGATGGCATGTCATCGCAGAAGCTCTTTCGCGACAAGTTTGTGACTTTGACTTTTTTCGTTGAAAAATTACTTTTTTTGTTCTAGTTACAAAAAAGAATTAAAAAACATAGAAATTGAATAACTTTTTTTAATATATTTTTAAATTGGTCTTTATCTTTGTGTGTTATTGGTTAATAACAATTATAAATTTAAATGAATTCTTTATCTATGATTCAACCATAACTGCTTCGGTTTTTACTATGTGCTGGATCATTAACTGGAAGCTTAATGACTCAATTGTTTTTCCATCCAAGGTATCGGTGATCGATATGCCACTTTGTTTCATTCGAAGTTGATCGTTTTATTGGATAAACTCTAGGTGAATAAGAATTTATCTTGGTGCAATTCGTTTATATGATCCCTACTCAAAGTCGTCTTATTAGTTGTTTTGTACTTTGTACGTGCCTTTTAACATCTCACTTGAGGCACTACAAGAAAAACAACAAAATCAAACGAAGGCTTGTCGTCACAAAAAGTGCACCAAGACAAAACACAATTGCTTTTTGTGGTGATACTGCCATTGTAAAAAGCCAATTCATTTATTATAATTTTTTTACACCAAAATTGCTATTTTTGTGATAAAAAGACCGTCTTTTTTTCAAGACTTAATTCAACAACGACTTTTTTATACCTTCAGCGTCGGCGCTATATATAGGGTTTTCAATGAAATTATTGCTGTTGAAAAATAAACAATTTTTGATAGTCAAACCAGTGTGATTAATTAAATTTGTCATGGGCACCTCTAATTAATGTAAGATCCACAATTTGCTATATATATATATATATATATATATATATATATATATATATATATATATATATATATATATATATATATATATATATATATATATATATATATATATATATATATATATATATATATATATATATATATATATATAGAATATGGTTCGAGAGAGTACCACCCAAATGCAGCGCACCAGAAGGTACCACCTTTAAAAAAACTTTTTTAAAATTTTTTTTTCATAAACATGTTTTAATTATCATTATGAAGATCGTATGTAAATTTCACATACATTCACATCTCCTAGCTCCTAAAAAATGATGTGAACACACACTTACATAATTTTGAAGACATGTGAACATGCATTTATGTGATGTGTGTTTTCATGCACTTAGAGTGTTCGGATTTGCGTGAAATTCACATATGATCTGTGTAATGCTAATTAGAACATGTTCATGAAAAAAAATTTCAAAAAATTACTTTTAAGGGTGGTACCTTCTGGTGCGCTGCATTAGAGGTGGTACTCACTTGAACCTATATATATATATATATATATATATATATATATATATATATATATATATATATATATATATATATATATATATATATATATATATATATATATATATATATATATATATATATATATATATATATATATATATATATATATATATATATATATATATATATATATAGTATTTATTTGTTTATTTTCTTCATTAATTGGCCCATCTAAATGAAGAATCCACTAATATATTAACCCAAACAGGCAAACAAACACCTTACCTCCAATTCTCCAAATCACAAAACCGGCTGTCACCGAATTTGGTCCACATAAAAAAATGCGTAACGTATACGATGATTCTAGTGATAAACTTTACTCGATTACGTTAAATGAATAACTAATTTGACACATGGATATCGATCCCTTATTTAATTCGTCACGTGTCAAAACTTCAATCTACCACATGTTATTACTAAAATTAAGTTTTAATTAAAATCAAATCCAATTCAATCTATTATTATTTAATCTAATATATAATTAACTTAAATCTAATAAACTCAATCTATTTATAATTATATCATGTAATTTTATAAATATTTACTTTTACTTTTTTTTTTAAATTCAATTGATCATGTACTACATCTATAATAAATACTATTAAAAGGGTAACTAAATTGTCATTTGTCATATTCTCATGATGCCAAGTGATATCTTTTATTAATGATAATTGTTAATTAATAATTTTGTATTAAATTAAGAATTTTAAATTAATTTACTTTTAAGAAAATATTATGGTTAAATATAAAAATCCTATAAAATCATAACTTAACAAACAATATTTAAAAGACTTTTTTGCTTAATAAATATAAGAGTTAATTGCATAGATGGTTCTTTAACTATCCCCAAATTGCAGATATAGTCTTTTGTTAAAATGATTTATATATAAATTAATTATAATAATATATATTAAATATCATTAGTATTAAAAATTTAAATATTAATCTTTAACTTTAAGTTTATATACTTTAGAAAAATAAATTAATTAAAGTTATCCGAGTTAACGTAGTATTCTATTATTTGCAATTAAAAAAAAAAAAAAATTGATCGCTGTCTTTAAGAATTGGAAGCTTCCGAATTGCATGCAGACAGGCAGACAGCAGCACCTATGGTTTCTAATTTCTTCTCCCATTTCATTTTCACATTTTTTTTTTCTCTTCTCTTCTCTCTCAACAAAAAGTCAAAAACCAAACCAATCGATTAATTGATCCATAATAACATGATCAGATCGCAGATTTTTAGATCAAACAATCAATGGTTAGCTGTCGTCTCCATTACAATCTTCGCCATAGCTTTCGTCGCTGCAATCTCCTACACCTCAAACTCTCTCTCTCTCGCCTCTCTTCCTTCTTCCCCATGGCCATGGCGATGGCCTTCTTCTTCTTCTTCATTCTCTATTCCTTCCTTCAATCTCCATTATCACTCACCACCGTCACTGTTAAACCCTAAAACCGCACTCTACTCAATGTTCAAAGTACGTAATTCATCCATCGATCTCAATCTCTTGTATATACTTTCATATAATCATAATATTGTGAATTGATTATTTTGATTTTGAAAGTGATTGATTGATTTTTGAATTTTTTTGATGTGTTTTTTGGGGATTAGTGTGATTCGGATGCGTGTAGAAAGCAGAATGGGAAAATGAATCAGAAGGTGAGTAAATTGATTAAGGAATTGAGAGATGAGACGTTGTTGAGAAGAAAAATGAAGAAGAAAGACGAGAAGCTAGAGAAGGTTGAAGCTGAGCTTGGTAGAGCTAGGGTTTTGATCAGAGATGTTTGGATTAATCGTAACCGTTCATCTTCTGGTTTTGATGATGATCCTGATTATGTTCCTGACGGAAGTATCTACAGAAATCCGTACATGTTTCACAGGTACTTCCAACTCAATTTAAAGGGTTAATATCGAAAAAACCCCATCAACTTTCTTCAGTTTCGCGATTAAGTCCCTAAACTTTTTTTCTTATTGTTTAAGTCCCTAAACTATTTTTGTTTTATTCAAAAGTGTATATTTGACCTGTTTGACCGGTCACCAAACAAATTATATTAGTTTTTTCACTTTATTTATGTTGTAAAAAACCCACCAACTTTTCATATTTTAGCGATTAAGTCCCTAAACATGTTTGTTTTATCAGTTGATTTTACCGGCTAATCCGGTAGCCGGTCAAAAATATACACTTTTGAATAAGACAAACATACTTTAGGGACTTAAACAATTGGAAAAAAAGTTTAGGGACTTAAACGAGAAAATGAGAAAAGTTGGTTGGGTTTATTCAATATTAACCCCAATTTAAAATATTCGTTTTAAATCCAATTGCTTTCACACTTGAAACACGCTTCGTGATTCTTTTTTTTTTTTTTCTTTAATAAAAGATCGTGTATATCAATCAAACAAATCCACTAGATTTACATAACGTAAAGGGTTAATTATAGTGTAGTAATGAAATCCAAGGAATATAGAAAAATCATATAAATAAATAAATAAATACACACACATTGATACCGCTCATTATGCAGTGCAGCAGATGGTACTAACTTTAAAAAACTTTTTAATTTTTTTCATAAACATAATTTAATTATCATTACTTAGATGATATGCAAATTTCACATTCATTCACATCTTCTAGTTCTTTAAAAATGATGTGAACGATCACTTACATAAATTTGCATTTATGTAAACATACATTTATTTTATGCATGATTTCATGCAGTTAACATGTGTGAATGTGTGTGAACTTTATATATCATCATTGTAATATTAATTAAAACATGAATGTGTGTGAAATTTATATATCATCATTGTAATATTAATTAAACATGTTTATGAAAAAAATTCAAAAAAATTATTGTTAAGAAATGTATATTCTGATACGATGCATAATAACTCACTTGAAACCTAAATCTACGCGCGTATACATATAAACACACACATTGATTGTTCATGGAATCGTCAGTCAATATGGGATGGTACCTTTTATTGTATAAAAAGATAATTATTTGTCAATGTATTACATGTGATATATTTATAAGATATGTTTTTTAAAAATACATATAAAATTAAATTAGCATATTACAATTATTAATTTTTTGATAGTTAAATGCTAATATGAAAACCCAATAAATAAATTATAGATAGATAATAATAATAATAATAAATACGAAATTCTTCTCATGTTTAGCATTTCTGTTTGAAAGCCAGCATTTTTTTCCAAGTTATAAAGTTTGTTCCTATTTCACAAGAATGGAATACAACCATAAAAATCGTCCTACAAATGAGTTGATAGTACAGCTTTTTTAAAAGAAGCCTAAATGAACTAAGGATGCTTTGGTATATATGGTACTACAGTTGAATTAACATAATTTAATCAAGTAGGGTACACAAACTTCTTTTTATCATATGTTGAGTTCGGCAGACGATAATTTTTGGTGTAAAGTTTTTAATATAACTGAAAAGTGAAAACATGATAATTTTTAAAAAATATATTTTTTTAAAATGAGATTTGTAGACTTAGCGTAAAAAATAAATTGGTCAACTAAACAGACCATTATTTTTTAGTTAAAAGATAGAAAATAAATTTTAATATAAGTTATATTTAATTCAGTTCTTTACTAAAGTGGAGAGAATCATAAAACATAAAATAAAATTGAATAAATTATATAAAATGATTAAACCGGTCCTACCTAATTCTATATAATGAAATTAAAGAATTAAATGATTAAGTAATCGATCTAATGGTAGGGATGACAACGGGACGAGTTCAGAGGGGAATGAAAATATTGTTCCCATTTAAAGAAACCATGGGTATTAAACGGGGATCCTAATGGGGTACGCGGGGAAACCCGTGGGGAATCGGGTAACCCATTTATAAATCAACGATATGAAATGTAATCACATGTTTCATAATTTAAGCTTAAAACGTCTATGTATGTTAAAATTACAATACTAATACTAAATTAAATTTGTATCCCTATCAAATGATAACAAAAAAACATTGTTTCAATAAATTATATGTAAATAAATAAGTTTTTTTAATTATACATAATAATTTTTATGTATAATATATAAATTAGATAAAAATATTTATCTTTTATATATAATATTTATACAATATAAATAGCATGTTGCTATTAAAAGTAATTGGGGTATTCGGAGATTTAAACGGGTTATCTAAATCGGGTATACGGGGGGACGGGTATTATAAATACCGTACCCGCCTCATGACCCCATCCTCCGTTAAACTTAATCGGGTTTGGAAAAACTCGTCCCATTTAAATCGGTTTTCGGCTTTTCCCGTTGGGTTCGGGTTTTTTTACCATGCCTGTCTAAGGGGTTGATTAGATATTATATTATATTTCTAGCTCCACCATAGAAAAAATGTTTGCTTTTTTTCAATGGTTTTGAAAGCAATTAATGAGACACGAACACTAGAAGTTAATACGATGCTGGATTCTCGGCCGAAAACGTTGCACCATTCGTTGATCAATGCAATGTGAAGCTTCTGCTTCATGTTGTACAACATATAAAAATATACATTAAAATTTGCAATTTACAAGAAATAATGTCACATGCCTCCCTAAAATTTGCGGATGCGTACGTTGTCGGTCGTCTTGTGTTTTTGAGATTCTTTAAAATAAACTAATTAAAGCATTGAATTTCGTTTGAAATAAGCATAAAACGTTTCATTCTACTATCAACTTATACAACGAAATCTTTTTTAATACAATTTATGTAATGACGTTTATGTTTCTTATCAAACACATAACTATGTTTTCATTCTTTGTCAATTTATGCAACAAAGTAAATTTTATAAAGATTTATGAAATTATGTTTGAATTTGTTATTAAAACATACAACATTTAATCTATATATTTATTGGGTCATCTGTTAGATTGTCATAGATCGCTCAAATTTTCATATGGACACATATATGTGTACAAATTTTGATGCCACCATCCCCTTAATAAAGTAAGCCGGGCGAAAAAAATATCAGACTTTAACATCCCCTTAATTCTACATCCTTGTCACCAACATTATTAAAAGAAATAAAGATCATCGTCAAGTAATCTGCGATAATCGCGGGGGATTCGAAATAACCGATTAATGTAATTTTAATTGATTCATATGGTAAAATTCGATTGTTTACGTTAAATGGTGATATGATAATCTTTGTGGTGAAAATTAATTGTTTACTTAAAAGGAAATCTGATTCTCGTGATAAAAATTAACTATTACTTTAACCGTTATTCTCAAATCTCCATGATTATCTCCAATTACTTGAACATGATCTCCCATTAAGTCATTGTGAAATTTTAACCGATGATAATTTTAAAAGACAAAACTTGAAATTCCTGAAATCTCTCAAATGAAAAAGAGAGCAATTAGGGGTGCTCATAAAAATCTGAATCCGAGCATCCGAAATCCTATCCGAAATTTCATATTCGGATTCGGATGGTAAAATTCCAGATTTTCGGATAATTCGATATCCGAAAATAAAAAAAAAATTTTATTTTTTTAAATCTTTTATATATTTAGTATTGATTATTTACATAATATTGAGTGTTTATTATTATTCTAATGTATATTTTTGAGTTTTATCTTGATATTATAGATTTATTAACTAATATTTTATATATTTTAGCTTTTTTAATCTTTTTTAGTCGTTTTGAGTAAAATATTTCCGGATACATTTAGTTTGTGATATATTTATCTTTAATATGTATTTGGATATATGAATTTGTATTTTAGATATTTAATTATTTGATTTAATTTAAATAAAAATATGAATTTTCGGACATTCAGATAGCAAAATTCACTATCCGAAATTCGTATATCCGATTTTAGACACCCCTAGGTGCAATAGGAGTGAGGGCATCAAGATAATTTTTAGAATTCAGAATGGATTCAACACAATTTTAAGAGTGAAATCGTTCAACATTCCAAGAACATTTCAGAGTAAGGTGTAGTTTGTTTGCTTAAAGGTGAAATGACTTTTTTATGGTTCCATTAAAAGGTAAGCAAACAGGATCTAACTAATTTTTTTTTTTATCAAACGCTATGGATTGCTGACTAAATCAGAAGCCAATTTCTGAATGAACCCATTCGGAAGCTACTAAACAAGGCCTTAATAGTTGGTACCCTTCAACTTTAAGTGTCGCTTTCTGTCGAAAATCGACACTTCATGTGTTTGTATCTGCATACATATCAAATATTTTCTCTCTTTAGAATTATTAGACGAATTGATGAATTTTGTGGGTTCTTGCTATGTTTAATGTTGCTATTGTAATAGTTTTTTAATGTTCCTAAACTTGATTTCCGCTAAATAATCAAGAAAATTTGTGTGGCATATATGCAGGAGTTACTTACTAATGGAGAAGCTATTCAAAGTATACATCTATGAAGAGGGAGAGCGACCCTTATTTCACACAGGTCCAACCATGAACATTTACTCTATGGAAGGAGTCTTTTTAAACTCGATCGAGAATGACCATAAGTTTCGTATATCTGACCCTGATCGAGCTCATGTCTATTTTCTCCCATTCAGCGTCGTCATGATACTCGATAACCTTTTTGATCCCATCATCCGTGATAAAGCGGTCCTAGAGCGTGTTATCGGTGATTATGTACACTTAGTTTCATCACGGTACCCTTATTGGAACCGAAGCCTCGGATCCGACCATTTCATGCTTTCTTGCCATGATTGGGTAGGTTATATATCCTATGTGTAGAAAGTAGGGGTGTAATCGAGTCGAGCCGAGTCGAGTATCACCAAGCTCGAGCTCGAACTCGATAATAAAACTCGAGCTCGACTATGGGTGTAAATGAGCCGAGCTACTCGTGAGCTACTTGAGCTCGACTCGCTAAAAGCTCGAAAAAAGCTCGAATTAAACGAGCCGGAGCCGAGCTCGAGCCTAAATTCGAGCTCGTTTAATAAACGAGCTCGAGCCCGAGCATCACATATCGAGCTCGCGAGCCTAAATGAGCTTAAACGAGCCTATATATAAATATATTTTTAAATTAATAAATATATATAATATATGGATTAAATAAATATAAATATATTAAAATAACAAGTTTTATATATTATATTAAAACATTATTTAAAAATTAACTAAAAAAATTAAATTAAAATATATAAATAAACGAGTCGATCCCGAGCCGAGCTCGAGCTTGGAAAATTATTCACGAGCCGAGCTCGAGCTTTACATATGAAGCTCGAAACGAGCCGAGCTCGAGCTTGAGCCTAGTACTTTTAAACGAGCCGAGCTCGAGCTTAAACGGGGCTCGAGCTCGGCTCGTTTACACCCCTAAGCTTGACTCGATAAACTACTCGACTCTGTTCGATTAAATTCAGGATAAAGGAAAGCAAAATATAAATACAAAATATTCAATCTAATTTTATCCCAACAACAAGAAGGAAGGTTTAAAATATAAGAATGTAAATTTAGGTTTAGGATACAACAAGAATATAAAAAAATGATAAAAATATAATATTACAAAGTTGAAAGATAAAAATGTAAACTTGTAAACTTTGGCTCGATTAGGCTCGCGAGAGCCTATTGAGCAGACTATTCTAATACTCGAGCTCGGCTCGATTACTACTCGAGTAGCTCGAGCTCGGCTCGATTAACTGCGAGTCGGTTTCGAGTTTTCTACGAGTCGATTCCGAGTAGCTCACGAGCTGTCTCGTCTTGTTTACACCCTAAGTAGTAAGAAATTAACATGCTTTAAAGTTGTAAATTTTTTTTACTGCTAAGGACCGTAAATTAACTCGTTATTATGGTTCTTGGGCAGGGGCCTAGAGCAACATGGTATGTTCATTCATTATATTTCACTTCGATACGATTACTATGCAATGCAAATACCTCAGAGTTTTTCAATCCTAGAAAAGATGCATCAGTTCCGGAAATCAATCTTCTTAAAGGCGAGAATTCTATGAATACCGGAGGTCTACCAGCATCAAAGCGTACGACGCTGGCCTTTTTCGCAGGCGGCCAATTTCATGGTAAGATTAGGCCGCTGCTCTTCCAACATTGGAAAGACAAAGACGAAGACATACAGTTATACGAAAAGGTGCCTAACAACGTCTCGTATAGTGACATGATGAAGACAAGCCGGTTTTGTATATGCCCAAGCGGGTTTGAAGTGGCTAGTCCACGAATAGTGGAAGCAATCTACGCCGAGTGTGTGCCGGTTTTGATTTCTCAACACTATGTTCTACCGTTTAGTGATGTTCTCAACTGGGATGCGTTTTCAGTCCGAGTGTCAGTGAGCGAAATACCGAATTTGAAGAAGATTTTGTTAGGGATATCGGATGAGAAGTATACGATGTTGCAGGAGAATGTTAAGAGGGTACGACGACACTTTTCGGTGAATAATCCAGCGAAAAGATATGATATTTATCATATGGTTTTACACTCGTTATGGTTAAGGCGGTTAAATTTACAGATTCATGGTTGATATATTGTTATAACTTGTATAATTTTGTTGCACCTATACAAGAAATATATCAGCAAAATTATAAAATTAAAATTCATATGTTTTATATCATCTGGTGACCAAGAATTTAATGGATTCGATCATATGTTTGTGAGCAAGTCTCAGATATCTAGTGATTAAAATTTCATGCGATCATGATTCTGGAACTTAAAATGAAATCATATCATAAAATTAAATTCATTATTGATTTCTAAAATCATGTTTTAAATACAAAAATATTTGTAAAGAGTGTTCTTACCCTGTAACTTACCTTCTTCCTCCTTCACCATCTTTGTCCTACATGAATCCACCACCTCGGTCCAGGGCCGGCCCTAAGAAGGGTCACACAGGCGACAGCCCAGGGTATCAAACAATCATGGGACATGATTTTTCAGTCAAATACATAATATAATAAGCTCTGTTTTGTTGTTTATTGTTCATATCTTCACTGTCAATGACAAAAACTATAATCTTAGACGATGATAACAATGAAATTAGAAGATGTAACAAGTGACAGAAACATATTAGTATCAAAATACATAATGTGTGCTACAAGAAACAGCGAGAAATTTTTTTTACTACTCAATTAGATGATTATTGTCTAAAAGTCGCATCAAATAATATAAGAAGTGATCAAACCTTTTTAAAAAATAGTATGTTGTTTTTTAAAAACGTTTAAAAATGCATTACTATTCAATCTTGCCCTGGGCATGAAAATGCTTAGAACCGGCTCTGCCTCCGTTTCTCACAACACCACCGCTCAGCCACTCATCAATAGAGCACCCATCGAGAGCAATCGACCACTACGACCATCGATGATAGACTACGGGAATTAAGGTTGAAGTGTTTTAAGTTGTGTTCATCGAAGGTTTTGGTTTTGATTGAAGGGTTCAGGCAGCAATCCTAGATGGTTTTCTGGATCATATCTTGTTTAAACAGGGATATACATCTGAATTTTTTTTCTAACTATATTGATTGGGCCTCCAACTTTGTTTTTTGTTATGTGTCTCACTGAGTCACTGTACCATTAATGGGCTGGCCCATGAGTGTATTGATTGGGCCTTTGTTCGGCCCAATCCATAAGTTTGCTTCCACGACAGCTAAGCACTATACGATTTCAATATTTCGTTGTATTCGCATCTCTGTTCAATATTTCTCACAAGAACGGTTGCTTTTTCCGATCTCTGATAAGTTTCTTCTTTAAGTGAGTCACATCCTTCTTTGAGATTCATTTGATCTTTGATACAATTGAATTAGAAAATCTTCAATTTCACTAGATTCGATTTGGCGTTTTTGGATTTGTTTCGTTGTAACTTCTGAAAGATCTTAAGAATCATGTCCTACGCATACCTCTTCAAGTACATCATCATCGGAGATACTGGTAATCGATTTAATCTCAATTTCTGATTCAATCACTGATATGTACTATCAAACTTTTGTGTGGATCTCGTTGTATTGTATAATGTTAATGCGGACAGGATGCGGCGATACAAGTATAGGCTGTTGTTAATTGTCGTAGAATTTGTTTCTATTGTTTTTAGATTGGCTTATGAAAATTCATATATTTGTTTGTTTCAACGGTATTGTGATTGTAGCGCTAGTCACTCGCTTAGGTTTGTCTATAATGATTTTTAGAGCCTGTAGAATGAAATATAAATTATCATCAAAGTCCTTAAAAGTTGTTTGGTTGGCCTGTGTAACTTGTATTGGGAGTCACACATATGTGAAATTTGAAATGGTTTGCTAAGTGGTTATAAGTAAGGGATTTGAAAGATTTGGCAGAAACTGGGTTTTATTTAGACTCAAGTTGTTGATATGATCATGAAAAGTTATAGATCCAAATGAAATTATTTGGATGTAAAATGCCAATAACCTCCAAATTTGTGGGAAGTTAGTAAGTTCTTGTGGATATATTCCACCCAATTTAATCCATGAGGTTCTCGTTTGGCTAACAAATGACGCTAAAAGATATTCCATTGTCATTATCCAGTCTAGTCCATCACACATCAAAAACCATGGCTTCTAAGGACCACAACATTCACATTCGTAATTGATGTAGGATGATACAAGATATTAATGGTACACAAATAACAAATGAAATATACCAAAAAAAAAAAAAAAAAAAAAACTCTATTTTTAACATAAATGCAAAGTGTTGTACACTTGTACTGTCATGGTTTCCAATGTAAGTAAGCTATCTAGTTTTACCTAATTGTTCTTTTGATGATGTCATAATCATTATCGTTAAGAGTAATGTTGATTGTTATGTGTTAGCTTTTACTTTGTGCATATATAATTCATATTGGCAATTTGGCATTCTATTTGTTACCGATTCACTATCTTCTTGGAGGTATGTATTCCTTGGCAAGTGAAAATTGGGTGAGCAACAGCCTCCCTACACGTTTCTGTAAAGCTAGAATAATAAGCAATACTTTCTAGCAAGAGCATTTGTATGTGTTACTTAGCATACAACTCTGATTGGTGAATATAGGAACGAGAGTACTGCATTACCACTGCATACCCTTTCTGTATCCTCTCACATCTCTCTCTCTCTCTCTCTCTCTCTCTCTCTCTCTCTCTCTCTCATTGTGTGTGTGGGTATGTGTTAACCAACAATTGTAGCAAATGTGGAAACAAGTTTTCTGTAACTTATGTACTGTCATCAACAAAAAGGAAAATATCATATGAAGTTAATGTTACTATGCAGGGGTTGGAAAATCATGTCTTCTTCTGCAGTTCACAGACAAGCGTTTTCAGCCAGTTCATGATTTAACCATTGGTGTTGAATTTGGTGCCAGAATGATCACAATTGACAACAAACCAATAAAGCTGCAGATCTGGGATACGGTTTGTTTATTGCCTTACTTTTTATTTCTTATGTTCTTGTAACCTAATTGTGTACTCAACCAAGTCTATTTGTGCAGTCTTTTGACGATTCAATGATTATCTATTCATTTGTGTGCCTACTTTTTCATTTTTTTGGTACATCAGGCGGGTCAGGAATCATTTAGATCTATAACAAGGTCTTACTACAGAGGTGCGGCCGGTGCACTTCTGGTTTATGACATCACCAGGTATGATTCCATTGCAATATTCTTGGGAAAGAACTTGCTTGATGATGTCGCACGAGAGAATGTTCATGCATTTTTTATGTTACATAAGTTTCTAGGTGTACTAAGTTCCTTCAAGTGGAGAGTTTTTTTTATTGGGTAAAGAGGATGGAACTAGTGAACTACTTGAGCAGTTCAGAGCAAATTTGTAGTACGCTTGTGCTTTTATAAGCCTATTTCTATATACAGCTGTCATATATGAATGGTTTTTCCCTTTCGCAATTTTCCAAAGCATGTAATGAATTACCTCCTTTACGTTGACTGTGGAACTGGTCGGTGGGGCCCTCTGGAGGGTAGCTAATAAAGCATGTAATGAAGTCTCTTGGTTAATAAGAGGGATTTATTTGATATAGTTGATCTGGTGGAGTCGTTATTATGGTGTTGTTTGTTTAAAGGCTCGATTTTATCATTTAACAATTTAGGAGGGAAACTTTTAATCATCTGGCGAGCTGGTTGGAGGATGCTAGGCAGCATGCAAACGCAAATATGACTGTTATGCTTATTGGTAATAAGTGTGATCTCGCACACAGGCGAGCTGTTAGTACCGAAGAAGGAGAACAATTTGCAAAGGAAAATGGTCTAATTTTCATGGAAGCCTCTGCAAAAACCGCACAGAATGTTGAAGAGGTAACTGATTACCTTTTTGTTCAGTTATTAGTTTATTACTAATTGATGGGGTCAAGTGGATACATTTATAAATTATATAAAGCTCTTGTTCTGGTCTAATTTACAAAATCTCTTTCAGGCGTTTATAAATACAGCTGGAACGATCTATAAGAAGATTCAGGATGGAGTTTTTGATGTATCAAACGAGGTATGTGTTACTTTTGTTTCTCTTTTTCATACAACTTACTCATAATCTTTTATGGTCATCTTTTATCTCCTTCATTTGGTTTATGACAGTCGTATGGGATTAAAGTCGGATACGGTGGCATCCCGGGGCCATCAGGAGGAAGAGATGGCACACCTGCTCAAGCAGGAGCCTGTTGCAGTTAAAGTGACAGACAAGTTCATCGTTTGGTGCAATATTCTGGTGTTTTCCTGACCTCGACAGCGTTCATGAAAAGCTCTCTTTTCACTTCTTACATAATTGAGCATGTAAAATCGGCGATGTCAGCTTGAAATGAGATGAATTTGGTATATAGTTATTTTTATGAGTGCCTTCGGTCCCTTTTCGAATTCGGGTTTTTTATCTTATGTAAGCTCCTTTCCTTCTCTTGGATATTTTATTCATTTATTTATACTATTGCTATGGTGCATTTTGTTCAATTCGACTCGTTCATGTAACCCAACAGTTGTTTATATAAAACAACAGTCCCTTGCATTTTGATAGAAAATGACAAGAGTATATTCTAGAAAGAGGTATATTAGTGATAATATTAATAGTTTGTTGGACAAATTTGTAAATAAAGTGGAGAGGGAGTGATGTGGTGTGCAGAATATTGTTAGATATTGTTAGCTCATGCTTTAGTTACCTTTGAGGGACTCATTGCATTGTGCTTTGAGGAGGAAGATTCCCTGGGCAACCATTTGGTTGAGTGTTCTTCAGTTTCTATGATTCTATGTTGCTAATCAAATTCCTTAGTTCATCTTTGTGAATCCTCTGTTTTTCTTAATTTCAATTTCTGAATTCGTATCATTAGTCTGACATGCCTTCATTTCTGCCTCTACGTTGCAATTCGTTGTTCTGCTATGTTCATGGAGACCAAATCTGTTCAGCTTCGTTTGGAACAAAACGAGGAACAAATTCATCAATTACAAGTAGATGTTATAGAAATCAAATCCACGTTGAAATCTCTTGTTGCGGATCAGACTGAAAATTCAGAGTTTCGTAAGGTGATGATGAATTGGATGAAGCAACAGGGGAAACAACATGATTCTGAGAGAGGAATTGGATCTGGAATTCTATTTGATTCTGGGTATGAAAGTGGTGGGTCTCGTGGTGATGCTCACACTCCTAATGTCCTGTTGTTTTACCTTGGGCAGTGAAGAAAATTAAATTCTTGAATTTTATGGATTCCATCCACAAGGATGGATTCAGAACTCAACATTGTACTTCGCTTACATGGGAACAATTCCACAACAAACAATCTTCATTAGTTCATGATTATACCAATGATTTCAAGTATTTACTCTCACTCGTTCCCAAGCTGCCAGAGTCTCATGCCTTGGGGTATTTTATCGCAGGATTACATGATTTGGTCAAGCGATGGGTTATCTCCATCATCTTCAATCACGTTTGGACGTTCTGTATTTGGCCAAGGATGTGGAGGAGATGCTACGCCCATAAATAATTCCAATTTCTCAGTCTCGCTTTCATTATCATTCTCAGGGTGGGCTGGGAAACGATTTCAATTTGGACTGAGGTTCCTTAATGGGTCAATCTCAAATTCATAGGTTTCCTAATGTTTCTTTGATGGATCGACATAGTCAGTTGGGCCAAATTAAGTCCAATGACCCTAAGCCTACGTTCTCAAGTGGTGTAATTGATTCCTCAAATCAACGCTCATCGTCGAAGGGTTCACCAGACGCGCCTTAAAAATAGCAACGTGATAGAGTGGTTCGATTGTTGTCTCACTTGGAATGGGAGGAGAGGCGTAAGAAGGGTTTACGTTTTGATGTGGAAATATGTTTGGTTCTGCATATAAGAGTCCATAATGTCATTCGTGTTCTTTTATTGGGAGATGATGATGATGAGGACGGTAATGGGTAGCTGTATCAACTCGAAGACATTTGGGGTCATGATTCAAGGGCCTCTAAAGATCAGTGATGGAGGGGTGTTCATTGATAGTTAACCGAAACTGAAATTGGATTTCAGATGGTTAACCGGAGATATTGGTTCGAGGATTCCGTGAACTTAAACCTAAACCGAAAAAAGGTTAAAAAGTTTTTTCGGTTCGGTCACTCGGTTAACCAATTACCATTATTTAGTTAATAAATTATTTTTTAAATTAAAAAACTCCAATAATTAGTTTCTAAAAACTTTAAAGGTCCAAGATAATTAATGCAAGGAATAAGACTACAAATCATCTATAAAAGATCTTTAAACGATTGAAAAATATCTTTTAATCTAATAGAAACAAAAAAAAATTATAATATTTTTTAAATTAATTGCTCTAGTGTTGTTTTTTGTTGTTTTGGATTTAAAAATTAATGTGGACTAATAAATGAGTTAAAATTTTATATTATTGTTGTGATAAATGTTAATATCTATAGGTCAAAACGTTAAACTATATACAATTAATTTTTTTTCGGTTTTTCGGTTAACCATCCGCACCAGATTCGTGAACCTAAACTGAAACCGAAGGTTTTTTCCGGTTCGATTAATTAAACCGAAAATAATAGAAAATTGGGTTCGGTTAACCTCAAAATTGGTACGGTTTTTCGTATCGGTTTTCGTTTTCAGAATATTTTTAACAACCCTAGGTTTTATGATGGGTTTGATGTACAACAAGTATTGAGGTCAAGACTTTTATAAGGATTCACCAGATGCGCCTTCAAAATTGCAACGTGATAGAGAGGTTCGATCTGCCGAGGTTTTTTTTTATAGCTTCAAGAATTTGGTTTATACGCATTTGAACCTTCTTAAACCCCAGATCGCTCGGTTTATAATGTTCTAACGGCTTTTGAAGTGTGGCGAGTCTTTTACCCACTAACGGTTCCATTTCAATGATAACGGGATAAAATCTGTGTCATGTGTTCACGTTCAGTCCAAGGCAACACAACACCAATACAAGCCATGAAAGATTATAAGATTTGTTTCGCATATAAGATGTATACTGTTTGTTTTTTATATATTTTGCATAGATAAATATCCTATACATATTTGCTTAACTATCAGTATTGCTTCTTAACAATACTTCTAACAAAACGAACAAAATCTGTACCTGGAGCATTATCTAGAGACTGAACTTTTGAGTATATCCTTGATTTGAAGCTCAAAAACATCGCAAAATTGAACCATTAGCAAATCCTTGCCTGATGCTGGGAAAGCCGCAGAGACATTAGGAAAAAAGTAAAAAAGTAAAAACATCAACGTTGCATCTGCCTGCATCGTTGCCTGGATGGGATGGCCTAATCCATGGGAGAACAGAAAAGTGCCCAATGGCTTTCTTATTCCCGGCCATTAGTAAGGAGATCAAGAGGTCATTTTGACGCCCTTATTCTCTGCTGCAAAAATAGAGGTTCTAGTCAATAATGTTCAAACAAACAAAACACAAGTGTCATTTTGTCAAGCTCTATCTAGTCATATTCCTCCATTTATCTTTTAGGTCACTAGGGGAGCGAGACGCATCAAAAATATGACGGCCAAATTCCAAAACTTTCTTCCAAGGGAAATTCTTCTGCACCGTTGATGAGAATCTTTTAACTCCTTCCTGCAGTGTTTTGATTGGCATTAGCAAAGTTTTGATATCAGCAATTTACATGGCGATCAATCAAGATAGACAAAATATTCGTCACGATTATATACAACAGAGACCAATACATCTGCAGAGGATGACACATTCTTCAAAAAACCAATTGGGCTAACTACACATGGCACCAAAGTTGATCATCCTTTAGTTTCATTCTGATGTTATGCATTATGCAATGAAGTAACCTTAATTTCGATATATGAAATAACAAAAAATGCATACGATGTAATACATAATCATCTCCTCATGATAGTGTCCTCTTCTTCAAAAGGACAAAAGTGATAAGTTTAGTGGCAGCCTTATACTTAATATCTAATAATAACATATCAGCATGGTATACATGCGGGTGATCAAACTTCAGCAATATTCCAAGATTCTACACAAGAGTTATTCCACTTCTCATGATAAAATAAGAAAATAATTTGCCCAACATACCTTAAGCATGTCTTCTTCCTCACTGCTCCAACGTACTCTTCGTTTTCCTAGTAATGGTGATTTTGCTTTCCATCTTGTAGTTTGCTTTTCTGTTGATGATGAAATAACAAAATTGTTTGATTGTGGTGCTTTTTCCCTAAACATTGCACGTTGATGAATTTCAGAAATTCCATCATCTTTGCAGTCAGCACTTCCTGATCTATCCTCGACTCGAACCCCTTTACAGTCACCTGATTCAAGTTCATCTGTGTTCATCCTCTGCTCTTTACATAAGACATGGTCAACACCATGCACATCAGTATGCTTCGAGCGGTCTTCATAAACAACCATGATCCTACAAGTATTACCATTATAGATATCTGAGATTTTTCCATGCCTGATAGGTAGCCTATCAGGTTGTTCTGATTGAGAGGTATCCTGTGTTCCTTCACATGGTAAAGGGGATTTTGGACATTGATGTTTTTCTAAATGAATAGACTGATTCTGAACGTCATCACCAATTGGGTTATTCATGCTCTCTAAATTTTTTTTCTCTCTTGATGTACTCTGGTCTTTCTCCCCTAAGAAAGTGGACAATGCTTTCTTGGCTAAAATGGCATCATCCCTCAATTGACGTGTTTCTTTGGTCAGTCGTCTATAAACACAGTAAGGACAATAAAAGTTGCCAATGTCATTAAACCAAGCTTTGGAACCCATGCAATCCATATGCACAGATATAGGGCAGCCCTCGTCGTTACAGACCAAAAGCTTGCCACCTTGATCACATAAGAGACAGCGCTCTTTTTCTTCCCAATCCATCATAAAAATAGCTTCCAGATACTAACAGTTAGATGAACTGAAACCACACCCAAAACTCACCTATTATCTACATCATGACCTTTTCATCCATCAACTTCATTTACTAGTTCTAGACAGCAATTGACCATGCAAGCTGCATATGGAACACAAATAACAGTATTTAGGAGGAAATTGCAATCTGGATAAGTGGACATACATAAAGTAGAAAGCATTTTCGAAGGACTTGTGCACTTAAAGAGAATAATAATGTCATAAGATTGTGTAGCTTCTACGGCAGTTAGAGATGGATGCTAAATGATTAATAATCCATTTGTGTGGCTAATCTCTCATGAAGGACTAATTCAATTAAACAATTCCATTTTAACAAAATACGACATAAAGTAAAATAACATGCCTACTCAAGGTTTATAAACATATACAAAGATCTTTCTCCGCCTTGCACACATCTAACACATAACTACGGAATGTGAATCAGTTTGTTTCACTTTTCTTGCATCATTTTTATCAATTAATTGCCTATAAATCCCAGTTAATCCTGAATATCATACGATTGTTGATCTACAAAACGACCCTGTACCTTAAAAGGGGAACCAAAATTTCCCTTTGTTCAACAAAAACAGACAAATTTAACTTTTAATGTCAATCTACTCAATTCTCATCTTAAAAATTAACTTGAACTCTGAGCAATGTATGTTGCTTTGGAATTGATAACATAAGCTGCTAGCAGCAACCGCATGTTCGGAGTTAGCTATTCACAAAATCAATATTTTTGCATCACTATGTTTGACCTCGAAAATTGAAAATCAAATCATTCCTCCAATCGTTGTAAGAAAACTTGTATGTAGTTAATTTCAAGATTATTTTATGAAAATGCTCAATTTCAAATCTATCTGGAAAAAAAAAAGGTATTTTAATAACATCATAAACCAAATATAGTTCTTCGAGAATTCTCAAATTCGGATCCTTCTTAATTCTAAATTCACTACATGCATTTATAAAAATAAAAAAGAAAATTGAAGAAGAGAAATATAGAAGAATACAATGTTCGAAAATCGAAACATATGAAGTTATCAAGTATAATTTACCAAAAGACGCCATGGAAGTCAATTAGGTCAATTCCAATAACGGAAAAGCATATAAAGAACACTTATACATCAAATTAGAGCGAATTTCCTCAATAAACTAAGCGGTATGTATAGATCAATCGATTAAGAGGTGGGACAGTTACCATCGAGAGCGAATGACGGCAAATTCCGGCCGATTTCAAAGTTCGTAGATGAACGGAGTTTACACACCGTAAAAGTGTAAAACCCATTAACTTATAAGATATTAGATATTAAAGGAATGTGGGTCACACGTTAATACAAACATACATTTATCTATACTGTTAAATGACTAAATAACATGCTATGTGTTATATTTTTTATTTGTCACATGTCGTTCTTATCTTTTGCCATTTCAGTTACCAAATTTTATTTTAAATTTTAAAATAAATCAAATATATTCAAATCTAATATGATTAATTTAATAACTAATTAACTAAATTTAAGCCAACTTTATTATTCTTATAATAATATTATTATTATTCTTTTATATATATATAACAACATTTAATAATCTTTTAAACAAAATGAATTACACTAAATTATTAAATTCTAAAAGATAATTCGTTACATGAATTTCAATAGAATGGACACTTTTTTCTACAACGATCATTGGATGGATTTTGATAAATCTTTGAAACTCCTTATAATTACGCTATTAATAAATCGAAAAAGTGTCTGGTTTGCGGATGGGTGATGTAATTCTGTGATAGGTCGTACATTTCAATGGGAATAGAGATGTGCCCCTTGAGGAATGAGGAAGACCGACTTGAATGTTTGAAAAGCTTGATTTCTTCGCATGCCTTTTTCTGGTCCGACGCTTGAATAGTGGTGCTGGAAGTTTGATCCGAAAAGAGAATTCTTGGTGCGTAAACCTTCCTCATTGAAACAGATATGGAAAGTGATTACGCTGTCGGTCTCAAAACGTCTTGAATAATTGGGTTTCGAGAAAAGTGACTATTTTCAAATGAATGGTGGATCAAGATAAAACACCTCATTTGATGAACCTAAAGAATAGGGGTGTAAACATAGTTTTTACTACTCATGTGTTGTACAATTCGGATGAGGAATCTTAAAACCATATATTGTGTGTGAAGAAGGTATGAAGGTCGAAAAAATTGGAAAATTTGGAAAAATTGCTATGGTTGGTAAATTTCAAGCCACCGGATGGTGTTACTTCATTTAAAGATTGGTTGTGCTTGGCTTCACAATTATAATTTGAGCCAAGAAAGGTTAAGATTTCAAAGGGGTGTGCTTATCATTGATTTAGTTGATTTGGAAGCGGAGGAATAAAGTATTGCATGCTAAGTGACGAAATCCACTAAGAAGATGTCTTCGCAAATAGGGATTGCAAAAAAAACCGAACACGATGGAGAAAACCGAAAACCGATCTAAACGGGGCGGGTTTCCCCGAACCCGATTAAATTAAACGGGGGACGGAGCCCGCCCCGTATACCCGATTACATAACTCGTTTAAATCCCCGATTACTTTTAATAGCAACATTCTATTTATATTGTATATATATTATATATAAAAGATGAATATTTTATCTATTTTATATATTATACATAAAAATTATTATGTATAATTTAAAAAACTTATTTATTTACATATAATTTAATGAAATAATGTTTTTTTCGTTATCATTTGATAGGTATTACAAATTTAATTTAATATTAGTATTGAAATTTTAACATACATGGACGTTTTAAGCTTAAAATATGAACCACGTGATTAAATTTCATACCACTGATTTATAAATGGGTTACCCGATTCCCCGCGGGTTTCCCCGCGTACCCGATGGGGATCCCCGTTTAGTACCCACGGTTTTTTAAACGGGGATGGTATTTACATTCCCCGCCCCGAACCCGCCCCGTTGCCATCCCTATTCGCAAAAGTCCAATCTCTAGCTTTACTATGGATCTCGAATAGGTGTAGAAAGATAGATTTTAGTTGGAATTCTTGGATCCGCTAGAGGTTTGTAATGAGGTAGTTGTCACTTGGTGCCATGCTTCCTTCCCGGAAGTTTGGTGGTGTCGGCAGTCGCCTTTTTGGCATTATAATATATTCCATTTGATTGTCTATAAAAAATTTACTACATAAATTAGAACACTGTTACATTTTTGTTAGGGTTAGGGTTAATTGTGTTAAAATGTAACATATTGTTACTTATAATATTTTTTTAATTTGGGTAACATATTAGTTTTTTTCTATTTTAGATAAATACTTTTCAAATCAAGGTAACCATATTGGATTGGAATGTAAAAATTGATGACATAACAATTTCTTTGCCAAGTCATCATGTTTTTTTTATGAAAATGATAGTTTAGTTATTATCTGACATTCACTATTTTGTGCAAATTAAAAGGGCTTTTTGATGATACATTGTTATTTTGAGCAAATTAGAATATAATTATACAGTTGTAGAAATTAAAAAACTGCCAACTGGACAAATAAACTATAACATCAATAATTTTTAGCTTCCAATTCGATAAGAGTATTGATTGACTTCATTTGAAAATTATGTTACCTTAAATAGAAAAAAAATTAATATGTTAGTTAAATTTTTTTTTAAAAAAAAAGATGACAGTAAATTATCTTTTAATGTAATGTTAGAATAAATTAACTCGAGGTTTCTAATTTAAACCGTGAAACCGGCCGAACCAAACCAATTAATTATATGTGGTTTGGCCGGTCCAGTCGAGCCGTTAGTCTTGGCCGGTTTGGTTTGAGAATTTTCCAAACCGACGTTACTGGTGTGGCCGAGATTTTAGTCGCCAAACCGGCCGAACCGGACCGTGTTCACCCCTAATTATAATTAATAATTTATTAGAGTATTAGATTTTATTGGATTTGATTTGAATTTAAAATAGATTCTATTAGATTTGGATAGATATATTTAAATATTATTTTATTTATATTTATAAATTAATCACATTAATTATATTTTATTTTTATTTTTAAATAGAAAAATAATATAATACACGTGGATCCTGGTTAATCAACGTGCAATCTAACAAAGTGGTTAATCACGAGAGAGTGACATTTCAATTTCGTTTTCTCCTATTCTAATGTTAAGGAAAGTATATTAATAACTCTAATTATTTTTTATAAACTATTATGATATTTTATTTTCATATTAATTAAAACATTTAATAAATCTATATATATAGTTAAAATCTGTGTATCAACATTCTATTTCAGTCAGTAAAATTTTTATTTATCCATATGTATTATAATTTTATAGTTTATATCGTTTAGATAATTTATCTATTGAGTTTTAATATTAGCATTTAATCATTAAAATTTTATAATTGTTATATACTAATTTAATTTTAGAGTAAAGGACATTTTTAGTCCTTGTGGTTTGATGGTTTACCCGGATTCAGTCCCTTAACCATAATAAGGTCAAATTACATCCCTATTTGCTAATTTTGTGCCCTTTTAGTCACTCGTCCGTTAAACTTAACGACACAACCGTTAAATTTGTAAGAATGACATTTTTACCTTTTTCATTGAGACGTTTTTAGTTCCTATGGTTTTATTATTTACTCATTTATAGTCCAACATTTATTTTATTTTATTTATCTTTATAATACTCTTATATTATTTATAGACGTACTTAATTCATTATATACACACTTATCTTATTTATAAATATACTTATGTTTTAATATTTTATTTACATTTACTATTGTTCGTATTTTATTTAAAATTTAACTTTTATTTTAATTTAAATATATATTTCTTTACTAACTTATTTAAAGTTCATCTTCTTTATTAATTTTAATTTTTATTATATTATTGTTGACATTTATATATGTAATTTTGTTAGTTGTGTTTAAGTAAATATACTATCGTCGATATTTTTCCTCTCCAAAGTCACTATTTCTTCAAAGTATCTTCCAACCTAATCAATTATCGACACATAACTTTTATATATATATATATATATATATATATATATATATATATATATATATATATATATATATATATATATAATATTATATAAATCTATATCTATATATATAATAAAATAGAACATCAAATGCATACGTGGCGCTTCCACGTTACACCACAAAAGATAAATACAACTTTTAATTTTTAAAATAAAAGATAAATACAACTTATTATTATAAGATAAATACATACATATATAATAAAAGAGAACATCAAATGCATACGTGGCGCTTCCACGTTACACCACAAAAGATAAATACAACTTTTTATTTTTAAAATAAAAGATAAATACAACTAAATATTATAAAAAATAAAAGATAAATACAATTTATTATATACAACTTTTATTTTTAAATAAAAGATAAATACAATTTATTATTATAAAAAAGATAAATACAACTTATTATTATAAAAAAAGATAAATCCTACAACTTATTATTATAAGATGTAACATCCTCGAATTTTAAATTTATTGTATTGAGGTTTATTAGTTTAAAAATCTTAATGTAAGTTGGATTATATTTTGAGTAACTGTAAAAGTTGGTTGTTTTATTCAGAAATTGATGATTTTAATTTATTAAGTTTATAAGATTATTATTAATAAGTGGTTGAGATGATAAAATAAAGATTTAATCTTTATTTGATGGAATTTAAGAATTTGATTGCTATTTTGATGAATTAAGAAATTTTAGAATTTCTAGTTTTAAATATTTAAGTTAGTTTAGTTATATTGATATTGAAATCAAAACACAAATCAGAAAGTTAGAAAGTTGAAGGGTTAAATTGTCAAAAGTTGAAGTTGGTAAATAAAAGACTTAAACCCTTTTCATATTCCATATTCATCTCTCTCACTATCCTCTCTCTAAAAACATACGGTTCGTGTACTATCAAAGCAAGAAAACAACGAAGACATCAAATTGGAGGCTGAAACTTCAGATTTGAGTTGCCTTGGAGAAGCTAAAACCGTTGCAACAAACAATTTAAGGTAAATAACCCTCTAAAATTTGAGTTTAAGGTTTTATGTTTCGGGTTTTGATGAAAACCGAATCTGAGTTCTATGGTTCAAAATGTTTATGCATGTTACATATTATGATGGGTTTGTGTAAATTAAGTGTAGTGGGAATTATATACAAGATTTCAAGTCTTGATTTTAGCTATAAGAATGATTTTCAAAAGTCCAAGTCGTGGGTTCTGGGTCTGTAAGCAAAATACCGAAACTATATATGGGTACCGAAACCTTGATGGTTTCGGTATAGCACCCAACCGAAACCCCCCTTATATATACTGAAACTATATGTGAGTGTGTGTAAAGATACCGAAACTCTATATATATACCGAAACCAAGGAAGGTTTCGGTATTGAAGGAAAACCACAGGCATGTACCGAGACTAGTGGGAAGTACCGAAACCAGTTGGTTATGATAAATTTTTTTAAATTTCAGAATCTCTACATTTCCAGATACAAATAAAATAAATCACCACACACACCCACACACACACACCAACATAATATATTATTTATATTATATATGCATATTTGGTTGGGAACATTTTGACCATCACAAATATTGGAGATTAAAGTTAAACTTCAATATAATTTCAACGGGTTAACGCACATTAATGAGGAAAACTTGGCCGGACGACTCATTATAAATTAGAGATTGATGGTATCTAAGGGGATTATATTGGGAGCAATGACGCCCATTCCGAAAGTGGATTAAATATGAGTTCGGGTGTGTTCTAAGGAGTTTGTCTGCTTATGAGTTATGCAAATTTGATGAATGCTTGTTCACAATGAAATTGTTAACGGTATATAATGTTGTGTTTGTTCGTACATAATGCCCCTAGTGTGTTATTTAACCAACAGGCCCTGGGTGTGGTTACTGGGAGGTCCGGATTGAAAGCCCGAAGAGGGAAGTTAAAGATTGCTAAGTTTTCCTCTAATTGCACCCCCTGTGAGTAATAGATTTCGCATGTTTAATCCTGCTGTTTTCATGTTCTAGCTTTGCCTGCTGAGACCTGTGTTTTTGATTATTTGTTTGGAAATTTACTAACTTGCGTAGATTTAGATGCACCATTCTTACTTGTTGCGTTGCATGTCTTCGATTGTTGTGCATCAACGTGATGGACCGGTGGGTCGCATCGACTTAGCTCTGATGTTACTGCGGCTATATGACTTGGGAGTGATCCCTCCTTGGCCTCGGGTAGGAAGTATGTCATCCCCGAGTTGTTTGTCGTCCGATGGTATGTTTAACCGAGCTTTGGGCCTCGAAGGGGCTGCGGCTCTGGTCATATTGGGTCTGTACGAGAGGTACGATGTTGTCATCGGTTTTACTCTTGGGCTTCATAAAAATTTATAAAACTGCGTACTCAGTGTATTCCTGCTTCGCTTATCCCATAGTTGTTGATGTTTTTTTACAGAAAGGCAGTTGCGTCAGCGGACCGTCTAGCTGTCCTTGTGTCAAGTGATTGAAGATTGTCTACTATCAGGTGGGTAATTGATTCGGATTGTTATATAATATGTTTGGGATGATTGTATGTTAGCGATGTCGGCTTAGATGAACCCGTGTAGCACCACAGGGTGTTTGAGACTGTTGTTATTTTTTTATGTATTTTTTGCTTCGCACTTTAATAAGCCTTCAGATCATTATGTACTATTTGTTGTGTGTTTACTCTGGGTGTTACGTACTTGTGGTTAAAGTGTGGCAGGGTGTCACACGAGATTGGTATCAGACAGTCAGTAGTTTGAGATTCAAGTGTCCGTGAGTTCTTGATCTCAAACATTAGTAGATTGTAGAGTGGTTTAAGTAATGATCTGAACTAAGATAGGTTACGATCTAGTTAGTATAAGAGATTGATACGCATACGGGACAAGCGAATGATGTCTTTAAATTTATGACAGTTGCTAAACAATTATATGTTTTTTTTACTACATGTCTGGAGGAGGAATGACACCTGAAGAAGCCAGAGAGATGTGCTAGCCATGATGGCTGCGAATCGCTGATTCAAGATCAGTTCGGGCCGGATGAGGCGATGCTAAGAGAAGAGGGATAAGAGAAAGTACAAGATGAGAAGGAGGGTGGGTAACAACGAGGTCGACGCGATGACCACATTGGCCTCGTCTAACAAGCCCAAAGGTTGTCGTTTCAAGGACTTCAAAGGACACGGGGGTGTGAGTTTAATGGATTGGGAGACGTGTGTGCCCGCGCTCGATGGGTAACGGCAACCGAACGAACATTCCGAATCAGCGATTGTGCTGAAGGACATGGTTCGTTATGCAAACTGCTATGTTCACGAATGATGCCATTATGTGGTGGAACGCAATGGTGAATGCGTGTGACATTGGAGAAGGTTTTGTTATGACTTGGGCGAGTTTAGGACCTATTCACTCAGCAGAGTATGTCGCGTTGATGAGCCACCGGAGGTTGGAAGCAAGGTTTATGGCAATGGTACAGGGGAATAAGGACGGTGTCCCAATAAGCGGTGGAATTCACGAGGCTGAGTCTGTTTGGCCTCACCAAGTCGATACTGAAGGAAAGGAAGGTGACCCGGTCGCAGGCGGTCGTGGTCTGGATAATGAAATTAGAGGGTTATGAGCAACGTCCGCCTACCCTACATGTGCTGGCTTTCTAGGGCCTCGAAATGTCTAAGCAGATTTTGATTTGTCGGGCTACTCGTGGGTCTGCTGCTGGTTCCACCAAACCCAAAACAGCCGTCACGCCGAAGCGCCACCGGGGGGAGGACTATGGGACCTTCCCGGTCTTCAATAACTCTCCACAAACGATCTTTTCACCGACCGTCTGGCTCTTCTGATCGTGGTCGTGCTCGTGCTACTCTATCAACACCGAGCCACATACTGCAAACGTGTCACCTGGAACTCTTGGCAAGTGCACTAAACGGACGTGCTGCTTTTGGTTGTGGATGTGGAAATTGGACATTTTCGGAATGTTGCCACAAGGAGGGTGATGCTTGATCTAAGTGTGGGGGTTGTTGGGTCACTCTAGAGTGTAGAGTCTATTGTAGAAAGCAGCTCCAATAGCTGCTGATCATCCTCAACACGATCGCTGGGGGTTAAGCTGCGTGGTCAGTTTAAACCGTCCGGTGGTCTAATCACAGATGGGCTCCTGGCTCGGTGCATTTTCAGATAACCGGCTGAGGAGTGTGAAAACCCTGCGTTGTTTACTGGTATGTTATAGTAAACTCTTTCCTGCACGAGTACTTTTTCGATTCAGGTGCCCAACCGGTCCTTTGTGTCTACTGGCTTTGCTAACATATTGTGATGCCACTGTCTAAGCTATCTGCCGTACTGACATAGAACTGCTAGCAAATACTTTAGTAAAAGTAGATCACGTATACCGTACTGACGTTACGTGATTGAAGATGTAGTCTTCATTGGATCTGTCCGATAGAATTCAGTGTGAATTTGATGTGTCGGGAGATTGGTTGATAGAGGAATGAAGCCCACATAGTCATGTAAGAAGCGGTGTAAAGATAACATCCTCGGCAGGGGCGGGAGATTGGCATATACGGGGATAGGAAGAAGTGGATCTGTGCTAATTGACTATTGCAAAAAGCTCGGCCTATTGTTGCAAGCGGGATGTGACGCCTACTTAGCCTATGCTATTGTGCTAAGGCTGAGAACGCACGTTGGCCAGATGTGCCTGTTGTACGACAATTCTTTTCCTGGGATTGTGACGGTTTGCGCAAGGCAACGTTTCAAGTATGTCCGTCAAGGCACAGTAAAAGTAAATTTCTTTTCGCTGCTTCTTTTTCGCATTCTTTGTGCTAGACGAGAGCCATAGTTGAGTTTCGAATCGATCTGATTTACCCGTTGATTTCGTATAACCCACCATTTCTCTGCTCCTTCTCACCCGTGTGTGTACGGCTTCTGTTTTTTCTTTTTTCCACATCTTCGTCTCTTTTTTTGTGTTTGCAGTCCACCACAACACAGGGTGCGGGTGGGCTGAGGTGAGGAGGCACTGCGAGGCTGATAGCCACACCATCCAAAACGGGAGGGGGGGTTGGTTGGACCGCGGGTGTCAGTGGTCGGCCGGTGGGAAAAGGTGTTTTCTCGCCTTTCGCTTCCCCTGGGTCCAAGTTTGTACTTTCGACGTAACCGGAATATAAATTAGAAATTTACTTGTGGGGGGGGCGGGGGGGTGGGGGGGGGGAAGCTCCCCCAAAAGGATCTGTGTGGTTTTGTTGGTTTTAAAAAGTTTTGGGTTATCGATCGTGTCCCCCCCCCCCGCCCCAAAAGGAAGCGGTCTTCTTTTTTGTTCTGTCTTACGAATATACCGACGTTAAGGGGGAGGTGCAATACGATTGACCTCTTTTTAGGCCAGAAGCCAGTTTATCCTGTTTTTTCTTGCCTTTTGAGTTGTTCTTTCGTTTCCGACTCATTTTTGTTCTTCTTGAACGACGTTGCTGGGTATCAAAAGCTACCAGTGGGGGGTGTAAGGGGGGCGGAACGGATTTTTTGGGGGGGGGGGAGGCAAATTTTTGCTTCTTTTCCTCTTGTCTCCCTCCCTTCGCCACGCCGCACTTTATCTGCTCCTGACTAGCCGTAATGGTCTATTGTCGCTTTGAAGCCCGGCATTCGGCTCCGACCAGGTGTCTCACGCATTTTTCTTGTTCAGTAAGCTGACACCTCCGCTGTTCACCTGTCTCGTTGGTTCCTTTTTGAGGAGCCGACGGGATGCGTCGCCGCCAGGAGTCGGGTGGGCGAGCCCCACTGAGGATAAGGGTCATAGTCGTTGAGTCTGTGGTGATCGAGGGCCAACAGCACATCCGCGGGTTAGGGCG
>JAANYP010004493.1:285000-400889 GCA_020465985.1 Centrapalus pauciflorus | reverse complement strand
AAGGAATTTCGTCCCGAAATTAGCTCGTGTTCTCCTCTGCTTGGACTTTTGAGAACAGCTGGGGGTACTTCTCTCGGAATTGATCTTCGCGTTCCCAAGTAAACTCAGGACCTCGTTTAGAGTTCCATCGGACCTTTATTATTGGAATTCGACTGTGCTTGAGCTTCTTGACTTCTCGGTCCATTATTCCCACCGGTTGCTCAATGAAATTCAATTTATCGTCTATCTCCAGCTCGTCCATGGGTATCACGAGTGATTCATCAGCCAGACATTTCTTAAGATTAGATATGTGGAAGGTATTATGAACGTTACTAAGCTCTGGGGGTAGATCGAGTCGGTAAGCTACCGGGCCAATTCTTTTGGTGATTTTGAATGGTCCGATATAACGAGGATTGAGTTTTCCTCATTTTCCAAAACGGATTACGCCTTTCCAAGGCGAGACTTTCAGCATTACTTGATCTCCCTCTTGGAATTCCAAATCCTTCCGTCGGATGTCTGCATAACTCTTTTATCGATCCCGCGCAATCTTCAATCGGTTCCGAATCTGGGCTATTTTCTCTGTAGTTTCCTGGATGATCTCAGGTCCAGTAATCTGACTATCCCCTACTTCAGCCCAACAAAGAGGTGATCGACACTTTCGTCCGTAGAGTGCTTCGAATGGGGCGGTCTTAATGCTCGAGTGATAACTGTTGTTATAAGAAAACTCAACTAATGGCAGGTGTCTGTCCCAACTTTTTCCAAAGTCGATGACACATGCCCTTAGCATATTTTCCAACGTCTGAATCGTTCTTTCACTCTGACCGTCCGTTTGCGGGTGATAGGCTGTACTCATATCCAGACGCGTTCCTAGAGCTTCTTGCAATGATTGCCAAAACCGTGACGTAAATCTGCTGTCTCTGTCTGATATAATGGATACTGGCACCCCATGCCTTGAGACGACCTCCTTAAGATAGATTAGTGTTAGCTTATCCATTTTGTCAGTCTCCTTGATTGGCAGGAAGTGCGCGGTCTTGGTCAGCCGATCCACGATCACCCAGATGGTGTCATAACCTCCAGAAGTCTTTGGCAACTTAGTGATAAAATCCATGGTGATATTTTCCCACTTCCATTGGGGTATCTCTGGCTGGACTAGCAATCCTGATGGCCTTTGATGCTCAGCCTTAACTTTTAAGCATGTTAAGCACTTGCTGACGTAAGTAGCAATGTCAGCCTTCATGTTTGGCCACCAGTATGAACCCTTCAAATCGTGATACATCTTGTCCGACCCTGGATGAACAGCATATCTTGTTTTGTGCCCTTCATCCATGACCAGTTTCCTTATGCCTCCAAACTTTGGTAACCAAATTCTGCCCATGAAGTATCGGCATCCGTCTGACTTAATTTCAAACTGCTTATCCATGCCTCTCAATGCTTCATTCAGCAGATTATCCTCCTTGACTGCCTCTTCTTGTGCCTCTCGGACTTGAGAGTTTAGGTTTGACTGTATGGTCATTACCAATGCTCGGACTCTCAATGGCTTAACCCGCTCCTTTCGGCTTAGGGCGTCAGCTACGACATTTGCCTTTCCTGGATGGTAGCGAATCTCGCAGTCATAATCGCTAAGAAGTTCCACCCAACGTCGTTGCCTCATATTTAATTCTTTCTGATTCAGAATATGCTGGAGGCTTTTATGGTCCGTGAACACCGTGCACTTGGTTCCATACAAATAGTGCCTCCATATTTTGAGAGCAAACACCACTGCTCCCAGTTCCAAGTCATGAGTCGTATAGTTTACCTCGTGAATCTTGAGCTGTCGGGATGCATAAGCGATGACCTTGTCTCTTTGCATGAGCACACAACCTAATCCGTTGTGCGAGGCATCACAGTAGACTACAAAATTTTCAGTCCCTTCAGGTAGGGACAGAATTGGTGCACTACACAACCTCTGCTTAAGCAGCTGAAACGCCTTTTCCTGTTCTTCACCCCAGACGTATTTCACATCCTTACGGGTCAACTCCGTTAAGGAACCTGCTATCTTCGAGAAGTTCTCAATGAATCGCCTATAATAACCGGCAAGTCCTAGGAATTGGCGGACTTCTGTGGGGGTTCTTGGGATTGCCCAGTTCTTTATGGCCTCGATCTTTGATGGGTCGACCTGAATTCCCTGACTGTTGATCACATGCCCAAGGTTTTTTACTTCTCGCAACCAAAATTCACATTTTGAAAATTTGGCGTATAGCTGCTCTTTCTCTAACAACTCCAAGATCAACTTGAGATGTTGTTCATGCTCTTCTTTACTTCTGGAATAGATTAGGATATCGTCTATGAACACTATTACAAATTTATCCAGATATGGTTTACACACCCGATTCATGAGGTCCATAAATACGGCTGGTGCGTTGGTTAAACCGAATGGCATCACCTGGAATTCGTAATGTCCATAACGAGTTCTAAATGCCGTCTTGGGGATATCTTCTTCCCGAACTTTTACTTGATGATAACCGGAGCGCAGATCAATCTTTGAGTAGAAGCTAGATCCCTGAAGTTGGTCGAACAGGTCATCAATCCTAGGGAGGGGGTAGCGGTTCTTTACCGTTAACTTGTTTAGTTCTCGGTAGTCTATGCACATTCGGAAGGATCCGTCTTTCTTTTTAACGAACAAAACAGGAGCTCCCCAAGGTGAGGAACTTGGTCGAATGAATCCTTTATCCATCAATTCCTGTAATTGACTGGATAATTCTTGCATTTCAGAAGGTGCGAGTCTATATGGGGCTCTTGCGATCGGTGCAGCTCCTGGCACTAAGTCGATTTGAAATTCTACTTGCCTAGCCGGGGGAAGCCCAGGCAAGTCTTCCGGAAATACCTTCGGGTAGTCCCGTACTACTGGAATATCCTCAAGTCGTTTTTCCTTCGACTCTTTTTCTACGATCTAGACCAACACTGCATGGCAACCCTTCCTAAGACATTTTAATGTTCTTAGGCCGGATATGACATTCAATTATCGGTTCTTCTTTTCCCCTTGGACCGTGAGGACTTTCTTCTTACTGAGTGGTATTCGCACCACTTTCTTTCCACACAAAATCTCAGCCTGGTTATGCGACAACCAGTCCTTACCAATCACCACATCGAAACTTCCGAGTTCTATAGGCATTAAGTCTATCTTAAAGGAGTGATCTGCTAGCTTTAATGTGCATTCCTTAATGATACTACTTGCCTTTATTACTTTGCCATCTGCAAGTTCTATTGTATAGGAGTTGTCTAAGGGAATAGTAGAAACATTCAACTGCTGGCTAAACTTATCAGATATAAAGCTCGTATCAGCCCCAGTATCAAAGAGTACGTAAGCGTAAATATCGTTTAGGAGATACGTACCAGATACCACGTGAGGGTCCTGACGAGCGTCTCCTGCTCCCAACACAAATGCTCTCCCCTGAGCTCTCCCTTCGTTCCTCAATTTTGGACACTCATTCCTGAGGTGTCCCGTTGCACCACACTCGAAACAGCCCCTCGGGTTGCTACCACTGGCACCCGGGGCTCCGGATCTACAGTCTTTGGCCATATGGCCCAAACGTTTACAGTTCCCGCATTGGGTTGGACAGGGGCCAGGGTTGTGGTGGAAGGTGCATTTGGTGCAAAAAGGCTTAGTACCGGTATAGCTTCTCCTTGACTCAACTCCTGCTACATAGGCTTTAATGGTCTCGGGTTTCTTGAACTGTGAACCCGTGTTCTTCCCGGTCTTTTCTTCCCACTTTCTCTTGTGTTCCCCGGCTCTGGCTTCGTTCCTCCGGGATACTTGGTCCATAAGATTGTTGGCCATTCTGATGGCGTCCTGTATGGTGGATGGGTTGGAGGCGGTAACGTTCCCTTGTATTTGAGGAGCGAGTCCCCAAATATAGCGTTCAACCTTCTTGTATTCCGGAGTTACCATCTGCGGACATAGGATACTTAGTTCATGGAATCGGTTGGTATATCCTGCAACGTCCGTCCCTTTCATTGATAGATTCCAGAATTCTGATTCCATTTTCTGGAGTTCGTTTCTTGGGCAGTATTCATCCGTCATCATCTGTTTTAGTGTGGACCACGTAAGCTGGTAGGCTTCGTCAATGCCTACAGACTGGACGTAGGAATTCCACCATGTGAGCGCGCTATCTTGCAAGGTGTGAGTAGCAAATTTCACCTTGTCTCCTTCCGCGCATCCGCTGACACGATATACGGATTCTAGCTTTTCAAACCAACGGATCAAACCGACTGCTCCTTCAGTTCCATTAAAATACCGGGGTTTGCAACTTAAAAACCCTTTGATCCCACAACCTTTCGCGTGAGTTTCAGTTCCTCCTGTGGTGCGACTGGCACCACCATCCCCATTGGTTGTGCTATTTCGGTTTGCCTCGTAGGTAGCTATGGCGGCAGCCACCCTTTGGGCAACAAGCTCTTCAATGTCAGCTGTATTCATGGCTCGTTTTGGCGGCATTATCTTGAAGTTTAAAGAAAATCATAGTGTAAGAAGTTGAATCTTAAAGATGTGGCACAATACTATAATCATCAAGCACAATCACATAAATATCTGGGAATTTTTATTAATCATTCGAAATTTTTCTTACATGCGGGGCGGGTTATTACCCGAAAATTTTATCCTATGCTATTACATAATATTTTCCTACTAATACAAAGGAAATGGAAAAGTACTAGGTGTGGGAGTGATCAGGGGTCTCTCCCTTTTCCATCGTACTGAGGCGCTGCGTCAACTCCTCGATCCGGGCTTGGCTCTCGGCTAGTTGCTGCCGGAGCTCATTCAGTCCGTCCTGCTGTATAGCAAGGGCGTGCTGATTGGCCCAATATATGTTGGAGTTTTGCAACTCCTCCCGCTCTAAACGAGCTGTCATCTCCCCGATATCCAGGTTAAGTGACCGGATCTGGTGGTCATGCCTGGTAGATCTTGCGATCAAAAGTGGTATGGTCTGATCGGCAGGCTCTTGAGTGATCGATGGGACAGGTGCGGAAGATGGTCCTCCGATCTCGAAGTTTGGAGGAACTCCCTCCATTTGCCTCCATTCGCGGAGGGTCTCCGGTATCCAAGTCCATCTTCGGGCGTCTACCCGTCGGTATGGTGTCGGGGGATTGGGTTGGGGAGTCGGAACAGGAATAGACTCCCTTCTCGGTATGATTACCCGTTTCCGGGGTGTGTACAACATCTTTGGGCCGTTAGGATAAGGCCTATACGGCTTATAGGATGGTTCGGCCGGGTGATACGGGACGCGAGCAGGGGCCGCCGGTGGTGAAGGATCCTCTTCCTCCATTGATTCTTCTTCGGACTCTTCCATCGGATCTTCCGACGGGTCCTCCTCCTCCGAGGTTTCTTCTTCTGGGAAGACTTCCGTGGCCGTGGGACTTGCGGGAGTGTATTCCTCCTCAGAGTCCGACAGGATGATAATTTCTGGATGGTTCATGGTTTCTGCTAACAAGGTTCATTTGTAATCTTTTAGTTAGTTACAAAAATATTCTTAAAATCAGAAATTTTTACGTGCAGTTATAGTCTAGGATACTAATGCAACCTAGTTCACTATAACTATGGCTCTGATACCAATCTGTCACACCCTGCTACCCCGGTTGGCAGCGAGGCGTGACGAGTGCGGAAGCGTAACCATAATTATAACGAACGACCACTATATGGACGTTTTCGAAATATTACATCAAATAAATTTAAACTGTAATAATGTTTTACAAATGAAAGGAATGAAGTTCGCGTAATACAGAGATTTTATACATAATTAATGCGTCCAAAAATAATGCAGTCAAATCTCCGTTAGTTTCGAAATATGCATGCGACTCCATGAAATGCGGAAGCTTGAAGTTGGTGTTTTCGAAGGCGCACTTGCCTTAATTACCTGAAAATACATGCTAAAATACGTCAACAAAAATTGTTGGTGAGTTCATAGGTTTACACGAAAAGACCAGTTGTATGGACATTATCAGATGCGTTGAATTTATAAAAATCATAAATTCCATGAGATGTATTACGTAAACCATCATGTCACCGAAGCTTAATTAGAATAAGTTTTGCCCCGAGCAGTATTCCCAAAATACCGTGTGTTGAATATATATGCACCCGCTGTTAGCTAAACCACTAACCCGAGTGGGGGACATGACTCCCAATAGATCTATTCACAATATATTCGCGCTTGCAAACAAATGCAACTAACGATTTCATGATATAAGGGCGGAGATTCTCATACGTAATACACAATAGAATCGAGAAGTTTTCGTGTCCATATAAAAAAAAAACGAAACATGTATTTCATCCCAAAACATAATAATGTAAAAATGGGACTATGAAGACTCACCTTGTTGGTTTTTGATGATGTTTTTGGATCTGAGTTAAGCACTTGTTCGGATGGTCGAGACTTGTCCTAATATTTTTATGAGTTCGGGTCAATATCATGATAATACGTGTTTGAGTACTTCGTAATCGTTTGTATATATCTGTGATGTATGAATAATTTTGTTGGGGTTTTACACGTGAATATTGATTCATGGATATTTATTTTCTAAAAAAAAATGTTTGCATGCATGCATACTTACGTATATATGTATAAATGCGTATTATATATATATATATATATATATATATATATATATATATATATATATATATATATATCACGAAAATGCATACGTATATATGTGAGCATGTGCATGAAGATAAAGTGTATATATAAAATTTTTGGCATGATGATTTTACGAGTATTATGAAAAGTATCATATTTTAGTAAATGTATTTAATTTCTCATGTTTTTATAAATTTCTAAGGTGGAAAAATAAAGTGAATAAGTAAAACTTACAAAAATTGAAGAACACTTGAAATCTTTTAAAGTTGGCCGATTTTCTTTCTTGAGAGAATATGTATGTTGGTGTGATTTTTGAGAATGGTTTTGTCTTCTATTTATAGAAGAAAAAGGTTATTTAAAAATAATGATAAAGTAATTAGATTTTTCAATGAAATGATGAAAAGAAAAAGTAATCGGTTGAGTGTTGGACAAAAAAGGTGTGGCCGATTTAATGAGTGTATGTTGCATGGTGTTTAATATTAAAATAATACCAAAGTACAAGCTAGTTGTCCTTTAAAGGACAACTTACTTTTTAGAGTGATAAGTAGTATGGCTTTTCATGTATTTTATTAATAAAGTACAAAAAGCGTGCATGACAAAGGTGGCAGCATTTATTATTACTGCATATGTATATACGTACTTAGAAAAATTTTCTGGATTGTTAAACTCGATTCAAGTGTGAATCGAGTTTGTTGCAGTGTCAATCGAGTTTTATATGATTATACCCGAGTTTTATCATACTTTGATCGAGTTTTCTGCCTTTGGCATTCGAGTTTCATGCCTTTGTTATTCGAGTTTCTTTGTTTAATTGTTCGAGTTTTGTGTTTCTTTATTCGAGTTTCATCCCTTAGAAATCGAGATTTGTATCTTAATCATTCGAGTTTTATGCAGCATCATTCGAGATTAATCCTTTCTTTATTCGAGTTTCATCAAAGTACTATTCGAGTTTATGCCTTTACTAATCGAGTTCCATCACATCATTATTCGAGTTTCTGCTTACATGATTCGAGTTTCATGTAATATCATTCGAGTTTATTGCTATATAATTCGAGATTCATAAAAACTTCATTCGAGTCTATTACTTCATTATTCGAGTTTCATATTAGTTTAATTTTCGAGTTTCATACCTTATATTTTTAGGCCAGTTGTTACAATTAGAAACTTCCATTATCGGTCAAGAACACATACACGAACATAAGAACACATAGTCACATTCGAACAGATACACTTAAAAATAAGCTCATATAAACTGAAATAATAAAGAAAAAACAAACTTTTACTCACAATTTTGATGAAATAAAACCGTCGGTTGTGGGTTTGGTAGGTTTCTTTGAAATGAAGCAAGCTTGTGGAAGAAGATGAAGTAATTTCCGGAAAAAGACATTTGAATTTGAAATTTCAAATTTATATTGAAATTTTACCCGGCCCACACATTAAATTTTCAAATTTTGAAAATTCGGCCCATTATCTAAACCAACTTAGCCACATACCCATTTTTCAAAAAAATTATGACTAAAAAAATTTGAATTTAAAAAAAATTGTAACAACACACAAAATAAAACAAAAAAATTTAAAATGAAAAAAATTTTGCACATAAACCATCACAAAAAAAAAATTGAAAACACACAAAACAAAACAAAAGAAATGTTAAAATGGACTAAAAAAATCCACACTGAAAAAAAAAATTTTCACATAAACATGACAAAAAAAATTTAAAAGCATTAACAAAATACATTTGCTCCTCCTTGAATTTCTGAAAGTTGCTCCCCCTCAACTGGATATTCATTTTATCAGCTTTACTCCCCCTACAAAATATCAGATAAATTTTTTTTTATCAGATTTATTCAAAATCAGATAAATTTCTTTTCTGCTCCCCCTGCACATGACAGTCCAGATCTTGTTAAATTCTAAAGAATATAAACTTTTTATGATTCATGAATTTAACATTAGATAAATATCACTTAAAAATGAAAATTTTTAAAATTATAATTTTGAAACTACTGAATTATTAAATCTTAACGATTCAACATACCTAATTTGTATACCAAAAAATTAAACCGCTTTTCATCTAACGCTTTGGTAAACAAATCAGCTAGTTGATATTCAGTAGGTACAAAATATAATTCTATATTTCCATTTTCTACATGATCTTTTATGAAATGATACGGAATGTCAATGTGTTTCGTTTTTGAATGTTGCACCGGATTTGATGCAATAGCTATTGCGCTCTGAGAATACAATATTGGAATTTTCTTTGGTGTAAACCCGTAATCACGCAGTTGGCTCTTCATCCACAACACCTGAGAACAGCAGGAAGATACAGCAACATACTCTGCTTCAGCTGTAGACAATGAAACACAATGTTGTTTCTTGGATGACCAACATACAGGTTTGTCACCTAAGAATTGTACTGCTCCTGACGTACTCTTTCTGTCCATCTTATCACCTGCGTGATCAGCGTCAGAAAAAGCAGTCAGATTAAATGAAGACTCTCTAGGATACCACAAACCAAGATTTGGAGTTCCTTTGAGATATCTTAAAATTCGTTTTGCAGCTGTTAAGTGTGATTCTTTTGGATTTGCCTGATATCTAGCACAGACACATGTAGCAAACATAATATCTGGTCTACTGGCTGTTAAGTACATTAATGACCCAATTATACCTCGATAATGAGTCACATCTACAGGTTTCCCTGAGATGTCCGCATCGAGTTTTGATTTTGAATCCGGAGCCATTGGAGTTTTCATAGGAGTACTATTGACCATGTTAAATTTCTTTAACATGTCTTGTATGTATTTTGACTGATTGATAAAAATACCATCAGTTAATTGTTTTACTTGTAATCCTAAGAAAAAATGTATTTCCCCCATCATGCTCATTTCGAATTTCTGGGACATTAAAAATGCGAATTTCTTACAAAATTCTAGATTTGTAGACCCAAATATTATATCATCTACGTATATATGTATAACTATGATATCTGACCCCTGACGTTTTATAAACAGGGTTGTGTCAACTGCACCTTTTGTAAATCCACATCTCAACAGATATGTTGAGAGTGCATCATACCAAGCATGAGGTGCTTGTTTAAGGCCATACAGTGACTTATCTAAAATATATACTTGATCAGGTTTCGAAGGATCAGTAAACCCTTCCGGCTGATATGTATATACTTCATCTGTTAGCTCCCCGTTTAAAAATGCAGTTTTGACATCCATTTGATATACTGTAAAATTTTTATGAGCAGCAAAAGCTAAAAACATTCTAATAGCTTCAATGCGTGCAACAGGTGCAAATGTTTCGTCATAATCAATCCCTTCTTGTTGGCTGTATCCTTTGGCCACTAGACGAGCTTTATTCCGAATAATGACACCATGTTCATCTTTCTTGTTCTTGAAGATCCATTTCGTGCCTATTATTGATTTGTCTTTTGGGCGCTCCACAAGTCTCCAGACCTTTAACCGTTCGAACTGGTTGAGTTCTTCTTGCATCGCCACAATCCAATCAGCATCCAGAAGGGCTTCTTTTACATTTTTGGGCTCAATCTTACTCAAAAAATTTGAAAATAAGCATTCATTTATAGTAGCCCTTCTGGTTTGGACTGATGCAGATGGATCACCAATGATGTTTTCAATTGGGTGATTTCTTGTCCACTTAGCAGTATGTGGAAACGGTTGTATTGGGTCTTGGTCGGGATTGAGATCTAGATATGGTTCGGGGGTTACTTCAGATGTTGTAGGTGGAACATCTGAGGTAGGAGTTTCTGACTGTTTAGAAGTAATGGGAATTTCAGAAGAATGTGGAGGTTCAATTGGTTGTACAATCTCAGTAGTTGACTGCACATTTGCTGTTGAAGCTTCTCCAGTTTCTTCTGAACTTTGTTGTTGAGAAAGATCTGAAACTATGACTGGATCTTCAGTAATCCTGTCAGACACCAAATTTTGAAAATTAGTTTTGGGCTTTTCAAAATAGTCGTCATAAAAATTCTCAAACAACTTATTTAATTCAGAATGTTCAGTATTTTGTCCATTTGACTCCAATGAAGTCTGCATATTAGGTTCGGGTCCTGAACTAGTGTGTTCAGAAGCCATTACCACTCCTTCGTCGAATTTAACATTTACGCTCTCGTTGACTGTCTTGGTTCTCTTGTTGTACACTCGGAAGGCAACCGACTCCTTTGAATACCCGATGAATATTCCTTCATCTGCCTTTTGATTAAACTTTCCAAGGTTGTCTTTATCGTTTAGAATAAAGCATCTACAACCAAAGACATGGAAAAATTTAACATTAGGTATTCGTTTATTAATCAGTTCATAAGGAGTCTTTCTGAATCTTTTATTTATTATTGAACGGTTTTGTGTGAAACAAGCTGTTGCAACCGCTTCTGCCCACAAGAACAACGGTAAATTGGAGTAGGCCAACATCGTCCTAGCTGATTCCACTAGTGTCCGATTTCTTCTTTCAACGACACCGTTTTGTTGTGGAGTTCGAGCAGCTGAGAACTGATGTGTAATTCCTACTGAATTCAAGAACGAGTCAAGTGATTTGTTCTTGAACTCTGTTCCGTTGTCTGAGCGGATTGTCTGAATTGTGAGTTGCAACTTTACTTGTATTTTCCGAATGAAGTCTATGATGGTTTCGGTTGCATCTGATTTGGATCTCAGGAAAAACACCCATGTGTATCGTGAATAGTCATCAACTATCACCAATACATATAGTTTCTTATTTATGCTTTGTACTCTCATTGGTCCACACAAATCCATATGCAATAACTCCAGTGCTCTCGTGGATGAGTGTTCTGTTTTGGATTTGTGTGTGGCTCTTGTCATCTTTCCTTTTTCACATGCCGCACATAATTGCTCTTTTTGGAATTTGAGCGCTGGCAGCCCTTTAACTAACCCTCCTTTTGCTAGGTTGGTCAGCTCATTGAAGTTCAGATGTGAAAGGCGACGATGCCACAGCCATGCTGTTTTGGATGTAGCTTTTGACAATAAGCAGACATCTTTCTTCAGATTGATCGAGGCTAAATCAATGGACTACAAATTTGTTTTCCTGTTTCCTGCTAGAATTTCTTTTCCTTCTGCTGATCTGATGCTGCACCGATTGGCTTTGAAGTTGACTTCTAACCCATTATCACACAATTGTCCAATACTAAATAGATTGTGTCCAAGTCCGTCAACATAAAAGACCTTTTGGATGGTGATTTTGTCATACTTCAGACTTCCGTATCCTTTGATCGGACAAAACTGATCGTTTCCAAATCTAACCGTCCCACAGAACTTTTCTACAAAGTCCGTGAGTGTGTCTCGTTGTCCGGTCATATGTTTGGAGCATCCGGAGTCAAGGTACCAGACATGGTTTACCTATAAAACGAAGTAGCACATGAGGTACCCACTTGTAGTTGGGTACTTTTGTTTTAGGTAACTCATGCATAGTATCATTTGTTTTTCTAACTGAAATGGCTTTTAGCTTATCATTTGAAGTTATTTTAGGTACCCATTTTTGAACTGTTCTTTTGGGTATCCACTTTTGTACAATTCGCGGTGGAATTGTTTTTGAAATAATTTTCTTTGGAACCCTTTTCTGTTCATAAAATGAGTCCTTCTTCTTTGGTTGCCATACGAGCTTATTATATTTCACAGTTTCAGGCTTACAAACACAAGAATTCAGAGCAATTAATTTCGTTCTTGAAAACTTAATACAAGAGTTATTAACAAGTTTATCATTATTACAGACAGAATGTTCAATTTTGCTATTTCTATCTGTAACAATTTTTTCTTTCACGCGCCATTCTTGTTTTATAATCTTGTTTTTCTCTTCTCTTTTCTTCTTTCGCCATACTTGTTTTCTCGAACCGTTCACAATGATATCTGGCATAAAAGAAGTGTGAGAATTAGTAGATTTAGAAACTCGTTTCTTCTGTAACTTTTTCATACCTGTTGAAGATTTGACTTTTCGTGCAATAGAATCCGTTGATGAAGATGATTCACCCTTTTCAAAACTAGGAGACTGAACAAAAATTTTTGTTTTCTCCTTCTTTTGTTGTACTGAAGGTGAATTTTCTGATGGTTTTAAAGAATCTGTAGACATTCTTTGAAGAATTTTAACAGGTTCTTTATTACCATTTGATTGTTTGTTAGTCAAAGGTTTGATAAATTCACCAATTTTACCAAACATTTGATCTAATGAATTATCATCAGAGTGCATGTACAGATCAAATTCTTTCTCTGAATTAATAGAGTCTAGAGAAGTAGTTGATTGTGGATCAGACACATTTATGTGTTTAGGCTTATTTTGCAACATTTGTTCCATTTTTATTAATTCAGCCTTGAGAGTTCCATTCTCTGTCTCAAAATTTTTAATTTTCAATTCTAAATCAGAATTTATCTGTTCTAAAATTGAATTTGGTAAATATAATTTTTGAGACTGAGTTGATAATTCAGACAAATTCTTTTCAGAATAAGTTTGAATGAACTCTTCTTTAGTATCACTAATGTTGCTTGTTTCATTTATCTTTGTATAATCAACATAATTTTGCATTTTGTCTGATCGTAATCTTTTTATTTCTTCGCTAGATTCTACTTCTTCAGATGCTTTCATAAATGTCATTTTTAATCCTAAATTCATGTATCTGACATCATATAGTGTTGGTGAATTTGATATAGCTTTTGTCAGATACTTAGGATTTTCCCAACCAATACCAGATTTAGAGTTATAAAACTCTGTATCTTTTGGTTGATTTAAATATATTGTTTGATCTGTTTGCCCTCTTTTAATAAATTCATCCTCCATCTTTTTTATTTTCTCATAAAGTTTAGTTCTTTCTTCAAATATGGCATGATATTTTACAGAAAAGTTTGAGGCTTCTAACTCAGCTATTCGCAGACTTTCTTGTAAATCAGATATTTTGTGATTCAGATTAAGTATATTGCTTTGAAGTTCTTTTTCCTTATCTTGTAAGTCTGAGACAGCTCGTAAAGCTAAGGCTTTATCTTTGGAAAAATCTAGAACTAAATTGTGTTCATTTCGATGTTTGTTTTCCAAAGAATGAACCTTTTTCTTTTCTGCCTTTAAGGATTTTTCAAATTTTTTTAAGCATAAAGGCCATATTAGTTAGTTTTTCTTCTAAGATGCATGATTCATCAATATCAGAGTCTGAATTAGAATTTACCTCCGGTCTTTCTGAATCATCTGAGTTTTCAGACTCTGAATCTTCCTCATTTTCAGCTTCTTTTTGGCCAGTTGCCATTAATGCAACTTCTTCTGTTGCTTCCTCTTCATCAGAATCAGATTCTCTTTTCTCTGCATCTTCTTCATCAGTCAGTCCAACCCACACCTCATCTTCAGCTATCATAGCTGATTCACTCAATTCAGATTCATTGAAAATTTCTGACTTTAGACAAATATGGGCATCTTCATCCAAGATATCATCGTCTTCTGATAACTGTAACCAATGATCGTCCTCCGCCATAAGAGCTTTGCCTGACTCTTTCTCTTTGGCTAAGAGTGCCTTTCTTGTATAGTAGTCTGAATTTTTTACTACAGGAGATCTGCATTCCCGGGCATAGTGACCTGGTTTTCCACAGTTATAGCATTTCTGTTCCGACTCCTTCTTGGCTGATTATCTGACTTCTCATATTTGTCAGACTTTAGTACACTACTTTCTCCAGCTTTCTCATATTTATCCTTTTTCTCAACTTTCCTTGAACCTGTTTTGTAGCGCATTTTGTTGTTGGTTGGCTTCCTGTAAAATTTCTTCTTAAATGCCTTCGTAAGCAGTGCCATCTGCTTTTTCATTTCTTCTATCTCTGGATCTGCAGATGAATCTGATGATTCTGATTCAGAAGATGTGCTACTGATTACTGCTCTTTTTTCCTTTTTCAGCTTGTATTTATATTTTTTCTCCGCCAGTAGAGCTAGTGGATCAGCAGTTTCTTTTTCTGCTTTCTTCTTTCCAGATATTTTCCTCAATACAACTTCTTGGTAGTTGTTGAGGTTTTCAAATAGCATATGAAAATCCATCTCCTCAATATCTTTCGTTTGTTGGATGATCATAGCATATTTTTCCCATTCTGGATTTAGCACATTTAAAAATTTGACATTGATGTCCAAGTTGGACTTTGTCACTCCGTTTCTTTTTACTTCACTTACCAGATTCACAAATCTGAGGTAAGTGTTTTCCAAAAGTTCACCTTCACGAGCTCTAAAGTTCTCAAATGTCATTAGGCTATTCCTAGCCCTATTAGTAGCAGCTCTGTCTGATCCCCTCATGATTTTGCATACTTCATCCCAAATGGACTTAGTTGTCTTTGTATTTGTCAGACAAGTGTAGATATCATTAGGGATTGATATCAACAATAGTTTTCTTGCAGTCTTGTCCCTTAATTTTCTCTTTTTCTGGGCCTCTGTCAGGTTTGTGACCTCAACAGTCCTCGGTGGAATTGGAGGATTGCCAGTTGGTACTCCTGGGATCGTTTCCATAAAAATTGCTGGTCATTCATTTAATGATTTCAGCATTTCTTCAGACAAATCATGGAAACTGATAAATTCAAGAAACCGCTCCCGCCATTGGACATATTCTCCCCTGTATAAGATTGGGGGTTTGGTTTCTGATCCCATAGTCAGTGCATCTTTAGACATGTTGATTGATCTTTGGGAAACTTGACCAAGATCTGATTAACTCCGAATGAGATTGAAAATTTTGATCACACCTTGAAACACAGATTAGTACTGAAATCTACAACACAATGACTTGTTAGTAGCAATAAGCAACTTAACTCAGACAGTGAATTGTGTTTTGATTAATGTGTGTGTCAAACTTGAATGATTCTTGTGTTATGAGTGAAACTTGAATGAATATAGTGTAAAACTCGATTGAGTTTATGGTAAAGCTCGATTGATTCTTTTACCAAACTCGATTGATTCTTTTAGTGAAACTCGATTGAGTCTTTGATCAAACTCGAATGGGTGTTTGATCAATCTCGAATGTGTTTTTGATCGAACTCGAATGTGTTATTGATCAAACTTGAAGTACATGACAAAACTCGAATGAGTATATGACAAAACTTGAATGAGTATATGACAAAACTCGAATGAGTATATGGCAAAACTCGAATGAGTATATGGCAAAACTTGAATGAGTATATGACAAAACTCGAATGAGTATATGACAAAACTCGAATGAGTATATGACAAAACTCGAATCAGTCTTATATAAAACTCGAATGAGCCTTATATAACACTCGAATGAGTCTTATATAAAACTCGAATCAGTCTTAGATAAAACACGAATGAGTATATGACAAAACTCGAATCAGTCTTATATAAAACTCGAATGAGCCTTATATAAAACTCGAATGAGTCTTATATAAAACTCTATTGGTTTTGTTCTAAAACTCGATTGTGTTTGTTCTGAAATTCGAGTTTGTTAACAAAATGTTGTCAACTCGAATATCACAAGTTGTCAACTTGAATGACAAGTTTGTCAACTCGAATATTAGTTATACACAACTCGAATAACTAAGGTACTCAACTCGAATATCACAAGTTGTCAACTTGAATGACAAGTTTTTCAAATCTGTGACTCACTTTCATAACAGTAATTGCCTACGCTTCAAGGCAATTAAAAGACTACGAGAAAAGTGCACCAACTCATGACCTTGAGTTGGCTGCCGTTACCTTTGCTTTGAAAATCTGGCGTCACTATCTATATGGGACTCGGTGTCAGCTCTACACCGATCATAAGAGTCTCAAATATCTTTTCGCTCAAAAAGATCTGAACATGAAACAGCGTCGATCCTTGGAGCTTATCAAGGATTATGACTGCGAGATCTTATATCATCCCGGCAAAGCAAATGTTGTCGCGGATGCGTTGAGTAGAAAAGTATATCCAGAAAAGTGCTGTTATGCCCTAACTCCAGTTATATTCTCTTCTGATCTTATTGAAAATATTCGAGTTGCTCAAACTGAAGCGCTGAAAGAAGAGAACATAGATTCTGAAAATCTAAAAGGGCAACTACAATTTCTAACTCTGAACCATTTGAGACTTCACTGTCTCAAGGGAAACCGAATCTGGGTTCCTAAATATGGTTCTATTCGTAGCACTCTTCTGTCCGAAGCTCATCAGTCCAAGTTATCTATTCATCCTGGCAGCTCAAAGATGTACTTTGATCTGAAAGCTGACTACTGGTGGCCAGGAATGAAGAAAGACATCGGTAAGTGTGTTGAAAGCTGCAGAGTTTGTCAGATGGTTAAGGCAGAACATCAGAAACCCTTCGGGGATATGCAACCACTACCAGTTCCCGAGTGGAAGTGGGAGCATATAACTATGGATTTCATCACAAAGCTGCCGAAGACCAAAAGACAGCACGACTCTATCTGGGTAGTCGTGGATCGATTAACGAAGTCAGCCCACTTCATACCGATGAAAGAAACTTATTCTCTCGATAGATTGGCACAGCTGTATATCTCTGAAATTATTTCTCGTCACGGTGTGCCGAAGTCTATCGTATCTGATCGTGATAGTCGTTTCACATCCAGATTCTGGCAAGCTCTACAAGAAGGGATGGGTACTCGGATTTCTATGAGTACTGCTTATCATCCAAATGCAGATGGCCAGAGTGAGCGTACTATTCTAACTCTCGAAGATATGCTTCGTTCCTGCATTCTTGATTTAGGTGGTAACTGGGATGACCACTTGCCGTTGGTCGAATTCTCATACAATAACAGTTATCATTCAACAATCAAGATGGCTCCTTTTGAAGCTTTATACGGAAGAAAGTGCAGAACTCCTACTTGTTGGCGTGAAACAGGCGAATCACCAATAGCAGGACCTGCCCTTCTACAGTTGACTCATGAAAAGATTCAACTTGTCAGAAGGAATATTCTTGAAGCTCAAAGCAGGCAGAAGTCATATTATGATAATCGACATAGATCGATAAGCTTTGCGGTTAACGATTGGGTGATGCTGAAAGTATCCCCAATGAAGAATGTGGTACGGTTCATTAAAAGAAACAAGTTAGCTCCGAGATTTATTGGTCCGTTCAAGATTGTGGAAAAGATTGGGAATCAGTCTTACCGTCTTGATCTACCATCGGACTTAGTTGGAATACATCCTGTATTCCATGTCAATCATCTGAGAAAGAGCTTAGCAGATGAAAGAGAAGTGCGGTTACCACACGTTAACTTGCAAATTGATGAGAAGCTTCGCGTGGTTGAAGAGCCAGAACGTATTCTGGACTCGAAGACTAAGAAGCTTAGAAATAAAGAGATACAGATGGTGCTCGTCCAGTGGAAACACCACAAAGGTTCGCATCAGTCTTGGGAATCCAGAGATGTTATGAAAGCTACTTATCCCAGTCTGTTCGAACATAGCTAACTTCGGGGACGAAGTTTGTGCGTGGTGGAGCCCATTCTGTAACAACCCAGCTTTTATCTAAGTCTTTTATTTTGTTTTGATCTTAATAATGTAAATTTAATTACATTATTAATTATGTGATTTAATTAAGTTGATGACTATTTAAAAATTAAATTATATTTTATGTTATAAATTATTAAAGATGATTAAATTAAAAGAGATGTATTATACAAAAGATTAGTGGGTTAAAATCAAATATGACAAAAGTGATATATAAAAACCAACTAAATGGTCATTTAAACCTCATTTAAGAAAATTTCCCTCTCTCTAACTTTTCTCTATATGTACGGCTCAACCAAATTACACCAAGAAAATTCATAATAGTTGCAATTAATCCAAGATTCAAGACAAGAAGGAGTACAAGAAGCAACAAATTAACAACAAACTACAAAGAATTGAGGTAATAATTACTTAAATCTCGAAATATATATGTATTTGGTTCGGTTTTGAGAAAAACCGAAACCAAAGAATTAAATTATGAAATTATATGGTTGCATGTGTAAATTTATGATAGATAATCATGCGAATAAGTAATTTGAAGTATTAGAAACAATAATCTATGATTGATTCATTCAAATAAAGAAGAAATTGAAATTTTTGGCAAAAATGTGTTCTTAACAAAATATTGAGTTTTTGGATGATCTTGATCATATTAGTGTGTTATTGATAGGGAAATCAGTATAAAATCAACCCAAATATGTTAATACAACTAATTTGTTAGTTGCATGTTGATAAATATGAAATTTTGATAACTATTGATAAAATTCGTATGAACAAAATGAAGAACACCAAGAACAATTTTCTGGAAAATGCTAAGTATGGGATCCAAATTCGGGTATGACTGAATTCGGATGGTGCCCATTTTCGGATCCCATGATTTCGGATGATACCCAATTCGGAACATAATAATTCGGATGTATCATGTCCGAATTCGGATGGTGGTATGGTCCGAAATTCGGTTTCTACTTCGATGATTTCCATTTCGGTTATGATCCTAATTCGGATTGATCCGGACCCTCAATTCGGTTGATCCGAATCCGGGTCCCTAGTCCGGACGAATCCGAATCCGGGTCCCCAATCCGGATGAATCCGAATTTGGGTGATCCGAAACCCGATTCTATATAATTTGATATTTTAAGTAAAATAAATGACTATATAAATATATATATTGATATATATATTTAGTGAATGTTTGGAGAATTAAAAGAATAAAGATTGATGAACTGAAAGTTATCAGAATCAGATAGAATTAAAGAATTTATGACCAAAAGATGATGACATTGATAAGATAAGTTATCAGATATCAGACTCAGATAAAATACAAGAATTTGAAGATTAAAATGATGATGATAAAAATGATGAAAATGACATGATATTATCATGAATGATTTTGAACAGGTTCAGTATATTCTGAACAAAGATTTAAAGACTTAAAGAAGATAGACTGACAGAGATAAAATTCTGAGATAACTCAGGTGGCAGATTCTTATATCTGTTTGACCAAGACCCAGAACTGTGAGTTATAGATATTCAAATTGAACACGCAAAGATCCGTTTGAGATATATTGATGCTGATACATTATTTGACATTCATTTATCAACTGGATTGAGACCTGTGCACACCATGGATGGGTGTTGCCCAGTGAATCATGATAGCTATTTGCTTATCATTTCATATTGCATTTATTAGCGTTTCAGACTTTGCTTTATGATTCGTTGCTATCATGACTCCTAAGACTTATGCTTACTTCATTGATCTGACTTGATAAGATTTATTCAGCTTGACTAGCCCTTATGGTCTATTGTTCTAGACCCGGCTATTCCACCAGTTCTCACGAACTTGGCAATGACCTCCGATGTTCGGCCATGTTGACCTACTGGTAGCTAGCCCAGTATGTGGCTGATCCCCACGATATAAGCGTGAGTGTGGTTTGAACATCATCCGATCTTAAGATTCTATATCTCAATCATGATGAGGGCTGTAGCGGCAGCCAAGACTTATCACGCTTAGATTTATGACTCCGCTTGACACGCATGTTAATATTGAAAATCTATAAACTCACTAAGCTTTGCTTACAGATGTTGCTTTAAAATTTTACAGGAAAAGCCAAAGGAAAATCACCTGCAGGACCTAGTATTTAGGTCATTCAAGATCCAAGTTTTGAAGCTTTCCTAGACCACTTCTCAACAAACTTTCTGGTACTGATTTGGAAGACAGCTAATGTGGTGGTTCTGGGTAGACTTGTTGTGATGATTGATGTTATGAATAGATTAGATGTTACCCTTTTATAATTTTATTTTGAAATATGTAAACTTAAATCCTAATCTGTAATGTACATGTAATTTTTAATTCCGCAATTAATTACCCTATCTTAGTATGGTTGATATCGTATTGCATGATGTGGGACCTAGACTCTGAGGACTGACCCGGAAGGGGAGGTCTTCACAGGATGGTATCAGAGCCCATAGTTTGAGTGAATCAAGTATTACGTGAGTATACTTGATCTCAAACTGAAGCAATACATATGTATCAATCATTTAGGTGGATTGAACTGAGATAGGATGTACAGACTGTTAGGATGGGAAAAAGGGTACATAGATCTAAGTCTATAAACTGATAGTTAATTGATTTTAATTTTCAGTAGAAGATGTCAGGATCAGGATCAGGTGATATTCCCAACAATATGACCCAACAACAAATGTTTGAAATGATGCAACAATTTCTAGCCCAACACTCAGAACAACAAAACAAAATGATGCAAGAACAGTTTCGTGCCAGAGATGAGGCCGAAGCTAAAAGACGCGAAGAAAAGAAAAATAAGAGAAAAGAAAAGCAAGTCCAGACCAATGAATCTGATTCTGATAAATCTAACCCAGAAACCCAAATAGCTCAGCCAAAAGGCTGCAAGTTTAAGGACTTCAAAGCAAGCGGTGCCCTGAACTTTGAGGGTACAGTGAATCCGATCCAGGCGATGGATTGGATTAGTCATACTGAAGAAATCTTCAGGATTTCTGATTGTCTAGATTCGAAGAAAGTAAGCTATGCGTCTGCACTATTTGTGGGAGCTGCTCGTGCCTGGTGGAAAACCCAGCGAAGTATCTATGGTGAGGAGGTGATTCAGACTTTAGAATGGGAGCAGTTTCTAGACATGTTCAACGCGAAATACTGCCCAGTTGACCGGCAAGATAAGATGGAAGTCCAATTAATGCAACTGACTCAGGGAACGAAGACTGTAGATGAATATGAACACGAATTTTCGAGATTATGTGGCTACTCTTCTTACCAAGTGGCAACAGAGGAAAGGAAAATGAATAGGTTCCGAGTAGGACTCAATCCTAGATATAGACATCCCATGAGCGCGATCAAATACAAGAGTTACTTGGAAATGGTAGAAGCAGCTAGACAGATTGAACGAGGATACTTAGAGTACGGCGATCAGCTTTATGCTCCGTCTACTAATCCGATGAACCCGTCTCCTCCAAAGAAACAGCGATTTGGCAGATTCTTTAGGCCAAATAAGTCTCCGTCACAATCTCAGCAATCACATCAGCACAGTTCACAACCGAAAGCACAAGCTTACTCACTGACAAACGAGCCTAAATTCTGCAAGAGATGCAGAAAGTCTCACATGGGACTATGTAACCCAGAAGACGTTACTTGCTTCGCGTGCAACATGATCGGACATAGTAGTGAAGAATGTCCACAGCAGGGACGTGGATGTGCGAAATGCGGTAAGAGAGGGCACTTCATGTATCAGTGTCGTAGCGGACCACGTTATCAGTCACAGTCATCAGCTGGAGGGTCGACAGTTAAAAGTTCTGCTGCAACGCCAACTGCAAGGACACGTGCGTTCCAAATAACGGCTGAAGAGGCGAGAGAAACACCTGACGTAGTCACCGGTACGTTTCTGTTAAATACGATACCTGCTCATGTGTTATTTGATTCTGGCGCTAGTCGTTCCTTCATATCGACCTCTTTTGCATCGAGACTATCTAAGCCCCCATCGAAGCTTCCTTTTGTACTTGACATTGAGACAGCCAGTAACAGCTATGTTATGGCTGATTCTGTATCGAAACTGCACACTACTTGTTGATAACATCGTATTCAATCTCGACCTCATCCCGATTCCTTTAAAAGAATTTGACGTCATCATTGGCATGGATTGGTTAATGAACAACGAGGCCACAATTATCTGCAACCGACGAGTAATCAGAATCAAATCTTCAGATGGCCGAGTACTTGAGATCAAGGGCGAGAAGCGGAAAGGTGCACATTGCTTTATATCTGTTGAAAAGGCACATAAATACTTGTCTAAAGGTCACGACTCTTACCTTTGTTATGCTCTATCTGAGTCCAGCTCTGAAAAGAAATCGTTGTCCGACATTCCTATCGTCTGTGAGTTCCCAAACGTATTCCCTGACGATATTTCCGGAGTGCCACCGGAACGACAAGTCGAGTTCAGTATTGACTTGGTTCCTGGTGCGGCTCCTATCGCAAAAGCTCCATACAGACTTGCACCTGCAGAAATGCAGGAAATGTCAAAGCAATTGCAAGAGCTGTTAGAGAAAGGGTTTATCCGACCGAGTTCTTCTCCGTGGGGTGCACCAGTACTATTTGTTAAAAAGAAAGACGGAACTTTCCGTATGTGCATCGACTACCGCGAGTTGAACAAAGTCACAATAAAGAATAAATATCCTCTGCCCAGGATTGATGATCTGTTTGATCAGCTGCAAGGAGCCAGCTATTTCTCAAAGATAGATCTCCGTTCTGGGTATCATCAGCTGAAAGTTAGAGATGAGGATATTCCGAAGACAGCCTTCCGAACAAGATACGGTCATTACGAATTTCTCGTGATGCCGTTCGGCTTGACAAATGCACCAGCGGCGTTCATGGACCTCATGAACCGCGTGTGCAGACCGATGCTGGATAAATCAGTTATCGTATTCATAGACGATATTCTGATTTACTCCAAAACGGAGGCTGATCATTCTATTCATCTACGACAATTGCTAGAGTTATTAAGAAAAGAAAGACTCTATGCAAAGTTTTCTAAGTGCGAATTCTGGCTCAGACAGGTATAATTTCTATTATATAAGTCTTGAGCTGTTTCTTTAACCATTCTATGATTCACCTCAGAATTTGAAATTCTATCTTGATTCTTATAGATCCAGTTCCTTGGCCATATTGTTTCTGGCGAAGGGATTTCCGTTGATCCTTCAAAAGTCGAGGCTGTTCAGAAGTGGCAAACACCTCGCAATGCCTCCGAGATAAGAAGTTTCCTTGGATTGGCCGGTTATTATCGGCGATTCATAAAGGATTTCTCGAAGATTGCTGTACCTCTAACGATGCTAACACGAAAGAATACTCCTTTCGTTTGGACAGATAAACAGCAAGAGGCATTTAACATTCTGAAGCAAAATCTTATTCAAGCGCCGATTCTAGCCTTGCCAGAAGGTAATGACGATTTCGTTGTTTACAGCGACGCTTCTGGTACTGGCTTAGGATGTGTTCTTATGCAAAGGGGAAAAGTAATTGCCTACGCTTCAAGGCAATTAAAAGACTACGAGAAAAGTGCACCAACTCATGACCTTGAGTTGGCTGCCGTTACCTTTGCTTTGAAAATCTGGCGTCACTATCTATATGGGACTCGGTGTCAGCTCTACACCGATCATAAGAGTCTCAAATATCTTTTCGCTCAAAAAGATCTGAACATGAAACAGCGTCGATCCTTGGAGCTTATCAAGGATTATGACTGCGAGATCTTATATCATCCCGGCAAAGCAAATGTTGTCGCGGATGCGTTGAGTAGAAAAGTATATCCAGAAAAGTGCTGTTATGCCCTAACTCCAGTTATATTCTCTTCTGATCTTATTGAAAATATTCGAGTTGCTCAAACTGAAGCGCTGAAAGAAGAGAACATAGATTCTGAAAATCTAAAAGGGCAACTACAATTTCTAACTCTGAACCATTTGAGACTTCACTGTCTCAAGGGAAACCGAATCTGGGTTCCTAAATATGGTTCTATTCGTAGCACTCTTCTGTCCGAAGCTCATCAGTCCAAGTTATCTATTCATCCTGGCAGCTCAAAGATGTACTTTGATCTGAAAGCTGACTACTGGTGGCCAGGAATGAAGAAAGACATCGGTAAGTGTGTTGAAAGCTGCAGAGTTTGTCAGATGGTTAAGGCAGAACATCAGAAACCCTTCGGGGATATGCAACCACTACCAGTTCCCGAGTGGAAGTGGGAGCATATAACTATGGATTTCATCACAAAGCTGCCGAAGACCAAAAGACAGCACGACTCTATCTGGGTAGTCGTGGATCGATTAACGAAGTCAGCCCACTTCATACCGATAAAAGAAACTTATTCTCTCGATAGATTGGCACAGCTGTATATCTCTGAAATTATTTCTCGTCACGGTGTGCCGAAGTCTATCGTATCTGATCGTGATAGTCGTTTCACATCCAGATTCTGGCAAGCTCTACAAGAAGGGATGGGTACTCGGATTTCTATGAGTACTGCTTATCATCCAAATGCAGATGGCCAGAGTGAGCGTACTATTCTAACTCTCGAAGATATGCTTCGTTCCTGCATTCTTGATTTAGGTGGTAACTGGGATGACCACTTGCCGTTGGTCGAATTCTCATACAATAACAGTTATCATTCAACAATCAAGATGGCTCCTTTTGAAGCTTTATACGGAAGAAAGTGCAGAACTCCTACTTGTTGGCGTGAAACAGGCGAATCACCAATAGCAGGACCTGCCCTTCTACAGTTGACTCATGAAAAGATTCAACTTGTCAGAAGGAATATTCTTGAAGCTCAAAGCAGGCAGAAGTCATATTATGATAATCGACATAGATCGATAAGCTTTGCGGTTAACGATTGGGTGATGCTGAAAGTATCCCCAATGAAGAATGTGGTACGGTTCATTAAAAGAAACAAGTTAGCTCCGAGATTTATTGGTCCGTTCAAGATTGTGGAAAAGATTGGGAATCAGTCTTACCGTCTTGATCTACCATCGGACTTAGTTGGAATACATCCTGTATTCCATGTCAATCATCTGAGAAAGAGCTTAGCAGATGAAAGAGAAGTGCGGTTACCACACGTTAACTTGCAAATTGATGAGAAGCTTCGCGTGGTTGAAGAGCCAGAACGTATTCTGGACTCGAAGACTAAGAAGCTTAGAAATAAAGAGATACAGATGGTGCTCGTCCAGTGGAAACACCACAAAGGTTCGCATCAGTCTTGGGAATCCAGAGATGTTATGAAAGCTACTTATCCCAGTCTGTTCGAACATAGCTAACTTCGGGGACGAAGTTTGTGCGTGGTGGAGCCCATTCTGTAACAACCCAGCTTTTATCTAAGTCTTTTATTTTGTTTTGATCTTAATAATGTAAATTTAATTACATTATTAATTATGTGATTTAATTAAGTTGATGACTATTTAAAAATTAAATTATATTTTATGTTATAAATTATTAAAGATGATTAAATTAAAAGAGATGTATTATACAAAAGATTAGTGGGTTAAAATCAAATATGACAAAAGTGATATATAAAAACCAACTAAATGGTCATTTAAACCTCATTTAAGAAAATTTCCCTCTCTCTAACTTTTCTCTATATGTACGGCTCAACCAAATTACACCAAGAAAATTCATAATAGTTGCAATTAATCCAAGATTCAAGACAAGAAGGAGTACAAGAAGCAACAAATTAACAACAAACTACAAAGAATTGAGGTAATAATTACTTAAATCTCGAAATATATATGTATTTGGTTCGGTTTTGAGAAAAACCGAAACCAAAGAATTAAATTATGAAATTATATGGTTGCATGTGTAAATTTATGATAGATAATCATGCGAATAAGTAATTTGAAGTATTAGAAACAATAATCTATGATTGATTCATTCAAATAAAGAAGAAATTGAAATTTTTGGCAAAAATGTGTTCTTAACAAAATATTGAGTTTTTGGATGATCTTGATCATATTAGTGTGTTATTGATAGGGAAATCAGTATAAAATCAACCCAAATATGTTAATACAACTAATTTGTTAGTTGCATGTTGATAAATATGAAATTTTGATAACTATTGATAAAATTCGTATGAACAAAATGAAGAACACCAAGAACAATTTTCTGGAAAATGCTAAGTATGGGATCCAAATTCGGGTATGACTGAATTCGGATGGTGCCCATTTTCGGATCCCATGATTTCGGATGATACCCAATTCGGAACATAATAATTCGGATGTATCATGTCCGAATTCGGATGGTGGTATGGTCCGAAATTCGGTTTCTACTTCGATGATTTCCATTTCGGTTATGATCCTAATTCGGATTGATCCGGACCCTCAATTCGGTTGATCCGAATCCGGGTCCCTAGTCCGGACGAATCCGAATCCGGGTCCCCAATCCGGATGAATCCGAATTTGGGTGATCCGAAACCCGATTCTATATAATTTGATATTTTAAGTAAAATAAATGACTATATAAATATATATATTGATATATATATTTAGTGAATGTTTGGAGAATTAAAAGAATAAAGATTGATGAACTGAAAGTTATCAGAATCAGATAGAATTAAAGAATTTATGACCAAAAGATGATGACATTGATAAGATAAGTTATCAGATATCAGACTCAGATAAAATACAAGAATTTGAAGATTAAAATGATGATGATAAAAATGATGAAAATGACATGATATTATCATGAATGATTTTGAACAGGTTCAGTATATTCTGAACAAAGATTTAAAGACTTAAAGAAGATAGACTGACAGAGATAAAATTCTGAGATAACTCAGGTGGCAGATTCTTATATCTGTTTGACCAAGACCCAGAACTGTGAGTTATAGATATTCAAATTGAACACGCAAAGATCCGTTTGAGATATATTGATGCTGATACATTATTTGACATTCATTTATCAGCTGGATTGAGACCTGTGCACACCATGGATGGGTGTTGCCCAGTGAATCATGATAGCTATTTGCTTATCATTTCATATTGCATTTATTAGCGTTTCAGACTTTGCTTTATGATTCGTTGCTATCATGACTCCTAAGACTTATGCTTACTTCATTGATCTGACTTGATAAGATTTATTCAGCTTGACTAGCCCTTATGGTCTATTGTTCTAGACCCGGCTATTCCACCAGTTCTCACGAACTTGGCAATGACCTCCGATGTTCGGCCATGTTGACCTACTGGTAGCTAGCCCAGTATGTGGCTGATCCCCACGATATAAGCGTGAGTGTGGTTTGAACATCATCCGATCTTAAGATACTATATCTCAATCATGATGAGGGCTGTAGCGGCAGCCAAGACTTATCACGCTTAGATTTATGACTCCGCTTGACACGCATGTTAATATTGAAAATCTATAAACTCACTAAGCTTTGCTTACAGATGTTGCTTTAAAATTTTACAGGAAAAGCCAAAGGAAAATCACCTGCAGGACCTAGTATTTAGGTCATTCAAGATCCAAGTTTTGAAGCTTTCCTAGACCACTTCTCAACAAACTTTCTGGTACTGATTTGGAAGACAGCTAATGTGGTGGTTCTGGGTAGACTTGTTGTGATGATTGATGTTATGAATAGATTAGATGTTACCCTTTTATAATTTTATTTTGAAATATGTAAACTTAAATCCTAATCTGTAATGTACATGTAATTTTTAATTCCGCAATTAATTACCCTATCTTAGTATGGTTGATATCGTATTGCATGATGTGGGACCTAGACTCTGAGGACTGACCCGGAAGGGGAGGTCTTCACAAACCCCCCTACACTTTTGTATTTTACATCTCTTTTAATTTGATCATATAAAAACTTTATAACATTTATTTAATCTTAATTAAATAATTTCATTACTTAATTAAATTACAAAACAAATAATGTAATTAAAATTACATTATCAGCTCAAAATACTGAAAATTAAAGTTCAGATAAGACTAGGTTGTTACAGAATGGGCTCCACCACGCACAAACTTCGTCCTCGAAGTTAGCTATGTTCGAACAAACTTGGATATGTAGCTTTCATAACATCTGTTGATTCCCAAGACTGATGCGAACCTTTGTGGTGTTTCCACTGGACGAGCACCATCTGTATCTCTTTATTTCGAAGCTTTTTGGTCTTCGAGTCCAGAATACATTCTGGCTCTTCAACCACTCGAAGCTTTTCATCAATTTGCAGATTAACATGTGGTATCTGCACTTCTCTTTCATCTGCTAAGCTTTTTCCCAAATGACTAACATGGAATACAGGATGTATTCCCGCTAAGTCTGTTGGCAATTCGAGACAGTAAGATTGATTCCCTATCTTTTCAACGATCTTCAACAGACCAATGAATCTCGGAGCTAGCTTATTTCTCTTTATGAATCTCACCACATTCTTCATTGGAGACACTTTCAGCATCACCCAATCGTTAACTGCAAAACTGATTGATCTATGTCGATTGTCGTAATTCTGCCTGCTTTGAGCTTCAAGAATGTTCCTTCTGATAAGTTTAATCTTCTCATGAGTCAACTGAAGAAGGGCGGGACCTGCTAATGGCGATTCACCTGTTTCGCGCCTACAGGTGGGAGTTCTGCACTTTCGTCCGTATAAAGCTTCGAAATGAGTCATCTTGATCGTGGAATGATAAATGTTATTGTATGAGAATTCGACCAAAGGTAAATGGTCATCCCAGTTACCACCCAGATCAAGAACGCAGGCACGGAGCATATCTTCAAGAGTCAAGAGAGTGCGTTCACTTTGGCCATCTGCATTAGTGTGATAAGCAGTAATCATAGAGATTCGAGTACTCATCCCGTCTTGCAGCGCTTTCCAGAATCTTAAAGTGAAACGACTATCACGATAAGAGACGATAGATTTCGGCAAACCATGACGAGAAATGACCTCGGTGATGTATATCTGTGCCAATCTATCAAGAGAATACGTCTCTTTCATCGGTATAAAATGAGCTGACTTCATTAATCGATCTATGACTACCCAGATGGAGTCGTGCTGTCTCTTGGCCTTGGGCAATTTCGTGACAAAGTCCATGGTATATGCTCCCACTTCCACTCAGGAACTGGCAGTGGTTGCATATCCCCGAAGGGTTTCTGTTGTTCTGCCTTAACCATTTGACAGACTCTGCAGCTTTCAACGTATTGACCGATGTCTTTCTTCATTCCTGGCCACCCATAATCAACTTCCAGATCGAAGTACATCTTTGAGCTGCCAGGATGAATAGATAACTTGGACTTGTGAGCTTCAGATAGAAGAGTGTTGTGGATTGAACAATATTTAGGAATCCAGATTCGGTTTCCCTTGAGACATTGAAGCCCCAAATGATTCACTGATAAGAACTGAAGTTGCCCTTTCAGCTTTTCAGAACAGATAATTTTCTTCTTTCAATGCTTCGGCTTGAGCAGATTTAATGTCTTCAATAAGATCAGAAGAAAACTTAACGGGAGTTAGGGTATAGCAACACTTTTCGGGATAAACCTTTCTACTCAAAGCATCCGCGACCACATTGGCTTTGCCGGGATGATATAGGATTTCGCAATCATAGTCCTTCATAAGCTCCAAGGACCGACGCTGTTTCATGTTCAGATCCTTTCTCGTAATCTTTCAATTGTCTTGAAGCGTAGGCAATGACTTTTCCCCTTTGCATGAGGACACGGCCTAAACCTTTACCAGATGCATCGCTATAAACAACGAAGTCATCATTTCCCTCTCGTAAGGCTAGGATTGGCGCTTGAATAAGATTCTGCTTTAGAGTTTCAAATGCCTCTTGCTGTTTATCAGCCCATACGAAAGGTGTATTCTTTCGTGTTAGTATCGTGAGTGGCACAGCAATCTTTGAGAAGTCCTTAATAAATCGCCGGTAGTAACCAGCCAATCCAAGGAAACTTCTAATTTCGGAGGCATTGCGAGGAGTTTGCCGTTTTTACACGGCCTCGACTTTGGAAGGACCGACTAAAATACCTTCGCCAGATACTACATGGCCAAGGAATTGGATCTATAAGGAAATCAAAGTAGAATTTCAAGTTTTGTTTGAAACAAAGAACGCTTTAAGAAATAACTCAAGACAATGTAAGGTTATACCTGTCTGAGCCAAAATTCGCACTTGGAAAATTTTGCGTAGAGTCTTTCCTTTCTCAATAACTCCAGCAATTGACGCAGATGAACAACATGATCAGCCTCCGCTTTGGAGTAAATCATAATATCGTCTATGAATACGATAACTGACTTATCTAGCACAGGTCTGCACACGAGATTCATGAGATCAATGAACGCCGCTGGTGCATTTGTTAGACCGAAAGGCATTACGAGAAATTCGTAATGACCATATCTCGATCGGAAGGTTGTCTTCGGAATATCCTCATCTTTAACTTTCAGCTGATGATACCAGAACGAAGATCGATTTTGGAGAAGTAGCTGGCTCCTTGTAGCTGATCAAATAAATCATCGATTCTGGGCAGAGGATATTTATTCTTGATGGTGACTTTGTTCAACTCCCGATAATCGATGCACATTCGGAGAGTTCCGTCTTTCTTTTTAACGAATAAGACAGGTGCACCCCACGGAGATGAACTAGGTCGGATAAATCCCTTTTCTAACAGATCTTGCAATTGCTTTGACATTTCCTGCATCTCTGCAGGCGCAAGTCTGTAGGGAGCTTTAGCGATTGGAGCCGCACCAGGAACTAAGTCAATGTCGAATTCAACTTGATGTTCCGGTGGCACTCCAGAAATATCATCATGGATTACGTCTGGGAACTCACAGACGATCGGAATGTCGGATACAGATTTATTGCTGTCTTCAGAGTCAGTTTCAGACGAGACATAACACAGATAGGATTCATGACCCTTAGATAGATATGAGCTTTCTCAACGGATATGAAACAATGAGCACATTTTCGCTTGTCGCCTTTGATTTCTAACACTCGACCGTCTGAAGTCTTGATTTGGATGATTCGGCGGTTGCAGACGATCGTAGCCTCGCTGTTCGTTAACCAGTCCATGCCGATAATAACATCGAACTCTTTTAGTGGAATAGGAATAAGATCAAGGTTGAACACGATATTGTTGACAAGTAAAGTGCAATTTCGGCAAACAGGATCAGCCATAACATAATTGTTACTGGCCGTCTTAATATCAAGTATGACAGGAAGCCTTGAAGGAAACTTAGACAATCTTTGAGCAAAAGCAGTCGAAATGTATGAGCGACTTGCACCAGAATCGAATAGTACTCAAGCAGGTATCGAATTTAACAAGAACGTTCCGGTAACCACATCAGGGGTTTCTTTCGCTTCATCTGCTGTTATCTAGAAATGTGCGGGTCCTTGCAGTTAGAGTTGCAGCTGAGCTTTTCATCGTTGAACCTCCGGCTGATGATTGTGATTGACCTCGGCGTCCGCTCTGACACTGATACATGAAGTGTCCACGCTTTCCACATTTAGCACATCCAAGACCTCGCTGGGGGCACTCTTCACTATTGTGGCCGATCCTGCTACATACATAGCACGTGACGTCGTCCGGATTACACAATCCCATATGCGATTTTCTGCATCTCTTGCAGAATCGTGGTTCATTTGTAAAAGAGTAGGCTTGAGCTTTCTGTGGCGAACTATATAGTTGAGATTGTTGAGGTTGCTGGGATTGAGATTGTTTGGCTTGAAGAATCTGCCGAATCTTTGCTTCTTTGGAGGAGAAGGACATGTCGGGTTAGTTGATGGAGCATAGAGTTGATCGCCATACTCTAGATATCCCCTCTCGATCTGTCTTGCAGGTTCAACCATCTCTAAGTAACTCTTATACTTTATCGCGCTCATCGGGTGTCTGTATCTCGGATTAAGTCCTCCGCGGAATCTGTTCATTTTTCTTTCCTCGGTGGCTACTTGATATGAGGAATAGCCACAGAGTCGCGAAAATTCATGCTTGTACTCATCTACAGTCTTAGTTCCTTGGGTTAATTGCATCAGTTGAACCTCCATTTTGTCTTGTTGATCAACAGGACAATACTTCGCATTAAACATATCGAGGAACTGATCTCATTCTAAAGTCTGAATAACCTCTTCTCCGTATATACTTCTCTGAGTCTTCCACCAAGCTCGGGCAGCACCAACGAACAAAGCAGATGCGTAACTCACTTTCTTTGAATCTAGGCAGTTAGATATCCTGAAGATTTCTCCAGTGTGGCTTATCCAATCCATCGCCTGGATTGGGTTGACTATACCCTCAAAATTAAGGGCACCGCTGGCTTTGAAATTTTTATAATTACAGCCTTTCGGCTGCTCAATTTGGGCATTGGGGTTTGTGTTATCAGAATCAGATTCATCATTCTGGATTTGTTTATCTTTTCTCTTATTCTTTTAATCAGCACGTCTTTTTGCTTCGTCCTCATCTCTAGCCTGAAGTTGTTCTTGCATATTCTTGTTTTGTTGTTCTGAATGTTGGGCTAATAGTTGTTGTACCATTTCAAACATTTGCTGGGGGGTCATGTTGTTGGGAATGTCACATGATCCTGACATCTTTACTGAAAATTAAAATCATTTAACTATCAGTTTATAGACTTAGATCTATGTACCCTTATTCCCATCCTAACAGTCTGTACATCCTATTTCAGTTCAAACCACCTAAATGATTGATACATATGTATTGCTTCAGTTTGAGACCAAGTATTACTCATGTAATACTTGATTCCCTCAAACTATGGGCTCTGATACCATCCTATGAAGACCACCCCTTACGGGGCACTCGTCAGAGTCAAGGTCCCACATCTTGCAACACGATATCAATCATAACTAAGATAGAGTAATTATATTGCGGAATTTCAAATTACAAGTACAAAATATTAGGATTAAGTTTAATACAGTTTTAGTGCAAATTACAGTTTTCAAATTAAACTTATAAATGGTACAAGACTAATCTAATTCATGTTATCATACAATCAAATTAAATCTACCCAGACCACCACAATCATCATCTGCCAATCAGTACCGAAGGATTTGTTGAGTAGTGGTCTATAGAAAACTTCAATCTTCATCTTGTAAGATCTAAGAACTAGGTCCAGCAGGTGACTTTCCTTTATCTTTTCTTGTAAAAAGTGTAAGCAACATCTGTAAGCAAAGCTTAGTGAGAATATAGATTTTCAGATTACATGCATTAATCAAGCAGATCATGGGTCTAGCGTGATATGTCTTGACTGCCGCTACAGCCACTCATGATTGAGACATAGTAGTCATAGGATTAGGGATGGCAATGGGGCGGGGCGGGGATCTCAGTTCCCATCCCCATCCCCGCTTCATAAACCTCTCCCCCATCCCCGGTCCCATCCCCGTCGGGGAATGAGTTCCTATTCCCATCCCCGTCCCAATCGGGGATCGGGGATCCCCGTCGGGGAATCGGGTTTTTCAAGCTCCTAAAGGTTATTTAAATTTAAACTATAAATAGTAATTTAGTATAACAAATATATGTAAATAAATATTAAAAAAATTAATTCAAACATATTTGAGGTATTTACATATATAACCTATAATTTGTAATAAAACTAAAACAAAGAAATGGATGCAAAACATTTTTAAAACCAATGAAATGAAAAATAACAGTAGTATTTTAAACTATAGAAAAGTCATATACAATGATATTTAATATATTATATAAAATATAATGAATAATTTACATTGTAAAGTTAAATATATATAATAATTTATATTAAAACATAATTTATAACCGGGGTCGGGTTCGGGGTCGGGGATTAAAGTGTCTCCCATCCCTGCCCCATCCCCATTAATTTAAATCGGGGATTCCCCGTCCCCATCCCCATCCCCGGTCAACTCGGGGATTCCCCGGTCAAATCGGGGTCGAGTTACGGGTTCCCCGTCGGGGTTGGGTTTTTTTGCCATGCCTACATAGGATAGGATGATGTCCACGCCACGCACACGCTTTTTAGTGGAAGCTATCCACTTATGTTGGGCTAGCTACCAGCAGTCAACATGGGGAAACATCGGAGTGTCTATACCAAGTTCAATAGAACTGGTGAATTAGCATGGTATAGAACAATAGACCGTCAAAGCTAATCATGCTAAGCTGAATCAATATGTCAAAGATACGAGCAATAATGAAAGCATAAGTCATCAAGGTCATGATAACAATAAACTCATAGCAATATCTGAAATGAACTGTAAGTACAATGTCATGCGAAATGATAAGTCAAATAGCTATCATGATCCACAGGGCATCACCGAACCATGGTGTGCACATGTCACAATCCAGCTAAGCATGTATGAATGTCAAATAAACTATCGTCAACAATATGTCTCAACCGGAATCTAGCATGCAAAACTGAATATCTATAACTCACTGGTTCTGTGGTCTTTATCAAGCAGATTAAATCCACCACCTGAGTTATCTCAGGATTTATCTTTAAATCTTTGTCTATCTGATCTCTTGCTTTTCTTTCCAAATCAGTGACCCACTTTCAATATCTTTAAATATTTAGTTCTTTGTTCAGAATTTATCTGAACCTGTCCAGAATTATATCATAACAATATCATCAGCTTTAATCTTTAAAATCTTTACTTGATCTGATTCTGATAACTGATAATTTATCAATCATTAATTGGTTCATTTTCTTTGTTTCTTTGAATTCTCAAAGGATATATATATATATATATATATATATATATATATATATATATATATATATATATATATATATATATATATATATATATATATATATCATGTTGCTTTATTTATTAATCTTTAGTTCACCGAATCCGGATCCCAAGACTTATATTTTTTTTTTCCAGATTTTGTTCTTGGTGTTCTATCTTGTATTCATACGGATTTTCACCAAAACTCATTTTTATCAACATACAATGTATTCTAAAGTTATATTATCATAATTGGGTTGCTTTTATACAATTTTCCCTATCATTAACAGATTAAATCGTCCAAGATTGTCCAAAAATCATACTTTTTGTCAAGAACACTTATTTTTTTTACAAAAATTCAGATTTTCACTTTATTTGGACGATCCAACCTACGATTTTTGTTTCTATATCTTCTAATAACTTAGATTCATGATTATATACTAAAAATTTTAATATGCAATACAAATTTGAACTTCAATCTTGCATTTTCGGTTTTTTTACAAAACCGAAACTAAACTCATCAAATTTGGAAATTTAAATCAAGTATTACCTCAAAATCTTGCAAATTCTTGATATATGATGATAGCTTGTAACTTTTCCTTGATTAAATCTTCAATTTATTGCAAATTTATGGATTTTCCTTGATGATTTGTGAAGATGCTGTAGGTTTTAGAGAGGAGAGTGAGAGTTTAATTTTCTTAAATGGTGATAAATGACATTTAAGTCATTAATTTTGTTAATATATCTCAACTTAGTTATATTTGCAATTTAACCCCTCTACACTTTTGTATTTTACATCTCTTTTAATTGATCATATAAAAACTTTATAACATTTATTTAATCTTAATTAAATAATTTCATTACTTAATTAAATTACAAAACAAATAATGTAATTAAAATTACATTATCAGCTCAAAATACTAAAAATTAAAGTTCAGATAAGACTAGATTGTTACAATAAATACACATTTATTTTATTCTTACAACCACTTTTACTCATTTGTAAGGTAACGCAGAAGTATTTTGCACCGCCCCTAACCACCATATTCTAGCGTTGCAACCACCGACTTCCGCTCGTTCCAGCTGAATCACAACACCACCCGTCTCCACTGTTCCCCCTAAAAAATCTCGATTTTTTTTTTCACATCTTACAAAGCTTGGGTTCACAGATTTTTTTCTTGAGACATACATTCTGTCAAATGATTTATATTTTGCAATATTTTTATTTAAGGCTAATTGCTAAAAATATCAAAATTTTATGTTTTTGGAGGGTGTTTGGTTTTGCATAATGAACGAGATTATTAATTTATTACGTTACAATAACGCAAATAATTGGTTTAAAGTGTTTGGATTACATACATTAATAAGTGATTTTTTGCGTTTAGAGTTAACCTTACCATACTTTTTCATAAGTTTCAAAACGTAGCTTATTTGATTAATAAGTGATTGTTTGGTCATTTCAGAAGTTAAAACGCAATTCAAACTAAAAATTGATTATTTGTTAATTATAATAACAAACAGCGAAAGCTAAACCAAACACTACACTTCGACAACACTTTTTTGTTACAGCTATTATCTGATTATTAGTTTTCAAAACACTACAACATTTTTTCAGACGTAAATCCAAACACCCTCTTGAAAAATTATAGCAGCCTTATTAATTTTGTATCATTAATAGCATCAACTTTAATATATGTTATATCATTTATAACAAAAGGTTAAAAAAGTTGTTACTATAAATGATTAAAAAAACAAAAGTTAATGTTATTAATAGAGTTTAGCCCATTTGGGATAAGGAGTGACATGTAAGTGTGTAGCCACAGATTCGATTCCCGCCGAAGACAAGTTGGAATTTAAGTGGTAGAAGCATGTTCTGAAGTTCTCGTTTGAGGCAAAGGAGTATTTTAGGAGTAGGTTGGTTTGCCGGCCAAAAAAGATTTAAAGTATTAATTATGAAAACTACGAAAATCGATTCTATTGATGATAAAAATAATAATAATAATAATGTTGCTATAAATCATAAAATGGTAAAAACATCTTGTTATTTCTAGCACCGGACCCTTTTATTTATTAAAATTTTGTCAAAGAATTTGTCTTATCTTTCAGGTAATTTGCCCGTCGCATTAACACATGCATCTCGATTGAAGGCGCCGACTTCCTAAAAACGTAAACAAAAACAAGAGAAGGTGTCGTATTCATCCCAACCGATGCACGTTAAAAAGATTTCCTAACCCAAATCTAACGAAGATCAGTCGATATAACAAGGGTCAATAGACTCGAATCAAGGGCTATATATAATAAACTTACAAATGTACTACACGCGTTTTCAAGGAGCGAGCGTGCAATGCGCACGTACATAAACTGCAAATGAGAAATCTACGCTTACCCGTTACATGCAAACCATTCTATTGTGCTATGTACTAGAAGTGCCTCCACCAAGAAACTCACTTCGTTTTTCATGGCGCTAGGAAACTCGCAAGCAGACAACGAATGCAGGAATTGTGTGTTGTCGCTTTTTCAATTTTCCCTCGATCCTTCGCCTATTTTAGGGTCATAGTACTACTGCGAAAGAATGAAACATCATGGTTTAAGTAACTACGGGATCAGCTTCAGAAATGCTTACGGAGGAACCTGTGTTTCCCAATGATTGTGTCTCCAGGGTAGGAACGATTGGAGGCTTCATTCTTCGTGTTACTGTCATGTTCAAACCTTCCGTTGTATGAATAGTTGCTCCTGTCGTCATTTTGACCTGCAATCCGTAACGTTAATTTATTTTTAATAATAATAATAATGCCAAATTATGTAACAAAACTTACATCGTAATTTATACAACATTAGGTCATATTACCTCAAAGTAAAAATGTACTTACGATAATATAACCCATTTTTTCGTATTTCATTTAGGACGTGTGAAATTTTATAAAACATAGGAAACATGACTTACGGGTGGTGCCCCAAGTGCCATTTGAAAATTGAACCTACGGACAAGCATAGCGACTGCAACTATAGCCTGCAAACATAAAATTACTTAAAGGAGTTTGATTTTGTTTGGGTTTATTATGAAAAAAACCAACATGTTTTCACTTTTTTTGCGTTTTCGTCCCTCCATGTTATTTTTTCCATAAAAGTCCTCAAGTTAATTTTTTCTTTTTGGTTTAGTGAAATTTGGACATTAGACCCCGGTTATAATTAGTGAACCGGGTTTTAAAAACTGAAAAACCAGGTTCTATTGTTCAAATTTCACTAAACCAAAAAGAAAAAAATTAATGTGAGGACTTTTATTGAAAAAAATAACATGGATGTACGAAAAAGCAAAAAACATAAAAACATGTTGGTTTTTTGCATAATAAACCCATTTTGTTTTTAGATTTAATTGTCTTTAGAAGGGGAAGTTGGTTTCATATATACCCCCTTAAAACTTGCAAAATTTCACATACACCCGAAATACAAGCTTTCAAAGAAACAAATTACAATGCTCTTAAAACGTATTTTGGGTATACATGACATTTGCAGGTTTTGAATATTACATATGAAATCAACCCTTTCTAAAAGATAAAGATTATATTTAAGAAAATGATAGTTTGGTAATTTATGCGTAAAAATGTTACCTCGAATGAAGCAAACATGTCACCAACACATTTCCTTGGTCCGCCACCGAAGGGCAAGTAACTGAAAAGGTTCACAAGCTAGGCAATGACTCCGTTTTCTCAACATAAGCATATTTATAACTTTATAGGGTTAAATTCGTAAAAAGCAACCTACTTTTACTTTTTACCGTTTGTAGCAACATACTTTATTTTTTTTCATTCATAGATATATACTTGATAAAAATTCATGTTTATAGCACTATGTGACTTAAAACTAAAAAAATTAGTTGGCGATAAACCTTAAAAATAAGGAGAAAGTAGGTTGTTAGTTTATGCATTTAATCAAGAAGTACACTGTTATATAAGGTAAAATGATCAAGATGCATTGCTATAAACGGGAAAAAACACTGCTATGCTATAAATGATGGAAAAATAAAGTTTGCTGCTTAGGTTGTTAATGTTATTTTACCCATTTAACACTTAAACTTTATCGGCTAGTTATTAAACTGGCATGACTTCTTACTTAATTTGTCAAGTAGATGGAAAGAATGCAAGTGATATGATTGTAGGAACTTAAGGCGGCATTTGGTTCACAGAATGTTTACTCCTGGAATGGAATCTGTCAAGAAATTCTGGAAGGAATGAAATCTGTCCGAATAGAAATGGAGGCAGGTGAAGATGAAGTCTAGGGTTTGGTTTTAGAAATGTTAAAATCTTTGGAATGGAATTTAAATTCCATGGCACTAACCCAAGGAAAATAAATTCCTTCAAAAGTAGTGTTTTTCTTTAAGGAATCTTCATTCTATTCCTTTTTACTGCCAAACAGCACATCGGAATGGAATTCTCATTCCAATTCCATCAATTTCCATTTGATTCTGTGAACCAAACGCACCCTAAGAATGTGATTAATGAATGAATTTGTTATGGAGGCATGCATGTAAAAAATGGCGAGCTATGATTCATCACTTTATTTGTTGTCTTTTTGACAGAGAAGTATCCTATTAAAATACAAGTACCTGAAATTTTGGTTTGTCTCATTGGGATTCGGTCCATCTAAAGGCCATCTTTCAGGATTAAATTTATCAGCATCTACCCAAAGCTCAGGAGAGCGATGAAGATTCCAAACAGAAATGAAAAGGTCTTCGCCCCTATCAGCAAACAAATAAGAACTTCAACAATCGAACAATGCGATGACCCTAAATTAAGTAACAAACATACCAAATAGTATCAAAACAGGTGTATACTTCTTGACATGAAGAGAGCATAGGAATTGAGTATCACAAACTTCATGGACTGATAATGGTAATTTGTCATAGCCAAAGGTTCAATTTTTGCAAATAAATCATATCTTGTTTGTACATGAAAAACTTTCAACCCACTTATGTAAAAAGTAAGGGATTTACATTATATTTTAGAGTTTATAATGAAAAAAACCAACATACTTTCATATTTTTTTATCGGTTTATTTTCCCTCCATGACATTCTTTTCCACTTTAACACATACTTTTTTGTCTTATTCACTTTGGTCCCTCTGACTATAAAAAATAAATGCAGCAGGGACAAAACCAATAAAAATGTGAAGTATAACGGTTTTTATTGCATATATGTTATTTGAAAAAAACCATTGTTCTTTTACATTTTATCAATTTGGTCATTTCGTGCTAGATAGAGGGACCAAGATAAATACGACAAATGAAGTATAGGGCTTAAAATGAGAAAAAAAATAATGAAGGGACCAAATCAATAAAAATATAAAAGTACGTTGGTTTTTTCCATTATAAGCCCCATATATTAATGATAACCGGTCATATGTTATATTAAAAAAAAAAATTTAAACATGATTAGCAAGGAATAGAATCAAATTTGTAATGATACTTGATGTATTGTTCAAGGAGAGAGAGAGAGAAGGGGGGGGGGGGTGTTGAGGACAAAGAAAGACTTGTGGTGTTTCAATACCCGATTTTTTTTTATTTCATAACTTTCAATAATTGATAGATACGTCACGCGTGCATAAACAAACAAGTATCATATCTCAATAGCATATTACTTGCATTATTTGACCTTTTAATGGGATACTTGTCAAGGACATCATCTTCGAGGGAACGGCGTATCAAAACAGGTGGTTGTGGGTAGAGCCTCAAGGACTGAAACAGATACAATTGAACGTAAGGGAGTAACATCGAGCATATATTTTGGCCACAAGATACAAAGATGTCTTATCTTACTTCATTAATCACTCGAGTTGTATATTTAAGTTTCTTCATGTCATCAACGGTTGGAAATCTGTCACCTAGAACCGCATCAACCTGACAAACATATTGGTTTACAAAAATTCGATGTAGCGTCTAATAATTAAAGGTGTGTCTGTGTCTTTGTGGTTTTCGGGTTTTTTCTTTTTGGGTTGGGGGGTTCATATTTTACAACTAACCTCGTTTTGAAGCTTGGACATGACACTAGGTTCCTGCAACATTTTGAAACCAAAATACTTAATTGCCACCATAACCGTTAACACAACATTCAATCTACTTTAATTTAGCAGAGCAGTTGATTGCATCCTAAGGATAAAATTGTTTCGGTAATCTTATTAATTTGATGGTAAATCAAATGTTGAACATTTGTGGGATGGAAGTACACCTATTTTTCACAATAACATTATATAATTTCCAATTATTAAGTTAGAATTTGGTTAGAGGCATTAGCATGAAATTTAACTTAACAATTTGCACATAAAATAAAACATTCGATTTCAGGGTGTGCAGACCATACCAGAGAAAATGAAATAAAAATATATTTGAACCGACCTATGAACCAAATACATACTTGCGTCTCTTTTAATTTGAATAGTATCAACCTAAAATAGTATCATTGTAAGTTTGTAAGATGAAAAGAACCAATTTGGTTCCAGTTTTGAACTAGACTGGACCAAACCGAGAACCAATCTTTATAAAAAATCTTGAACGAGCACCAAATATAAAACTGGGTTTTTCGAGAACATATAACAGAGAACCAAACCTTACATATCTACCCAGTCTGGTCCTCGTTTCTTTGGTCCGGACGGAATTTTTGCACACCTCTAGTTAAATGTAGCGATGGTAAAATTTAATCATAAAAGTGTGTTCAAATTTCTTCTAACTCATCACTAATTTGTTTAGATACCTTGGAAAGAAGATAAAATGTCCATGTCAATACTGCAGCAGTCGTCTCATGTCCTGCAATAAGCATTGTCATCAGATCATCCCGGAGTTGCTTGCTCGACACCTACACATCGATGCATCACAAAAATATGAGGTATGATAATCTCATTATGATTACAAAATACAAACAACATAACAAAACTAAATTTTATACATTGTCTCCGGACGCCAACAAGAAATGGAGAATACTTGGATCATTTTCGTTCATGTATTCCTCATTGAACTCTAACTCTTCTTCGTCAACCATCCTCTGCATATTCATGGCATTTTAAGATGGAAAAAAATAAACTTGTTAATTATAAAATATAATAAAAATAAGTGTTTTCAAATTACAAATGTCAAATTCCACACAATTTACAGAAATTAATCATGGACACTGGAATAGGTGAGTTCTTTATGATCCCTTGACCCAATTTAATTTGCAGCAATTTGTTTTTGGGGTGTCACATGAAAATTGCAGAATTTTCTTTTATGCTAGATTTTCAAGAGGTTTTTAGATGTATGTTTAAATTGATTATTGTGATTTGAAGTTGAAATGATTAGTTTTGGATGTTTAGGTATACTGATTATAATTCTGATTTTCTGATTATTTAAGGTCAATATAGCAAATTTGGATGATTAGGTAACGAGTAGCTCTAGGAAAACTTATTATTGAGCTAAATGTGAATCAATCAACCAACACTAGCAATAACCAATTAATTTATCTGATTTTAATCAGGTCACAATAATCGCTTTGAAAACCCATATCCAAACACCTCCCTAGTCCAACATTACCCATGTGTCCATCGTCAATCATTAGAAAGAAATGATGATATTAACTTAAACCTCAAGATGCACTTATTTCAACAGATAACAAAGGGCATTTAAGACATTTGATTTGTTTTTTTTTTTTCTTAATAACCAGGAAAATCTCACCTGAGCCAACTTTGTTGACCTGACAACTGGCAAACCGGGGCCACTATGAATGCCCCGCAAACCCATGAGACCGGGCAAACCATCCAAAGATAGGGGCGGTTGTCCTCCCAAAGGTTGAAGCTGGTGGGATTTGAACATGGACTCCTCTTTTGGAGGGTCTTATCTTCAAGCCAATCACACCACTCAACCACCTCCAAGGAGGTTGACATTTATTTGATACTCAAATATATTTCTTTCCCTTCGTATCAAATCACACGTTGCAACTAATGGGATCGATGGAGTGATTGGTTGACTGTTTAAAACTTTAAGAGAGGGCAATCTTTATCAGGTTATTATCATTTATTTATGTGTCAAACATGTAACTTCAAATTTCAGTTAAAAAAAGCCAAGCCAAATTTGCTTTTATCAATAAAAACTGGATCACTTCTAATAATAAATTTCGTAATACTTTAATAATTGGACAATCATTGGACTGTCAACTTAACCTGATCCGACCCGTTTCAACCTATTACCCAACCTGCCAATTTTGTCACCCATAATGAAAAGTACGGAAACTTTCACCTTGCAAATTGCAATTAGATCATCCAGGGTTGTGTTGATTAGCTTAAGGGCTTCATTGACCTTCTTCTGCCTCGGAGAGATATCTTTCCATATTGGGATCTCCCATGTCGGAATAGGTGAAACGCTTCGATCTTCTGCTTCTCGTAAAGCCGTGTATACAGCCTGGTCTAAGACGATCATGTGACATTAGCAAAAAAATCAAAAATTAAGGTGTGTCACATATACCACCAAAAATAAAACATTAACATACCTCCACGATCCCATTATCCTTTGTCAACGAATCAAAATCATAATTAAATACTGCTTTCCCAATAATGTCCAATGTCAACCGTGAAAATAGCGATTCCATCTCCACATCTTCGCCATTGTACGCAGCAGCATCAAGTTTTTGGCATAGGCGATCAGTAGCTCGTCCAAACAAACCGACCATCGCTGCTACATACTACACTTGAATGTCAGTTGTCAATTAAAGAGTTAAAGATGAAGTGAATAGGACTTATTACTTTGAAAAAAGCCAAAATATAGTAAATAATATTTAAAAAATGAGGCATTGATACCTTTTGATGTAGTGCAGGGACTATAACCCTTCGTCTAACTCGCCATATTTCACCATCGGCTGGAATTAGTCCAGTTCCCATTACAAATTCTAAAATCTCTGCTAATATACCCTAAACATCAATGATCAATTTTGAAGAAGTTAATATTGTAAAAAGCTTAAGTTTTTTTCTTTTTATCAGCAAGAGATAGAGGCTACGGGATGTTTGGATGAGCGTTTTGAATATATGATTATTGGAGTGTAGTCAATATATACCCTAATACATCAATGATAACCTTAGTCCCGCCTCGTGTGTTTTCAGCCTTTAACCTAGTTTTGCAGTAACCTAGTTTCGCATATGATTATCTTATTATTTAAGGTCAAATAACTCTGTAAGCTACAACAAATCTGATTGTAAAAAGTTAAAGAGTAAATTCACTTGTATAATATAGGGTTAATATTGAAAAAATCCTACGAACTTTCACGAATTTATCGATTAAGTCACTATACTTTTTTTCCGAGTGGTTAAGTCCCTAGAAATTTTTTGTCTTATTCAAAACTATATATTTGACCTGTTTAGCATGTCACTAACCGGTAAACGATACAGTGACCTAAATAAGAAAAAAGAAAGTCTAGTGACTTAATCGTGAAAGTTGGAAAAGAAAGTTGGTTTTTTTAATAATAAACTATTCGAGGAACTAATTGTTTTACCTGTTAAGCAGGTAACAGGTTAAAAATATATAGTTTTGAATAAGACAAAAAAACAACTTTCTTTTCCAAAATAACATAATTAATTACTTATAACAAAAGGAAATCACTAATCAGTAAAGAAAAACAGGAACACAGATGCTTACTTTTGAATATGCCTTTGAATTATCTTTCAATATTTGCTTTGCGATTTTGGGATCAGATACAATCAGAAAAGACTGCAATAGAAGACGATTTCAATCAACAATGGCACATCTTTTAGTGTGTGACGAAAAAAAGCATGAATATGAAAAGAGTCAAACCTTGGGACCAAAAGTCAACCTGAAAATTCCACCGTATGTAAGAAAAAGCTCATACAAGGGGATGAAAAATGCCTCACTCCGAATGGCACTAATTGCTCCTTTTGCTTCTGGAATCTTTGGATGATATTCTTTTATGAATGGCAATAAAGATTCAGCAAACTCCGAAGGCACACCCAATTTTGTCAAACTCGTTAGCAACCACAATCCAAAACTGCTTTCCCGCGAAACAACAAGAACAATCAGTAAGAACCATAATACCAAGATTTATGCATTTGTGAAGGTTTAATTCTTAAGAATATTCGAGGGAGTTTTGTATGGTGGAATGAAATGGAATCACACGAGGTTTACAAGCTTTTTTGTTATGTGACAAAAGCTTTGATTTTCAATTATAGAAAGTACAGAATGGAGTTTAGTATAAATTTCATTTTTTCCCATTTCCTTACCACCATTGAGAGAATCAAAAAGATGGAAAGGGAACAAAGTTTTATGGTATTTTCTTCATTTTCAATGTCATCTTAATCTATCATTGATTAAAAATAGCTTATCCAATTTTACTTCTTTATAGATTTGTAATCATTTTATTTATACGTTTGTAACTTTGATTTCAGTGTGTAAAAGATTTTGAAAATATCACGAGTTATCGTTTATCAACTACAATAATTCCACCCGTGGTAAATCATTCACAAAAGAAATGTAATTTCAGTCAATTTCTAAGTTAGCAAACAACTTTCGTAAAACAACATACGTTGTAAGTTTATAATCAAACAACAAGATATGATTACCTAAAATAGAAATCAATTTTTTTGATTATAAACTTATAACAAAAAGTAAGGTTTACTTACATTTTCATGCTCATGCACCTCCCAAAACCAAAAACTGATTTAGATTTTAGAGTACAATCATTTTACATTCAATTATAATTACGTCTTTCGAAATTAATCGTTTTGTCAATACTTGTATGAAAGTGACTACCCAAAACTGACTACTTTCATACCAAATAATCAAACAATTATAATCATAATCACTTTATCTATACACCAAAAAGTAGATTCAGATAACCAGTTACATAAAACACATACAAACACCCGTTATAAGAAAAATGTGTTCGTCAAATTGGGGAATTGCTCAAAATAGCAAGCAATTTTTTCCTTTTTTATTATAGCCTTCTCGCAAATTTTGTCTCAAATAATGGAACCAACACTTTGCTTACACCCGATTGTAGCATTCAACCGGTAAACAACAAGTAGGCTGTTATTTCAAACAATATATTAAATGGTAAAAAATAAAACTGATTGCCACAATAAGGGAAAAAATTAAAAAGTAGGTTGTTATTTCAAATAATAACCCTATGTGTAACTTTTTTTTACCGGTTAAATGTTATAATCGGGAATAAACAAAGAGTTGGTTCGATTAGTTGGGACAAATTCTGCGAGATTGCTATGATTAAAAAAAATTGCTTGCTGTTTTGAGCAATTCTGTCATGCCAAAGTTAAAAGGACAATTGCTAAAATCATCAAATATTGCAAAGTAGATCGCTATAATTAGTAGTGATATTTGCTAATAATTAGAGTAGGTTCATTGTGATCTTTAACAAAGTACGTTGCTATTTCTCACAATAAACCCCAAAATAATCAAACAATTATAATTACAATAAAAGTAGATTCAGTCATCAGTTTCATAAAACTCATCCAAAAAAAACTGGTAAAAAATGGTCAGTTTGACGTACATACCTAGGTTTATCAACGGTGAATTCGCCGGAAGCAATTCGCGCCGATAACTCCGCTCGCCGTTTCTCTTCTTCTAGCATCTCTGAACTCTTCCCACTTTCTTCTTCATTACTCGAATTAGGCTTTCTCCCATTTGAATACGAGCATTTAATTTTAATCTTAATCCCACAGCTCCGTGAAATCCCTGCCGGATTCAAGCAAAAATTTATGTAATCAAACGAATTTAACTTCACACAACAATATAAAATAAAATTAAAAAAACAATGTTCCAAAATCAAAATCCCCCTATTGCTTCTGCAATCATGATAATAACAATCAAACTGAAGGGGAGTGAAGACTAACCATTTGATTTAGGAATTGAAGGTGATTTGAGGTTGAATTTGTTGGTATGAGAAGAAGAAGAATGGTGGGTTTGAAGATATGAGGAAGGAAATTGAAGGGTTGTTAAAGTGGCAGCCATGCTTAGAGAGAGAGATAGAGTGAGAAAAAATGAAAAAGAAAAAGAAAAAGCGATACGATCAACCAAAAACCAAAAATTGAAAGGTTGTTAAAGTGGCAGCCATGCTTATAAACAAGTCTTTGTTATTGTAAAATCGCATCTAACGAAAGAAACAGACAATGATGGAATCTTTAATTTTCAGACATGTCCGGATACCTTTTTTAGGAGCATGGTATTGGTAAGTAATATATGGCAGTCGGGTCGGGTACGAAATGTACATTTATTTGTTTCTTTTTGTGTTATGTTTGATTTATGTCATTTTTTTGGTATGGTGTTTAGTGTTGTTGATCTTTTGATTAAATGTGTTTAATGAGTTGTTTTTTGATTTTGGAATTCAGGTTTTGATTTGAATTTGGTTTTTGTTTTGATTTGAATTACAAATATATATGTCTGTTGGATCCTCTGGCGGATCTAAAAAATATTATCACTTGTGGCACCAAAGTTTCACACATATATACACACACACACACTACATATAAATTAAATAAAAGGTACGATTTCATTACCGAATGATAACTTTCATTCAAAAATTTATCCATTGACGTATTAATCCTATAATCGTCAATTAAGACTTTACAAAACACATAAACACACTTGCTGACTTACGCACGATGACACAAAAACAACTTAACAATCATCACTGAACTTCACAAAGCAAGAGTCGAGAAGGGGCAGCGCAGAACAGGAAAATGGAAATATATGTCTGTCAGTTTCGTACTTTTAGGAATTAGGAACTGCAATCGATGGAGAATTGGAAAAGCAGCCGAGAAGTCCAGCACAGGGCGCACAGCCGCACAGCGGCACAGCCGGAGAATAGCTCATGCCTCAACAGCAGGGGAAATCAGATGTGATATTGCGATGGTCGTATGTTGTCGTCGATATAGAACTGAAGAAGAGTAGCGGCGCAGCGCAGCAAGCGAGAAAAGAAAGTGACCTGCTGCTTCTGGAGTCGTGACCTGCTACTTAGGTTTCTTAATGTGGGTAGTGGGCTTAATTTGGGCAGTGGGCTCAATGGGCTAGGGTCACTTACTTGTATGGGCTGGGTGCACTATCTGAAAAATCAAAAAAAAATTCTGCTTGAAGCACTGGTGGCCTGGGCTACCATACCTCTGAACTTAAATCCGCCCCTGGTTGGATCGTTCTCAACTAAATTGTGTGGTTATGTTAGTTCATAATCATGGGTTATTCCTATTTTATAATATTGCCGGTTTTCAACTATTTTGTGTGATCACGCTAGTCTGGCATCATGTGTCATCCCATTTATTAATGATGAGCATTGTTATTTTCATTTTCATGATATTATGTCGCAGTGATGGCTTATGACTCTTAGGTTTTGTTTGTTTTTTGAAAGGTTGATTTCTGCGGTCTGCGGACTTAACTGTAGAAATATGCGGTCAGAACAGATGGCCCAAAGGTCTGCAGACGTCCGCAGACGCGGGAAGATGAAAAACAAACAAACGCACTTTCATATAAAACATTTTCTCGCGTCTTCGAGTTTGCAAACATAAAAGGTTCGAAGATCTTTTAAGAAAAAACAAACAAGGCCTCAGTGTGATGGGAATACCCGTCTTTCCCAAATCTCATCTTTTTGATCAGTTGGCGTCACATATGTTTTTCTTGCTCCATCCCTCCATCTTTCTATCTCGAGAATACTCATTTCTATACCAATATCCACTATCCAAATATCCAATTAACTTTAGAGGGAGAAGCGAAATAGAGAGAGCAGAAGCCAAGACAGGATGGAAAAGCTGAGGCGCGGAGATTTGAACTGGTCCGGCAGTGGTCCGCCGGCAAGCTCGTTCTGATCTTGGACGCAGTACATTGGAATCCTGAAGCACCACCACGAACGCTACCGCGCGTCCGCCTGCGGTGCGGTAAGGCACCACCCTGTTGTGCCAGCAGCCAACTCCCCAGACACAGAAGGCTCATGAAGTTTTATATCACGGGGTAAGAAACCAATCGTCGAAAGAAAACTTTATATCGACCGGGCTGAAGATGAGGATCAGCAACAGGTATTACCAGAGTATCATAGCTTATTTGACAGAGACGACGTTTAACCTTTTCCGCGGTGTGAACCTTGCGGGAAGAGGCAGGGTGGCGGCCTTGGTCCTAGGTGGCACCCCGATGAGAACTGTAGGATGAGTATTCCCCTCAACATTGATAGTAACAATGATTTTACGATGCTTTTTTTGATATAACTGGGATATACACTTTTATGCTATGGGATCTTTGGTTATTTTAATATTCACATTTATATTATGATGATCTCATATTGTGTTCAACACTTGTAATTTTACGATCCATTTCCCTTATATCGCTTTCATATGTGCATATTATGTGACAGCAACAACCGATGGAAATGACACGTCAAGCGATGGAAAATAAGGTCGGCGTGGGGAGGACGAAAATGAGGGAGTTGTGTTTTTCTTAGGGTTTACGAGGGTAGTTTAGGTATTCAATAATAAATTAATTAAAAAATGATATTTTTTTAAATGATAAAATATATTTAAAATAATCATTTGGATATATATGTGAGATTTAAAGATTTAAAATAGTATATATGTAATAAGGAATTTCGGAAGAATATATGCGTGATTTTTAAAGTTTACAAGAATACATATGAAATTCTTTATGGTTATATGAAAAGTTTAATTGATTGGGCTTTATAATATTTTGGAGATAGTATGGTTAGCAATTTCAACCTAACGAGTCAAACGGGTGGAACGATAAAAATGATACATAGTAAATAACTATGCTAGAACATAATTTCTTTAAAAAATGAAATTCTAGAAATCATGGTTATCGAAATCGCGATTTAAATCGTAGGATCCTACGATCTTACAAGTAGATTTCGATCAGGATCGCTAGTAGGATCGATTTTAGGTCAGATCGTAAACAAGATCGTAGGATCGTTAGTAAGATCGTAAGATCGTACGACGATTCGATCCTACATACTGTTTGTTTTCGTAAGCAAGATCGTAGGATCGTTTGTAAGATCGTACGACGTGTATTTCAAACTTTTTATGACTTGTGAATGGATGTATGAAAATGACTTTCTTTAGTATTGTCTTTAAATTTTGAATTCTCTATGAATATGACTAGCTTTCTTTTGAATAAAGAATTACTTTCTTTATGAACATGATTTTTTTTAAATGGAAATGACTCTCTTTTGTTTATGATACAATATTGTGATATATAATATTTAATTCCGGTAGGATCTTGCGATCTCGATCTTGCAATGACAAAAACGAACCTAGGTAAGATCTCGATCTTGACAACCTTGCTAGAAATGATGTGCTAAACAAATTTCTTTTTGGAAAAAATAATCATAATTATGTAAAACTTTTATCTTTTGATCGTTAACCTATTTCCTTGAATGGGTCAGAATTAGAATAGGGACATACATTAATAAAGATGTTTGTTAATTTGTTGTGGTAATATTATGGGTTAAAGCTGTAGTATAGTTGTGTACTTTTTAAGATGTATCGATATGGTACGTGTATTATTTTAGTTATTCATATTACACGTGTACTTTCTAAATCGTTCAAATTTGATACGTGTACTACATTTTTTCATACCAATATGATACATTTGATAACCGATTACTGCCTATACTTGTTAAGAGTGGAATTTTCTTTTTATTAATTGTTAAATTTCCATAATTGAAGCATCAAATACACTCTCTCGTCCTTGTGATAACATGGTAGGAGAAATCACACAGCACAGCCAAATTCAAACACCTACAGACCTCTGTAGAAATCTCCAATGTTGATCTCCACCATTCAGATCGAAAAACTATGTGTTGCGAAGCTTCTCCTTAAATTTCACGCGGATCCAACGGTGAACAAGTTCGTATTGACGATTCTCCCACAACTGCGCAAAGCTAGACGAAATAACCGATAATAAAAAAGTAAAGGTATCATATTAACATTATAAAAAGTACACGTACTATATCGATACACCTTAAAAGTATACTGCTATTGTACGACTTTAGCCCTATTTTATTAATATTTGGTAAAATTTTACATGATGTGGCATGTTGCATTTTATAGAAGTTCAGGTGTTATAGTGGTAGTTTCATCTAATTAAATTTTATCTTTTTCTAATAAAAAAAACCACAATCGTAACTATTGTTTTTATCATAAATGTTTTTTTTATCATTGTGTTATATTTTTAATATTTGTTTTTATATAGTTATAAGTAATTGTGTGTGTTTTTTCTGTATTTTAACTGAATATTGTGTTTTTTATATGTCTTGATAGAAGATAATAATGACCACTTGCTAAAAATGTAACACCCCTCCCGATCCCAGAAATGTCACGTTAACACAATATCATAAGTGGCAATAACGCAGGCAATCCATAATACACGTGTCATAGGATAATGCAGATCATGAATAATTTAAAACTTTATACACAAAGGGTAGTCACAACATTATAGTCTGGTACATTCGCAAACTCAGATTAAGCTAACATAACATCCCTGACCATCAGATACACATACCGATACATTACCCCAAAACAACTATCACATGCAGTTCTATACATTATACAAAACAAATGTCAAGTCATCAAGTCAATCACAGCTCTATCTGGGTGGCTGCTGCTGCGCCCCCCCCCCCCTCCCTGCGACCCAGGTCTATGCCCAAAAGTTCCAGATACATTCCAGCGCATGCCAGCAAAACCCTAGCCGAATCCGGGCGCAGGGGGGCGCAGGCCTGCGCTGGGTCAGCGCAAAAACGCGTTTTTCAACCCTGGAAACCCTAAAATCGACTCCTCTATAAATAGAGGTCGATGGCAGCCTTTGAGAAGAGTCCCGACGTGTGTGAAAGTGTGTTGAAGCCCTGCCGGAGTGGATCTACGATACGAGAACGAAGACGGTAATTCGCACGCTACAATATGTCTCAGATCTACGATTGTGAAGAGCATACGATGAGCGGCTAATCCCATTAGCCGTTTGCGGAGGATCTACGGCTAAGTTTACTATACTTTAATTTCTCGTGCTTTGATGTATTTGTATTGAGTGAGATCTATTATGAGTATGCAAATGATAAACATTCGGCTATGATTATGATTATGTGTTGTGATTGGTAAAAGCAAGATAGTTTATCGTGGTGTTATTATTCGTGCCGAGTCCATTAGCTTAGGGATTAAGTGTTGCATACGCTATAATGAGAGTTATTGGTTAAAACACGTTTGATTAATGTAGTCGCGCAATTAATTATGTCTATGTGATCGTTGCATCAAATTATAGTGAGTAATACTTATGTCGTGGTGATCCCGTGAATGGTTATTCGTTTCTTGATTGTTCATCCCTACGTTAGTTATTTTGCCATTAATTTTAGTCACAAAGCAATAGTAATCATTAATCTAAACAACTCATTCAAATCCACATATTCACAATTTACGGTGCTTTCAATAAGACTCATAAGGCTAACCGCCTAACCCTAATTACAAATTCACTCCTTGTGGACTCGACCCTTACTTCCCTACGCTAGTAGTTAGATTTAAGGATTATTTCTGCGGGTCACAACGACGGCCCGTCAGATTTTTGCGCCGTTGTCGAGGAGTGGTAACGCTAGTTAGGGCTAGGAGTTAGTTTTGGCCTTAGTTTTAAGTTTTAATTTTAAGTACTTTTGGTTTAGTTTATGTAACATCCCACATCAGTGGAGATGAGAAACTAATATGCTCATACAAGGGCGAGGTTGTCTCTATCCACCAAGACGCGTTTTGGGACGGGCCTATGGTTTGGTTTCCAAAAACAAAACCGTGTGGCCTTTGCCAAAGCGGACAATATCTTGTCTCGGGGTGGTCTGGGCTGTTATAGTTTATTTAGTCGTTAATTAATTATTATTATAAAAAAATTTAAAAATCCAAAAAGGTAATTGTAGTCCTCTACTTTACCACCAAAAATATTATTAGTTTAATTACATAATTTAATTTAAGTTTTTATAGTTTATGTACACGCGTCGATCAACTAAAGGATTGCCGCTACAATTCGAACCCGAAATCGAAAAAGTAGCCAAATCTAACCCAAATACTATCAGGATTCAAAAACAACAAGAATTAATCACGGAGAATTCAAACGAACAAGAGGAAGAAATTCCCAATTTAGAAGGTCCTAATTTAGAAGGTCCTCCGATTTCGCCAGGAAATCGTGAACAAGAAGAACCTGAGTGTATAGCCGCTAGGATGGGTGAACAAATGAGATGTACTATTGAGTCACATTATCACCCTGATGATGTGCCCAATCACTCACCTATTCGATATCCGGAAAAGGAGAACGAACCCGAAGTTCGACCTCAATTATTCCAAATTCTTCCTATCTTTAGAGGAATGCCTAGTGAGGAACCCTATGAGTATTTAGCTGAATTCACGACTATTTGTAAAGCTAACCATGTTCGAGGTATAACCATTGACGGTTTAAAACTTCAACTATTCCCCTTCTCGCTAAAAGAGAAAGCCAAAAATTGGTTTGTGTCGCTACCCATCAATAGCATCACAACTTGGGATCAAATGAAGTGCACATTTCTCGTTGAGTATTACCCCATAAGTAAAACCACTGAGAAACGAAAAGAGATCACCGGTTTCAAACAAAAACTTGGTGAACAATTTTACGAGGCATTAAATCGGATGAACGAATTGCTAAAAGCTTGTCCACACCATGAAGTTCCAAAATGGATGCTTGTCAAAACTTTCTTTGATGGTGTGAGTCAAGAAAGCCGGAACATGATCACCGCCGCTACTGGTGGCACATTCTTAGCTAAAGAAGATGATTAGGCTTGGGAATTACTGAATCAACTCAGTAAAGGTCTCAAAGTTCAAGCCGGTTCTGAAAATAATATTGGAGTTCAGGTGACGGGTATAGACAATGCCTGGAAACTTGAAGTAAAAAGTGAAATCTCAGAACTTGGAAAGAAGATAGATCAGCTGATAAAGGGTTTTAGCCAAATCATTGATGCATCAGTTAACTGCGTAATATGCGGAGATCCATCTCATCATTCTGAAACATGTCCTCAAGTGCAACCCACTAAAGAATATGTTAATGAAGTATATGGATTTAGAGATCATCGAGAGAGGGATACTCCATTTTCGGAAACCTATAATCCGGGATGGAGAAATCTTCCTAATTTTCAATGGAAAAATGATCAGCCTACCGATCATCAATCTAAACCAATGTATGAACCATCACGAAGAGAATATCAAAATGGTTCAACCTCTGCTGCTAAGGATGAGCTATATTACAATCTGAACCAACGTGATCAACCTCACTTTCATATGGAGACGAATACGAGTTCTTCACAGTTTTCGGAGTTCACGGAATTCATGAAGCAACAATCGGCTTTTAACGAGGTGCTGAGTCGTCAAATGGGTCAGATAGCTGAATCGCTCACAAGACTAGACGAGGGGAAGCTTCCGAGTAACACAGTTTTAAAACCTTCGCACGCACATGACAAAGAAAAGAAGTATGAGGTTAACGAAGTGTCTAATGTGACTACCCTGGGAAGTGGTAGAAAGGTGGATAATAAGATCGAAATGCCAAAGGAACAAGAAATAGAAGAAGTTGATACCGACACTAAAGTCGTGTATGAAGAGACAGAGACTCCTAAAAGGAAGGAAGGTTCCAAGAAGGTTACTTTCAAGGAACCAATTAAGGCAAATATCCCAACTCCCAAGTTGGGGAGGTGGTTAAGGATCAGGACACCACAGCTCCTCCTCCTTACCCTGCTACTCTGGAAAAATCTGAAGTCATCTTCGTATGGTAAGAGAGGTCCACAACCCGAGGATTTGTGGGACCTATTCAATCAGGTCAAGATCAATATCCCATTGGTCTAGGCTATTCAACAAATACCCTCTTATGCTAAATTTTTAAAAGATCTTTGCACGGAGAAAAGAAAGTTCAAGGTCTCGCTTCCCAAGCAGATCAACTTAACTGAGCAAGTGAGTGCAGTGATCTCCAATTCCTTGCCACCAAAGCTGAAAGATCTTGGATCACCTTTGATTCCAGTGACAATTGACAATGTGCAAATCAAAAAGGCATTACTCAACCTCAGAGCCAGTGTAAATATTTTACTTGGGAACTTGTTTGACAAACATGATCTTGGCCAGTTACAAACCACAGATATTATTTTACAACTGGCCAATCGGTCAACAAAATATCCAAGGGGTATCTTATCAGGTGTTATAGTAAAAGTAGAAGATTTTTACTATCCGGTCGACTTCCTAGTCTTAGATACTGAGAGTTCCTTTGGAGAGAATCAACCGTCCATTATCTTAGGCGGACCGTTCTTAGCCACTATTAATGCTCAAATTAATTGTAGAACGGGAGCCGTAGATATTGCTTTTGGGAAAGTTGCGATTAAATGTTTTCAATGCTTCCACCACTGCATCAATAGATTCAGAGTGTTGCATGATTGATGTGGTGGATGAGCTTAAGCAGCATGGTTCACTAATCAATGCCAAGGACCACACTGAATTATTCATTGCTGAACACGATACTACTATAATAAACTCTAATAAATGTAATGAACTTGAGGCAGTTATGGAATCCACACTGAAATCTAAAAAACCACCATGGACCCATAATACTGAAAAGTTGTCAATTATTTTGCATCAATTTGCAAGGTCTTCAATAGAACAACCACCTATTCTAGAGTTAAAAGCCTTGCCAGTGCATTTGAAATATGTCTTCTTAGGTCAAAATAACACTCTTCCAGACATTATTTCATCAGATCTGACCGAGGCACAAGAGAAATCCCTACTACAAATGTTAGTATAATATAAAGAGGCAGTAGGTTGGACTGAGAATGTTGTTTCCAACCACCTGTCTAGTTTCCTAATTCTCCCATTAAACTTAACTGCTCACATTAGGGACTCCTTCCGTGATGAACAATTATTATCAATTTTCAAAATACCGTGGTTTCCATTAGACACGGGTTAAATGGGCCACCAATAATATGCTAGTCTCTGAACTAATCAGGTTAAAAGGTCCAAAACATAGTTAGACTAGTGTAGGAGCAGTATGTCTGGCTGAAGACGTAAAACTTAGCGCTTCCTGAGAGGCAACCCAGAGAACTTTGTGGGTGTGTTTCTGGAAACCCTCACGAGACAACACTCGTCCACTCGGGATACCGAGGGGTTTAACGGCTTGTTGCACATGCTAAGTGCAATCGTGATTCCCTACGAAAAGGCGGATTAGTTTTAATTATTTCTTTGTTTTAGTTTAATTGTTTTAGTGTCACCAACTAAGTTAGGGAGGGTTTCTAACCCAATTTTAGTTGTTTCTAGGCTTAAGTTTATTTATTTATGCAAGTGTGCTAGTTTAATGTAAGTTATTATTGTTTCACTTTAGTTTCATCTATCCCAAATAAGCAAAGTATCTTATTAAGAACGTAATTGTGTTCATTGTTTGCTCATTTATAAGTGTGTCTATGTGACGAGGACGGCATAATGGTCTAAGTTGGGAAGGGTAGATTCTATGAGATGTTTAATATGATTTAATGAGCCCCCACAAAAAAAATATTATTTATTATTAGACTAAAATTTGACCACCTGGACAGAGAGCTACGAGATATTATGAATATCGGATCTGGGCATATTGGAAAGGAGGTTCGACATCAAGAGGATTTTCAGGTTGGTAGTTTTTCAATTGTATCTTTGGTCCTCTCCCTCCTTACTAGTGATCAGGTATCATCGTTCCTTGCTATTCACATTTATCATATTTAGATTTGCTTGTTTGGGTTAGAATTTTAACTTTTGTTATTTCAGTAATTGTGTGTGTTTTATTTTCATTTTCTGAGTCCTATTGAATGTGGATGCTTAGTGTCAATGTAGTCTTATAAATTTTCCCAATGGTTCTTATTTGCCGATCAGGCAATGGAAAATGATGATACATAGAAAAATTGTACCCAGAATTAGTTAGTGTTAGTAAAAATTCTAGAATTATGTTAAAAGTCGTGATAATTATTAATATTTTAGTGTAAGTTGAGTTCAACTAAGTTAAGATATATTTGTGCTTAAATGAAAGTAATGTGTCAAAATATTTTGAAAAACTCATGCAATAAGGGGGAGAGCTTAATCATGTTATTAGCTTCAAAAGATTCGAGGGTAGCCTAGTTGGTTCGGGAAATTAAGTCCTTAGGGGTACCATTCATGCCTAATCCCCTAAAGCCATCTGGTTTGGGAGCGATTGACCCAAATCCCGCTACATGGACCAACTAGAAAAGCTACGGTAAAAACTCGAGTTAAAAAAAATAGATATAAGCATGATAATTAAAAGGAATATCTTATCGTATACATGCTTAGAGGGAAAAGATGGTCAAAAGACCCACATGTTTTAAGCTTGTAACCTTGAGCTAAAAGAGTAATGTCCAAAAGTGAGATACATTATAATTACTTAGAGAGAATGTGTTTTAACTGAAAATGTTCTTTAGCTTATATTCAAAATTTTAATGCATTATTGCGAAGGCTGACTTAACCTAGATTTATTCGAACACACTGCTAATACAGTTGGTACATAGTTAGTTCTGATTCCAAAGCTTGTTCGAGGACGACCAAGAGTTAAGTTGGGGAGATTTGATAAGTCTATAATTTATATGGTTTCGGAGTCATTTTATGTTCATTTTAAGCACCGATACTTCGTAAAATTCATTCTTTTACATCATATTTGTGTTCAGGGTCCGGAAGTCATTCAGCACGAACCGAGCAGGTCTGCGCCCACCCCCCCCCCCCCCCCCCCCGCGCCCCAGGTCTGCGCCCCAAAAGTTCCAGATACATTCCAGCGCATGCCAGCAAAACCCTAGCCGCATCCGGATGCAGGGGGCGCAGGCCTACGTTGGATCGGCGCAAAAACGCGTTTTTCAGCCCTGGAAACCCTAAAATCGACTCCTCTATAAATAGAGGTCGATGACAGCCTTTGAGAAGAGTCCCGGCGTGTGTGAAAGTGTGTCGAAGCCTTGCCGGAGTGGATCTACGATACGAGAATGAAGACGGTGATTCGCACGCTACAATATGTCTCAGATCTACGATTATGAAGAGCATACGATGAGCGGCTAATCCCATTAGCCGTTTGCGGAGGATCTACGGTTAAGTTTACTCTACTTTAATTTCTCATGCTTTGATGTATTTGTATTGAGTGAGATCTATTATGTGTATGCAAATGATAAGCATTCAGCTATGATTATGATTATGTGTTGCGATTGGTAAAAGCAAAATAGTTTATCGTGGTGTTATTATTCGTGCCGAGTCCATTTGCTTAAGGATTAAGACGACTATTAGCTATGCCGAGAGTTATTGGTTAAAACACGTTTGATTAATTTAGTCGCGCAATTAATTATGTCTATGTGATTGTTGCATGAAATTATAGTGAGTAATACTTATGTCGTGGTGCTCCCGTGAATGTTTATTCGTTTCTTGATTGTTTATCTCTACGTTAGTTATTTTACCATTAATTTTAGTCACAAAGCAATAGTAATCATTGATCTAAACAGCTCATTCAAATCCACAAATTCACAATTTACGGTGCTTTCAATAAAACTCATAAGGTTAACTACCTAACCCTAATTACAAATTCACTCCCTGTGGATTCGACCCTTACTTCCCTACGCTAGTAGTTAGATTTAAGGATTATTTCTGCGGGTCACAACGACGGCCCGTCAATAACACGCAATAGTTCCCGTCCCTATCCCTGTCCCTGTTACCCAACACACGTCTCAGGTATAATCACAGAAGAATGAGATCTGAAACCCAATGCGCAATCCCTGTGTGGACACTTCCCCGGCTAACAAACCGCACGCAGCAGTGATTAGCAATAACCCTGTAGCACAGGAGCGACACGGCTACAGGCCCTACCGTATATATACGCCCCAAGGACTGTTAGGGACAGTCAGTCCGCACGATCTCGTATCGCGAATCACTGTCCGTATGGGATTCATCACCCATGGGATAGATCTCATAATGTGCATACACAACACATATAATAAGGATAGAAGTATACCTGAGGTTCACGTCCGTGTCTCATATATAACACGCACAAATACTAGCTACACAACTAAATTCCCAAAAAAAAAGTGTGCGTTTTGGAAAAGAACTCGAGTACTCACCTGACTGATTCACAGAACTCTGAACCCCCTGATCAAACTCGGCCCGCTGTCTACTCGTCCCTGTAAACACACAGATTTCCACGGTTAATTCTCGTTTCAACCGACACACAACAAAATCACAATAAACCCGCAATTGACTCGGACCCAAAATAATCCCAACGGAACCTCGAAAACCCAATCGAGACCCGACCCAAAATCCCAAACGGAACCCAACTCAAAACCCAGCCCAAAGTCTCCACGAAACCCAACCCGAAAACCCCGAGCAGAATCCGGCCCAGCGGCTTCCCGCGCAGCCCCTCAGACCTCGTCGCGACACGCCCCTGCTGGTCGCGCCGTGACCGCGCGACTGACTTCATCCTTGTTCTTCGATTTTCAGGCCTGTCCAAGAGAGATCAACATCTCCCAATTTTGATTTTTGCCAAGCGAAACACAAATTTCCAATACATAACAACTACTGGTCACGTAGTCCCGATCCCGACACGTATCAATCCACTAAACGGGATATAATTGGACCAACCCAATATTAAAAAAATATTTATCCACTAAAATAAATTCACATACCAGGTCCAAAAGCAGGATGTTACAAAAAATAATAATTTTTTTTATGATTTATTATTTAGGATTTATTATGAAAAACAACCAATATGTTTTTATTGCGTTTTCGTCTCTACATGTTATCTTTTTCCATAAAGGTCATCAAGTTATTTTTTTCATTTTGGTTTAGTAAAAGTTGGACATTAGAATCCGGTTTTTCACTTTTTAAAAACCCGATTTACTAATTATAACTGGTATCTAATGTCTAAATTTCACTAAACCAAAACGTATAAATTAACTTGAGGACTTTTATTAAAAAATAACATAAAGAGACCAAAACGTAAAAAACGTGAGAACATGTTGTCTTTTTCATAATAAACTCTATTAATTATAGCAAGATTTTTATTATAGTTAATAACCTCAACTTTAGTATTTCTTGTAGCTCATTGAATAAAAGTAATTAAAATCGATGCTATAAATGATAAAAATTGACACTGTTAATTATAAATATATCATAGATGATACTATTGCATAAAAAATGGGTTTATTATAAAAAAAACCAACATGTTTTCATGTTTTTTGCGTTCCATGTTATTTTTTTCCATAAAAATATTCAAGTTATTTTTTCTTTTTGATTTAGTGAAATTTGAACATTGGAACCCGATTTTTCAATTTTTAAAAACCCCGTTCACAAATTATAATCGGGGTCTAATGTCCAAATTTCAATAAATCAAAAAGAAAAAGTTAACTTGAGGTTTTTATGAAAAAAAATGAAGGGACAAAAACGTAAAAAACATAAAAACATGTTTGTTTTTTCATAATAAACTCATATAAAAATATATCTTTTCACAGTTAGCCTAATAAAATAACTTTAAAAAATTTAATTAAAAGAAAGTACGAACAAAACCAAAAAGAAAGAATATCTAAATACTAAAAATTGATTTTAAAAAATGCCACAATATGTAAAGTAGACAAAAGAGCCAAAAGGCAAAAATCCAAACAATAAGAAGATACAAAAAACAAAAACGAAAGGAAAGAAAATTATTTTTTTAATACAAAGAAAAAGGTAAAGAAAAACTAAAACATTAAAGTAGAAAAGAAACAATAAGATGCAAATCTATGATTTATAATAAAATAGTAAATATACTCAACTCTCATGAAGCCACGTGACATTACCATGAATCGACGTGATATTTATAGTTTTAAAATTAATAAATAAATTTTAAACTATGTCCACACATATCTAATATAATCTACTTTTAAATTCAAATTAAATTAAATCTAACAATATCTAATACTCTAATAATATATTAATTATAATATAATATAATAAAAGTTTAAAATATTTAAAAAATAATAATTACTTTTCATTTGTGTGTGTAAAATTATACAAAATTAATAGGTTGTAATAAATAATAATATCATGATTATATATTTTTGTTTATTAATAATATTTATACCTTTACCTTTAAGTTTATTATATATATATATATATATATATATATATATATATATATATATATATATATATATATATATATATATATATATATATATATTATGTATGTATGTATGTATATGTATGTATATATGTATATATATATATATATATATATATATATATATATATATATATATATATATATATATATATATATATATATATATATATATATATATATATAATATCCGCGTAATACGCAGGTAAACTTGTGCTAATAATAAAAATAAGAGTTAATTGCATAGATGGTCCTTTAACTATCCTCAAATTGCAGTTATCGTCCTTTTTTGGAAACGTTGCAAATTGGGTGCTTTATGTACCGAAAAGTTGCATTTAAGGTCCTTTCTAACGATTTCTGTTAAGTGTCTCTGTTAAGTCAGGGGCAATTTCGTCTTTTTAAGTATAAAGAACCTTTTTTGCAATCATTTATTATTATTTTCATTATTATTATTATTATTATTATTATTATTATTATTATTATTATTATTATTAAGTCAAGGGCATCATCAGGTTTGTACCTTCAATCCCTTCATCAAACAACCCTAATCTTCAACATTCAACCCACGAGCTCACTGTCCTCCCCTGCCCCTTCCTAATCAGCTCCGCCGTCACCTCCCCCTTTCTAATCTGCTCCGCCGCCTGAATTTTAGGGTACATCTGTGGTTGGCGACGTCAAGTGCCCAAGCCAAAAAGGAATCATATACAATACAGGTGATTGGATTGTCTGTGGGTTTGTGTTTGTTGATGAGTTGTGTGAGTGTACGTGAACCGTTGGTTTTGAAAGACTGGAGGAAGAGGTCTTCAGATTTAGCTTGAGCGAAACCGGCATGGTCGAAGCCGTCGGAGATGGGTTCAACAGTGACAAAAGGGGCAGAAACAGAGGAAAGGGTGTAGTAGGTGGTGGCAATGGTGGCTTTAAGACCTTTGGAAACAAGGCTTCCATCCCTGCCCATTAATTTCCTCCTTGTCCATGTGTAGTTTTAGTTGAGAAAACAAAGCTTTTCGATTCATGTATTTTAGTTGAGAAAACAAAGCTTCAGACCTGCCATGGATGACTCCTTGTGTCAGATTTTGAAGCTTAGAGAGAGTGGGTTTTGATGGAAGTTTTTTAGTAACCTGCTTCGTTTTCTTCGTTTGTACCGTATCTGAGTAATCTTTTGCTTGAGCGTTCGTTCCTCTTTTGACTTCGTCTTCTTCATTTCTCTGGGTTGTGTTCATCGATTGGAGCTTTATTTTATGTCTTTGGGTTATGATTCCATATCTGAGTAGTCCTTTGATTATGGTTTTTTCTTGAATCTTGTATGCATGTATTGATTTGATTTTCTTTAGATTTGATCCCTTTTTTGGTTTGCATTTGATTTGATATTTATTGGATGTGTGTGATTTGGTTTTGCAGAGATCAAAAAATGAAGTTGGTCGGAGATATTGGTTTGACCGGATCATGTTTGCTTGAATTTTGTATGTGTGAATAATAATAATAATAATAATAATAATAATAATAATAATAATAATGAGAATAATAATAAAAGATTGCAAAAAAGGTCCTTTATACTTAAAAAGACGAAATTGCTCCTGACTTAACAGAGACACTTAACGGAAATCGTTAGAAAGGACCTTAAATGCAACTTTTCGGTACATAAAGCACCCAATTTGCAACGTTTTCGAAAAAAAGGACGATAACTGGAATTTGGGGATAGTTAAAGGACCATCTATGCAATTAACTCTAAAAATAATAAGAAAGAGTTTATTATGAAAAAAACCTAACATGTTTTCTTGTTTTTTTTCGTTTTCGTCCCTTTATATTATTTTTTTTTCATAAAAGTCCTCAAATTAATATTTTCTTTTTGCTTTATTGAAATTTGGACATTGAAATCTGGTTATAATTAGTAAACCCGATTTTTAAAAACTAAAAAATCGGGTTTCAATGTCCAGATTTCACTAAACCAAAAGAAAAAAATTAACTTGCGGACTTTTATGGAAAAAATAGCATGAAGGGACGAAAACGCAAAAAAAACATAACAACATGTTGGTTTTTCATAATAAACCTAATAATAATAATAATAATAATAATAATAATAATAATAATAATAATAATAATAATAATAATAATAATAATAATAATAAGTAGAAACAAAAAATTTATAACATGCGCCATTTGTTTTTATGGGACCACCTTGACCACTTGTTTCAGGCATGAACAACATTTTATTGTCGCAAAAAGAAACATATGATTCGAGCATATATATGAATATATCATGGGATAATTGTGCATAAAACCCCAATTTGTTACTTTTTTGTGATTAAAACCTCAAATCATTTTTCGTTGCATAAAAAATCTTGAACTAACTAAAAAACAGTAAATCAATGTTTTATCAATGGGTAACCGGTTGTTAATCTTGCATGGACCGCTAAATATAAGTTGAAAAAATATTCATATAATTATAAAGATAAAACTTATAAAAATATTATGTTGTGATTGTTTTCGTTAAAAATGGGAAAAAACTTGTCTATATTGATATGTATGTTTGATGGTGATCGAAATGAATTGGGCAAAAGAAAACAGATTGAGAATGTGTGATAATATGAATAGCACGTAATATATATATATATATATATATATATATATATATATATATATATATATATATATATATATATATATATATATATATATATATATATATATATATATAGTTATAATCTTAACAGAATTCAGATATCAAGAAATCAACAACACTTGCAAATTTTGATATATATGTATTTTCACCTTCATTCACACCATTAACAATACAATGATGCATGCCTTTTATAGATACAAATTTAGAGACAAAAATTACTATGCACATCACTCACTTCTACTATTTTCAATTGCTTCTCAACTTGGTAAAAGAGAAGACTTTTTTGTAAAATTGTCATCCACATCTTTTGTATTTTTATAACACTCCCCCTTGGATGATAATTTTAGTAAGAGTTCAACCATGAAATGCTGCCTCATTAAAAACCTTGCTAAAGAAAAACCCAGTGGGAAAAAACTTTAGTCAAGGGAAAAAGAGTACAGCGATTGGTTGACTCCCCCTCATATTGTCATCTGAAAATAATCACATGTTTTGTACATGTCGCATTCCAATGTTGTGGACGTGTTTTCTGAAAATCGCTTTGGGAAGTGCCTTTGTAAAGAGATCTGCTGAATTGTTACTAGACTGAATGTATTTCATTTCAATCTGATTGTCCTTTATGAGATCTTGCGTGTAAGCGAAAAATCTTGGTGGAATATGTTTGGTTCTGTCACTCTTGATATATCCTTCTTTCATCTGCGACACGCAAGCTGCATTGTCTTCATAAATCAAAGTTGGACTTTTGCTCATCTCTAGTCCACAAGAAGACAAAATAAGTTCGGTCACAGATTTCAGCCATACACTTTCTCTACTAGCTTCGTGTAGTGCAACAACTTCAGCATGATTTGAGGATGTGGTAACAAGTGTTTGCTTCTGAGAACGCCAGGAAATTGCAGTATCACCATTTAAAAACACGTATCCTGTTTGAGATTTTGCTTTGTGTGGATCAGATAAGTAACATACATCTACATATCCAAGTAAACCTTCTTTTGAATTGTTAGAATAAAATAATCTCAAATTAGTGGTTCCTCGAAGGTATCGGAAAATGTGTTTGACTCCTATCCAATGTCGTTTGGTGGGAGCTGAACTAAATCTTGCCAACAGATTTACTGCAAAAGAAATGTCCGGTCTTGTACAGTTTGTAAGATACATTAAAGCTCCAATTGCACTAAGATATGTTACTTCTGGACCAAGTAAATATTCATTCTCTTCTTGAGGACGAAATGGATCCTTATCAACATTAAGTGATCTAACAACCATTGGTGTGCTTAAAGGATTTGCTTTGTCCATGTTGAAACGTTTTAAGACATTTTCCGTATAATTTGATTGATGCACAAGTATGCCATTGTGCATGTGCTCTATCTGTAAACCAAGACAATATTTGGTTTTTCCAAGGTCTTTCATTTCAAATTCTTTCTTTAATAACACAATTACCTCATTTATCTCATTAATTGTGCCAATAATATTTAGATTATCAACATAGACAGCTATGATAACATATCCAACCTTTGTCTTCTTTATAAACACACATGGACATATTTGATTGTTTGTGTATCCTTTACTTATCAAATAATCACTCAATCGATTATACCACATGCGTCCAGATTGTTTCAACCCATATAAAGATCTTTGCAATTTGATCGAATACATCTCTTTGGGTTTGTTTCCTAATGCTTCTGGCATTTTAAATCCTTCAGGAATTTTCATATAAATATCACTATCAAGTGATCCATACAAATAAGCCGTAACAACATCCATTAGACGCATTTCCAAATTGTTAGCAACGGCAAGACTAATTAGGTATCTAAAAGTGATTGCATCCATTACTGGAGAATATGTCTCCTCATAATCAATTCCTGGTCGTTGAGAAAAACCTTGAGCCACAAGTCTTGCTTTGTATCTTGTAATTTCGTTTTTCTCATTTCGTTTTCTTATGAACACCCATTTGTATCCTACTGGTTTTACAGCTTTAGGTGTGAGGATGATAGATCCAAAAACTTTTCGTTTATTTAACGAACTTAATTCAACTTGCATAGCTTCTTTCCATTTAGGCCAGTCAAATCTGTTTTGACATTCAACCACAGACTTTGGTTCTGGATCATCATTTCCAGTGATGATATCATATGCAACAGCATAAGAAAATTTTTCATCAATATCTTCCATCTCATTTCTTTTCCATATGATATTTGTATGGACATAATTGATTGCAATCTCAGTATTGGAGTCATCTATTTCCACTTCTTTGGAAATATCGTTATTTTGCGTTTCTTCAGGAACACTTTTCTTATTATCAGTTATATTTTCAGAGCTCTTTCTCTTTCGAGGATTTTTATCCTTGGAACCAAATGGTCTTCCACGTTTCAGACGTGCTTTTGATTCTTGAGTGATTTTATCATCAGCTCTTTTATTTGGAATTTCTATTCTAGCAGGTGTATTAGCCACTGGCACATATGATTTAGTCACTCTTTTAGTATCAGTAAATGCATCAGGCAGTTGATTTGCAATTTCTTGTAAATGCATTATTTTCTGAACTTCTAGTTCACATTGTTTTGTCCGAGTGTCAAGATGTATCAATGATGGTTCACACCATGATACATCCTTCTCTTTGCTTTTATTTTCTCCCCCTAATGCTGGGAAAATTTCCTCATTGAAATGGCAATCAGCAAACCGTGCTGTGAAAACATCACCTGTCAGTGGTTCAAGGTATCTTATTATAGAAGGTGTTTCATACCCTACATATATACCCAATCTTCTTTGAGGTCCCATTTTTGTACGTTGCGGTGGTGCAATAGGAACATATACTGAACAACCAAAGATTCGAAGATGGGAAATGTTTGGCTCATGACCAAAAGCAAGTTGTAGAGGAGAAAATTTATGATAAGCACTTGGTCTTATACGAATCAGCGATGCAGCATGTAAAATTGCATGTCCCCAAACAGAAACTGGAAGTTTTGTCTTCATTATTAATGGTCTAGCTATTAGCTGAAGACGTTTAATTAATGATTCAGCTAAACCATTTTGTGTATGAACATGAGCAACTGGATGTTCAACACTAATTCCAACGGACATGCAATAGTCATTGAAAGCTTGAGATGTAAATTCACCAGCATTATCAAGCCTTACCTTTTTAATGGTATAATCAGGGAAATGTGCTCTTAATTTAATAATCTGAGCAAGAAATTTAGCAAAAGCCACATTACGGGTTGACAATAAACAAACATGAGACCATCTGCTTGATGCGTCTATTAAAACCATGAAGTATCTAAATGGTCCACATGGCGGATGAATTGGTCCACATATATCACCTTGGATTCTTTCAAGAAACATTGGGGTTTCTTTTCCAATTTTAGTTGGTGAATGTTTCACAATAAATTTTCCAAGAGAACATGATGTACATGGGATCATCTTACCTGTTTGAGGGATCTTCTGGTCCTTCAATGGATGTCCATTTGTACTATCAATTATCCTCTTCATCATAGTTGTTCCTGGATGACCTAATCTGTCATGCCATAAACTTAATTCTCCAGGATCATAACATTTTTCTTTGACAACCAGATGTGATTCAACCATGTTTATATATGTATACTGTAAACCAGAACCAAGTGTTGGTAGTCTTTCTACTACATGGTTATTGTCAATAATATGCATAAATTTCTCATTCTCTATCGTCACAGTCTGAGTATTATACCCATTAAGGTGTATGTCATTGAAACTCAACAAGTTTCTTTTAGACTTTGGTGAAAATAGAGCATTATTTATCAAAAACCTTGTACCATTAGGTAATATAAAATGAGCCTTACCAGTTCCCTCAATCAGATCTGCAGGACCTGATATGGTATGTATATTTGCTTTACTTGGCTTTAATTCTGAAAAGTATTTCTTCTTTTTAAGAATTGTGTGTGTTGCTCCACTATCTGGTATACAGATGTCTCCTGAATTTGCTTGATGTAGTTCTTCGATAAAATTCATTTTAGACTTCTAATCATAAAATAAAGTAATAAGTATATATGATAAAATTTGTTAAGTAGAAACACATTCATATTATTATTGAAAAAGTGCAATACGTGATACAAGAAATAAAACATAAGGAATAAAACATAGCTTAGGACAGACGAAAACACGATTACATTATTAGATATCCAAATCATCAAAGAAATCTGAAGCATTCAGTTCGGGCATTGGAACATCAGGGAGATCAGCAAAATTTGCTTCTTTCTCTTTTCCTTTAAGAGACTCTTCTTAAAGTTTGCAGAGATGTGGTGCTGTGCGGCAAGTTCTTGACAAATGACCAGTCATTCCACATCGGTAACAAAGATCTTCATGATCTTGAGAAGCACTAGCCTTTTGTTTATCATTTTTGAGTCTTTCTTGTGATTTAGATTTCTTATCACGTGGAATATTATTATGACCACGTCCGCGTCCACGTCCACGTAAATGACCTCTGTTATGATTATAGTTATGATCATAGCCATGATTATAACTATAATTATTGTTTTGATTATAGCCACGGCCACGGCCTCGTTTACGACCAAATCCCCGTTCTTGTCCATGTGTTTTAGTTATAGCATTTGCTTCAGGTAATGCTAGTGATCCAGTTGGACGAGAATGGTGATTCTTCATCAAAAGTTCATTGTTTTTCTCTGCAACTAGAAGGACGGTGTTAAGTTCAGAATATCTTTTAAAATTTTGCATCCGATACTGTTGTTGTAAGGTAACATTTGATGCATGAAATGTTGAGTACGTTTTTTCCAACATATCCGCATCTGTAACTGTCTGGCCACAAAATTGGAGTTGTGAACATATTCTGAACAATGCAGAGCTATAATCATTCAATTTCTTAAAATCTTGGAATCTCAGATTATTCCAATCATTTCTGGCATTTGGAAGTAAAATCTTCCTTTGATGATCATATCTTTCCTTTAAATCTTTCCATAGAATACTTGGATCTTCCGTATTCATATACTCAGATTTCAAATTTTCATCAATATGTTTACGAAGAAATGCATTTGCTTTTGCCTTTTCTTGATTTGAGCAATTGTTGTTTTCATTTAGTGTTTCTACAATACCAATTGATGTTAAAAGTATCTTTACATCAATGCTCCATGGCATGTAGTTATTGCCATTTACGTCCAATGCAGCAAATGATAACTTCTCAAGATTTGCCATATTGACTCGTTTAATTCTTGATTTAATTGCAGAGCTCTTCGTGCTGATAACGTGTTATAATCTTAACAGAATTCAGATATCAAGAAATCAACAACACTTGCAAATTTTGATATATATGTGTTTTCACCTTCATTCACACCATTAACAATACAATGATGCATGCCTTTTATAGATACAAATTTAGAGACAAAATTACTATGCACATCACTCACTTCTACTATTTTCAATTGCTTCTCAACTTGGTAAAAGAGAAGACATTTTTGTAAAATTGTCATCCACATCTTTTGTATTTTTATAACACATACATATATATATATATATATATATATATATATATATATATATATATGTATATATATAGGGAGGTTCAATGGAAAACCACAATGCACCTGAAAACTTGTGAAAACCGCACTGCACCACCACAAATGCATCAAATTTCCCGCGTGATGCATCAAAATCCCGCGTGATGCATCACCTTATTTACGATCATGCCACCGTGTTTTTCATTAAATGCACCAAATCGGACGGCATGCAGAGGTTTCCATAGTTTTCAGGTGCATAGTGGTTTTCCATTAAACCCACCCCTATATATATATATATATATATATATATATATATATATATATATATATATATATATATATATATATATAATCAGGTTCATCAGCGTACCCAGCGTACCTTAATGTGAATGATCAATCACATATATTTTTTTTGAATAAACATGTATAAGACAACATTATAAGACTTTTTTTCAAAAAAAGCAACATCATAAATCTTGTGAATGTTAAAAAAAGATCATGTGAATGGTCATTCACACCATTCACATTGTGTGAAATGACCATTCACATGGATGACCATTCACATAAATATGCATTGAGCATTCACATAATTTTTAAGGACACATAAAGTGTGAATGTATGTGAAATTCATATATCATGTGTATAACATTAATTTAAACATGGTTATGAGAAAAAAATTTAAAAAAGTTTTTTAAGGTTGGTACCTTCGGGTGCACTTGATTTCGAGAGGTACTTTTTTGAACCTGACTATATATATATATATATATATATATATATATATATATATATATATATATATATATATATATATATATATATATATAGAATCAGGTTCATCAGCGTACCTATGAGATTCCAGCGTACCCAGCGTAATGTGAATGATCATTCACATATATTTTTTTTGAATAAACATGTATAAGACAACATTATAAGACTTTTTTTCAAAAGAAGCAACATCATAAATCTTGTGAATGAAAAAAAAATCATGTGAATGGTCATTCACATGGTGTGAAATGACCATTCACATGGTGTGAAATGACCATTCACATAAATATGCATTGAGCATTCACATAATTTTTTAAGACACATAAAGTGTGAATGTATGTGAAATTCATATATCATATGTATAACATTAAATTAAACATGGTTATGAGAAAAAAAATTTAAAAAAGTTTATTTAAGGTCGGTACATTCGGGTGCACTTGATTTTGAGAGGTACTTTTTTGAACCTGACTATATATATATATATATATATATATATATATATATATATATATATATATATATATATATATATATATATATGGTTGGGATCATTACAGAACCTTAATTTAACGCAGAACCATAGAACCAATCTAAACTATTGGATTATAATATAACGCTAGAGATAAGATGATAATTATGCAATTGACATTGAATTAATAGTAGCCTACCAAGTTTGACTGTCCACTTTGAGTTTTTTTTACTCTATTAATATCGAATGGACATGCAGTGTTGCATATATGATATATAGTATCACTTCGACGTTGAATATGTGATATAAACTGTAATTCTACATTGAATGATCTCTATATAACATATTAAATGGTCGTCTTGGTAAAAAAAATTTTACGAAAAATGAACACGTAAAATTTTTTCGAAAAAATATATATCATGACCGTTCTCGTTAAATCCACCAACTTTGACTACTAATTTTGATTATTATTTTGGCTCTGTAAATTATGAACGTATACGCAGTGTTGCATCGACGTTGAATATACGATATCAAGTGTTCCTTCGACATTGAATGATCTCACCATGCTATATTGCATCGTGGTCTGGGTAATTTTTTTTTACGAAAAATAAACACGTAAAATTTTTTTGAAAAAAATATATCATGACCGGTCTCGTTTTAAAGAGTATACAATTCTCGTTTTTATGGTATCCTTCTTTTGATTTAAAAATTAATCATATTAATGTTATTTTAATTTAAAGAAAAAAGATATTTATTTTGCTAATATCAATCCTTTTGCTATTTCCAATCTTTTTCTTTTTTTACCCGAGTTAAAATATCACTAATACAAATTTTTTTTTCACTAATTCCAAACTTGACTCTTTAAATCAAAGCCATTAGATTAATTAAATCTATGGATGATATTGGTTCTTCAGTTCTACACTAAATTTAGGTTCTGCAATAATCTCATCTATATATATATATATATCTATATATATATATATATATATATATATATATATATATATATATATATATATATATATATATATATATATATATATATATATATATATATATATATATATATATAGGGCCGGTCCTGAGGTTTTTAATGTCCAGGGTGAAATGATAAAAAAAATGCTCTGTCTAAGACTTAAACAAATAACACTTAATTTTTTAAGGGTTTGGAACCTAGTCAAGCTAGGCGGCTCATCCCCACGCCGATTTTTATTTAAAAAAAGTGTTGCAACTAAATACATAAACAATCGACAACAAATACAACTTATATCTTTGAAGAAAAATTATCTAAAACGATGTCTTCGTGCATTTTTTGAAGCAAATACATCAATTATTTTTTCATAATTGATGTTTGCTAAAAATTTGTTTTCAATACTCAAAAGCGTCAATCCCTTCTATCTCTCTTGAGTCATTGTATTTCGAAGACCAATTCTCATAGGTCGTCCCATGACCAATTCTCTCCTCTGTGGAGTATCAAAAGTCACCTAGTAATGAAACCTATCAATATTTAGGGTTCATAGTATACTCACTTCCCTCATGCATTATCAAAACAACACCAACTTTTACCAAAACTACGTAGTTAAAAATGTAAGCAATTATCATCAATTCATCATTAACTAACTTACCACCCATTCATAAAATGATAATTTAGCATGCATTCATCTAATATTCAAAGATTGTATGACAACTAATATGATCAACCTCAACTACAATGCGACAAATATATCAATCCATTAACAGATGCAACTGTAGCATATTCCAATCAAGGTTCCGTTCATAAATCATGCACGTTGGAACTTACATTAGCAAACCCAATGGTTCATACAGTTCATGTTAAAACATGTCAATGCAAACAAAGCATGCATATACACAAGATTTAAAGTTGCCATCAAAATGCTCAACTAACAATCTGAATGCTCAGAATTAGAGATTCATGCCAAATATCATCTCATTACCGACATATCTTTAACATGATTTTGCATATAGCAAACAACAATCTACTACAAATGTTCACATGGCAACTAAATGTGTCTATGTTCTTGTAATGAGTCATAACTAAATGTATCCCATAGCATATGCATACTTATCATATTCAAATATTTCACATAGGTATTCATAGCTAATTACAACACTTTTCCTTCCATGAAAAATCCTCGTATGTTCATCCACAACATACATCACCATCTATTTCATAGCTCAAATATAAGTGTCGTTACACTTCTATCCGACATTTCGATATTGTTATGTAGTTGATACACCTGAGTTTATCATGATCAACTCACCAATGATGGGGTTAGCCACTTATATTAACATGCCAAGAATCTCACATAACCCATTTTTATTATTAAGTTATCGACTTTTATGTTTTCTCATTTTCTTTATTGGAAAGTCAACATTTCATGCTTTCTCATTCTTTGAAAACATTTTATACTCCTCCAAATATGACAATTATGTCATTATCGTACATGAAAAGATTTCACAAACAAGTTAGTCAAATAATGGAGACAATACGAGTTTTGTCCATTATATATCATAAATTTTAACACAATCCATCATTATCCATATTAGCTACATTACGAGGATTAAAGATATACACGAGTACTTATATACCACATTATAGACTTACGGTCTACCCATTATATTCCCATCCTAGGCCGAATTCAATCTTAATATTGTTTTACAAGTGTCGCCTAGGTGGGTCAATACCAGCATCTGAAACCGTGTTCATTGTTGAGTATCGTCGACTATACCCAGTCAATGAACACAGGCTCTGATACCAAATTGAAACACCCTTCCAACTAATATAGATGTTTCACAAATAATTTAGAATAATTAACGATAAATACTTGCGGAATTGTGGTCAAATTTAAATTTTCAATATACACAAGTCATCGACATGATCCTTCTCACTATACTACCCATCAATATGCAAATTGATGGTGAATCATGGGTCAAAGATCAAAGGTTGCAATGTCTATACACTCAAAATTTATGATCGTAAATAGAAGCTATATGCATTCCCATGTGTGAGTCATAACGGTAGTCCACTAAATCCCAATCCCAAGCATGTCAAATCATATACCAAAACAATGGAGTCGTTAGTCAAAGTCCAATCCACTATCAATGCGGTCCAGCGTGACCCTTTCATTTTTCCTGAAAGGTTAACAACTAAAGGGGGTCAACAAAGTTGAGTGAGTTGCTAGATTAGTAAAGAAACATAATATACATGCATGCAACAATAATCAACAAGTATGTCCAACTATCGAAGAGATTGAGCGCTCAATTTAGGCTTAGAGCTAGCCCAACGTATTGCTCAATTTAGGCTTAGAGCTAGCCCAACATATTGCTCAATTGAGACTTAGAGCTAGTCCAACGTGTTGCTCAATTTAGACTTAGAGCTAGTCCAACATAATCTATGGATATCCAGGTGAGGTCAAATGAGAGTTTAACGAGTATGGTGAGGTCCAACGTGCCTCACACAAGCCCAAATAAATCGTACATAGAAGAAGTGAAATCAAGTATGCAACCATTATCAATATGCCAACAAATAGCTCCACAAAGTATTCAACGAGGTATAGCTTCACAAAACATATCAAGTAGGGGAAGGTCAAACGAAAGCTAAACAAGTTTAGTGAGGCCCAATATGCCTCACATATGTCCAATGAATCAATATGCAAGAATTGAGAACGAATAAGCTACTATTATCAAGATATCAATGAATGGCTCAACAATGTATTTAACAATGTGCAACAATAAGATAGATCAACAATAAGCAACGCACATTATGTAACACTAATGCTAGAACTCACAGTGATCGGCAATAAGGTTTCCGCCTCCATAATCGTCCCAAATAAAAATCCAATTCAAGTTAAGCCCCAAACCGAAACATGGATTCTTCAAGTCACGCAAGTACTTTGGAACTTCAAAAGTATTCCCAATTATGTATACATATGACCTATAATATCATATTAAAAGTTGCATGAACATCCCAAACAAAACAATCAAATTATCAAGACCAAACGTCTCATATTTTTGTTTATATCTAGCTGTGGAAAATAGGTTTTTAACCTTGTTATAGGTTAAGTTATATTAACATGTTTTAAAGTAAGATAAAATAGACTCTTTTATCTTTCATATCCAACTTGAATCATCCCAAACGGATCTATAACCAATTCTATATGAATTTATAAAGTTTGATTCAACATTTTCGGCAACTGCAGGTCAGCCGTATGATCATGCATTTTTGACCTGCTTAACGTCCAATCTAGCTTCATATGACTATTGTATACTAAAGTACACTTTCTTAGCTTTCTAACAACGTATGGCACGTCCAAAACGGAGCTTCGAGTGATTTTATATAAATTTTACAAGACAGCATGTCAAGGCTGTCCAAAATTCGAAAATCAAATGATATTTGTCTCATTTCTCAATTTGACACATATGACGCATTTCAATTCAATTCATATCAACAATATATTTATACCAAAGAGTTTACAAATCATATTTATACTAATTTTAAGCCAAAATACATTCAAGACATTTCATTGAACACTTGGCGTGCGGTTTAAAAACATAACATCATTTTGAGCCTTTGTTCGTACTTATTCCCAACCAATACTTGGAATCATTAATATAACATTTTTAGACCATATTATGCCCTTCCAATACATGTAAAACATAAAAGATCGTCCATTGATTCATATGAACTCATTTGAGTTCATAAATGGGTTAAACCCATATCATCTCTTCAAAGCTCCAAATGAGAATCTACTCAACTCTATTCAATTCCATACCAATATATAACATATTTGAATTATAAATATTGTATAGAACAAGCTAGATCAATACAACCCAATCCCCCATTCACCATTGGAGCTCTTATGGAGCTCCTACTCATAATCACCACTTAAACCCAAATCAATCACATATTTATGACTCAAATACATTCATAAACCATAAATATTAACCTACACTTGATATTTGAGTCATTTATCAACTCAATCTAACAAACCCTATTTAGGGTTCCATTCTCCAAAATGAAGAACAAAGGAAGAAGATGAAGTAAGAGATGGAAGTGAGCATTATACCTTCAATGGAGCTTTAATCTTTACCAAATCACTAGCCAAATTGTTGCAAATCCAAACCCTAACTCAAGCTCTCTTTTTCTATCCTTTTTCTCCTTCTAAATGCAAGAATGAAATGTGTGTGCAAAGTGTGTGTGTGCATACGTTTTTTGAAAGAAAAGGAAGGGGGAAAGTTTGGCCATTTGCCACTTTGCCCCCTACAACTTATCATCTTTTATTCTTAATACAACCCATAATGCTATAACTTGCATTTATTTTTATAATTCAATACCCAAATAAGTAAGTTTGACATAATCATACTAAATATATTTAAACATCGCATTAATCGATTCTTATGTCATAGTTAATTATCATTTAGTTGTCAAAGTACATTACCTATTTATGTCATTTCAATACAACCCAACATTTTATTTTTCATTAATCATTCAAGTCCCAATAATAGTGATCATCACTAATATTTGATAATTAACTAATAATATTGTACTTAAGTTCACAATTATAATTGTTTCATAAAGTTAATCACCTTTAATTATCGAGGTGTTACCGATCATGTGAATGGTCATTCACACCATTCACATGGTGTGAAATGACCATTCACATAAATATGTTGAGCATTCACATAATTTTTTAAGACATATAAAGTGTGAATGTATGTGAAATTCATATATCATGTGTATAACATTAAATTAAACATGGTTATGAGAAAAAAATTTTAAAAAAGTTTATTTAAGGTTGGTACATTCGGGTGCACTTGATTTTGAGAGGTACTTTTTTGAACCTGACTATATATATATGGTTGGGATCATTACAGAACCTTAATTTAACGCAGAACCATAGAACCAATCTAAACTATTGGATTATAATATAACACTAGAGATAAGATGATAATTATGCAATTGACATTGAATTAATAGTAGCCTACCAAGTTTAACTGTCCACTTTGACTTTTTTTTTACTCTATTAATATCGAATGGACATGCAGTGTTGCATATATGATATATAGTATCACTTCGACGTTGAATATGTGATATAAACTGTAATTCTACATTGAATGATCTCTATATAACATATTAAATGGTCGTCTTGGTAAAAAAAAATTTACGAAAAATGAACACGTAAAATTTATTCGAAAAAATATATATCATGACCGTTCTCGTTAAATCCACCAACTTTGACTACTAATTTTGATCATTATTTTGGCTCTGTAAATTATGAACGTATACGCAGTGTTGCATCGACGTTGAATATACGATATCAATTGTTCCTTCGACATTGAATGATCTCACCATGCTATATTGCATCGTGGTCTGGGTAATTTTTTTTTACGAAAAATAAACACGTAAAATTTTTTGAAAAAAATATATCATGACCGGTCTCGTTTTAAAGAGTATACAATTCTCGTTTTTATGGTATCCTTCTTTTGATTTAAAAATTAATCATATTAATGTTATTTTAATTTAAAGAAAAAAGATATTTATTTTGCTAATATCAATCTTTTTGCTATTTCCAATCTTTTTCTTTTTTTACCCGAATTAAAATATCACTAATACAAATCTTTTTTTCACTAATTCCAAACTTGACTCTTTAAATCAAACCCATTATATTAATTAAATCTATGGATGATATTGGTTCTTCAGTTCTACACTAAATTTAGGTTCTGCAATAATCTCATATATATATATATATATATATATATATATATATATATATAGGGCCGGTCCTGAGGTTTTTAATGCCCAGGGCGAAATGATAAAAAAATGCTCTGTCTAAGACTTAAACAAATAACACTTAATTTTTTAGGGGTTTGGAACCTAGTCAAGCTAGGCAGCTCATCCCCACGCCGGTTTTTATTTAAAAAAAGTGTTACAACTAAATACATAAACAATCGAGAACAAATACAACTTATATCTTTGAAGAAAAATTATCTAAAACGATGTCTTCGTGCATTTTTTGAAGCAAATACATCAATTATTTTTTCATAATTGATGTTTGCTAAAAAAAATTTTCAATACTCAAAAGCGCCAATCCCTTCTATCTCTCTTGAGTCATTGTATTTCGAAGATATGACTTTAACAATTTAAGTTTGGAAAAACTTCTTTCGGCCGATGCGACAGTAACAGGTACGGTCAACAAGATTTAGTAAGCAATCAAAACATTTGGAAACATGTCCATCTTCTTAGCAAACTCCATAATTCGAATATATGTCCAATGGTTTTCATCATTTGATGCTTCTTTCGGCAACATATTCTGTAAAATTTGTAACTCCATAAACAAATAATTTCCATCAATGTCACATTCTTCACCATTTGTCAAAATAGATTCAAGATTCAAACAACATTCTTTTAATTCATCATCAAATAAGGAAACTAACTTTGAACCATCATACAAAAATCCAAATATAGATTCAAAATATCTCATTTGTTCAAATCTACATGTCAATTGAGAAAGAGTCATATCCACTAAAACAAGAAAATAATCAGTTCTAAATGCTTCTTGGGAAGATTGTTGTTCTCTTTCAGTATTTGGGATTTCATCAAATTGTTCTTTAAGAAATACGTTTTACAGGAAATTTTGGTTCAACTCCTATTTTATCTGCAATTTCTTTAGCTTCACTAATTGAAGAGTCAAACCCAATTGTGACACCCTTGCCACATTTAACCACAATTACATAACACTCAGGATTAATCACCAAACATAATTTACATAATGATCTGAAAGCTTAATTAAAGTGCGGAAGCAATAAAATACATAAATAAAATATTACAACTGTTTCAAACACCCTACGGTGCTACAAGGTTCCAAGTCTAAGTCTACATACTCAGTAACATTACAATCATCCCAAATACATATTATAAAAACAATCCCATTATCTAATTACCACGCTGAGTAGTAGATATTCTTTAATCACTTGAACAAATGACCTAGCTAGACGGTCCGGCTGCAGACTTTCCTTTTCCTGTAAAAACATCAACAACTGAGGAGTAAGCGAATGCTTAGTGAATACACAGATTTACGCATTTTATAAATCTTTATGAAGCCCACAAGAGTAGCACCGACGACACACGTCGTGCACTCTCCACGTACACAAAGTACGACACACATGAGCCGTCGCTCCTATGAGCCCAAAGCTCGGTATGAAACCCAACCATCTGAGACACACATAACATCGGGGATGACATACTGCCTACCAGAACCTCGGAGGGATCAGCTCCGGGTCATATAGCGCAGTAACATCGGAGTAACAGATGCGACCCACCGGTCCATCGTTAGATGCACAACAAACGAACGGACATGCATCAAATAAGAATGTGCATCTAAATCTACGCAAGTTAGTAGAATTCCAAACGAAAAATGAAGCAACATGTCTCAGCAGGCAATAGCAATCATAAAGCAGATATAAACATGCGAGATCATATGTACTCACAGTGGGTGCGTTATTAAACTTTAAGCAATTTTTATTTCTCTTCGGGCTTTCAACCGGACTCACCAAGTACCCCACTATGGGTTAAATAACACCACAAGGGACCTGTTTCATTTTCATAATGAAAGCATATTATAAACATGTTCATACATAAGTGAGCATCAATTTGTACCAATAAAAGTCATTACAACATTTCAGAACCGATACCCGAAACTCATATTTAAATCCTCTTACTTGATGGTTTATTCATTCCTAATTTATCCCTTCAATAACTTATTTATCAATGAGTTCCATCAAGTTTCTCAAGTTTCTCAAATTATTGTGTTAACCCGTCAAAATTATATTCGAAGTTTATACATTTAATCTCCAATATTTGAGACTGTCAAAATGTCCATAATATATCCGAATTAAAAAGAGTCCGACCGGTTCCATTTTATTTTCACTAATAAAACCCAACCAATATGATATATATATATATATATATATATATATATATATATATATATATATATATATATATATATATATATATATATAATATTGCTTCTGTACATGGGTTTCAGTATTAAATGGGTTTCGGTATATATATATATATATAGGTGAGTTTCGGTATATAGCTGAAACTATGAAGGTTTCGGTACCATGTAAGGTTTCGGTACATGCCTGTGGGTTTCAGTATGTTTCTATATATGTGTGTGGGTTTCGGTACTCACATCGAAAGCTATAAGGTTTCGGTATCTCTCTTGTGGTTTCAGTACTTATGCATTAGACTTAGTATTATGTGGGTTTCAATAGGAGGAGGGGGGGTTTCGGTAAAGGCAATACCGAAACCATCATGGTTTCGGTACCCCTTTTTATTGTTTCAGTACTCATTCTACGCACACACAGGTAAAGTTTCAGTAGAGAGGGGGAGGTTTCGGTAGGTGTAATACCGAAACCATCAAGGTTTCGGTACCCCCATATGTAGTTTCGGTATTTATGCAACACACAGAACCCTCGACTTAAACTCTTGAAAATCATATTTATAGCTTGAATCAAGACTTAAAATTTTATACATAACTACCACAACGCTTGATTTATATAAACCCATCATAATATGTAACATGCATAAACATTTTGAACCGAAAAACTCAGATTCGGTTTTCATCACAAACCGAACTATAAACTCTTAAATTCACGATTTTGAGAGATATTTACCTTAAATTGCTTGTTGTAATGGTTATAGTTTCTCCTAAGCAACTCGAATCTGAAGCTTCAGCCTCCAATTTGATGTCTTCGTTGCTCTTGATTTGAAGATGCAAGAACCGTATTTCTTTAGAGAGAAAAGAGCAGACACTTGAAATGGGATGTTTGTGAAAATGAAAAGACAAAAGTCTTTTTATTCACCATTATCAACTTTTGACAATTTAAACCCTCAACTTCCTTTATTATCATTATACTTAAATAATTGTAGCTCTAAACTTAAAATTTCTTAATCCTCAAAATAACAACCAAATTCTTAAATTTTATTAAATAAAGATTAAATCCTTATTTTATTCTTTCAACCACTTAATAATAATCATATTAACTTAATAAATTGAAATCATCAATTTCTGAATAAAACAACCAACTTTTACAGTTACTCAAAATACGATCCAACTTACATTAAAATTTTAAACTAATAAACCTTAAATACAATAATTTAACTTTGAGGATGTTACACCAATTTCCCTATATTTTTTAAAATAATTAACCAATCCCTCTAAATTTTTTATGGCAACATCAAGAAGCATATCTTTAGATTGTAACTTTTTACTTACCAAATTAATTTTATATAAAATTTCATGCCAAATAACCAAACTTAAAATAAATTCAAAACTAGAAAGTTTACCGTTTACCAATGACTGTGCATCTCTACAAACTTTCCCATCATCACTTACTTCGCCTAATTTGATTAAAGCTTCTCTAATATGAACAATTTGACTCTTTATAGCTTTAACGCTTTCAATATGACTTTCCCAACGAGTCGCGGATAAGGATTTTAATGTAAACTCGTCTATATATTCAAGTAATAGACTCCATCTTTTTGTAGAACTAGAAAATACATTATAAATTGTTTGACATGTTCCAAAAAATTGCTTTGTGACAAGAATTTGTCATGTCACACAAAACTAAATTAAGACTATGACACCCACATAGCATATAAAACGCTTTTGAATTTATGTCAAGCAATCGTTTTTGGACACCTTGATGTTTTCCTTTCATATTAGATCCATTATCATACCCTTGTCCTCGTACACAATTAATATCTAAATTAAGAGATTTTAAAGTATCTTGTAAAACATTGAAAAGACCTAAACCAGATGTATCTTCTACAATAAAAAATTCAAGAAAAAATTCTTCCACTTTTATTGGGTTACTTATCATATCAACACATCTTACAATCAAAGTCATTTGTTCTTTATGACTTGCATCCGGAGTACAATCAAGAATGACATAAAAGTATTTTGCTTCTTTAATTATTATAATAATTGCATTTTTTACTTCGGACGCTAGCATTACAATTAACTCGTTTTGAATTTTATGACTAAGATAATGATTATGAGTTTTTTTTATCTTGAATTAGTCGAAAATGTTGTTTCATCACAGGATCAAACTCAGCAATCATTTGAAGTATACCTAAAAAGTTACCATTTGAATTCTCATAAATTTTTTCATTTGTTCCACGAAAAGCTAAATTATATTCTGCTAAACATTTTACAACTGCAATGATTCGAATTAGAACTTCTTTCCAATGTTTGGTATCTTTTTTAATCATTTCTTGTAATTCTTTGTCAATTGTTAGATTTTTGTGAAGCCTAACTCGTAATTCTGTCCAAGTTCTTAAATTTGTCATAATTTTCATGTGTGTTTAGAGTTTCACCAAGATGTTTCCAATCGTTTATCCCTTCACTTGCCAAATTACTTCTAGAACGTGTAGTTTTAAATAATTTACAACAAAAGCAAAAAACTTTGTCAAGTTCTTTAGAATAAACCAACCATTTTCTATCAAATGAACACCATTCCTTAGTTTACGAGTAAAAAATTCATAAGAAAAATGTCTACCAATTGAATCTTTTGGAAAAATGAAAGTAGATTCTATTTCCCTAATAGGTCCTTTTTCTATAAGTACATCTTTCATTTTAGCATCTAAACCATCCCAAACCCTTGGATCAAAAATGTTTAAATCATTAGGTTTCTCAACAAAATCATTTTCTTCAAATCCATTTGGTTTATCAACAAAATCATTTTCTACAAAATCATTATGTTTATCAACGAATTCGTTAGCATTATTAATAGGATTTTCAATATCAATCTCAACATGTTCATCAATATTATTAATATCGTTAGATTTATCAACGAATTCAATAACATTATTAATAGGATCTTCAATATCAATCTCAACATGTTCATCAATATTATTAATATGATCATTAACGTTTTCTGTTTCTTTACCATCTATATGTTCATTATTTTTAGGTTTAACAAGAAATTTTTTTTAAGACCCTTTGTAGGTCCCAAAAGATATTCCAAGTGTATAGCTTTAAGCTGTAGAGGGGGGGTGAATACAACACTTTAAAAACTACACACAATTTTCTCAAAGTTTGTATGTATTATTAACAAATGTTAATTACAAACAAGCTTGAATGCAGAAAGGTTCAAGCTGAGATGACAGATACAACAGTATATCTAACTAGTCTAAGACTGACTTAAACTAATTACAATGAATACACTCACTAAGAATCACTCACTGTGTTTACAAGACTCTGAGGAACAGCTTGAACAAGAACAACTTAGACACTGAGTACTGTTTTATTCAAGCAGACTTGCATGCATGAAAGACACACTTTGAATGCACGTTCACTCTTGTTTTCAGCACTTAGCTTTTTGGCTTGATCGATCAATCCTTGGAAGTTTCTTTTTATACTCACTCAGAGGATCTAAGTGAAGCTTCTTCATTGGACGGAATGAAAAAGGAGAAGTCTTGTTGAAAAGACAACATAACCTTTTCTGCACCTTTCTGAAAAGCAGACTTGTCTTCACATGTGCAGAACTTTTGTCTTTTCACTTTGTCTACTGTTGCATTGCCTTTAACCAAATAACTTTGTGTTTTTCTTCCTTGCAAAGGTCTATTTTGATATAAGAAAAAGGTCTGTCACCCTTTTTCAAATAACCTTTTGTCTTCATGTAACAGAACAGCTTGGGCAGGCTGAGCAGTTCTGATTTCCACTTTGTCTTCGACTTTGTAAACTGATCTTGGAGTCAAAAACAATACATGAGGACTTGGAAACACATTCCATAAAGTGTTTAGCCTGTTCACAAAGAACAGGTTCTGTTCACAAAGAACAGAACACTTGTAAACTGCCCAAGCTGCTCATCAGTGTAGAGCAGCGTAGACAGTTTATGTCCAGCCTGTTCAGCAGAACAGCTTGGGCAAAACTGCCTTTGTTGCAACACATGCAACACATAGGACAGCTTTAGGCTGATATTGCAAATCATTTTCAGGTTTCAATAAGGCATATAACAGGCCTTAAATTCAACCTTCAAAGGCATCAACAGGTTTGATTAATAATCTCCCCCTCAGATGCAAAACAGGTTTGACTGAGGCCTTTTTGTGCCTAACAATCTCCCCCTATTTGCAATAACCAGTCTAAGCTGGCCTTATCAAAAATCACTATATATTTTTACAGTACATTTGTTGAAATAAAATTGCAACATCAACATAAAGTAAAAGATCAGTTTATATATACACTGATTTTTGATTTCATTAGAACAACACATGTTCTTACAAAAGTACAACTGATGTACTGATGTATATTACAACTAATGTAAAAGAAAATTACAACATATGTAAATAAAGTACAACTAATGTACATTGGACTGTTTTTGTTGGGAGCAGAAAATGGTAAGCCTGTCCAACTGATGGACAGCTTCCATTCTTCACCTGCCCAGATGGCAGATGGACTTCATCACAATGGAGGGGGACCTTCAAACATCTTTTCAAGTTGCTCTCTGGTATCCTCAAGTTCTTGAATCTCACTTTTTATTATCATAAACTTGGGATCCTCAAGTTCACCTCTTTCATAACAACCTCTGAGTTGATCCCATATAGCTGCTCTCCACCTGCTTGACTGCCTGAATGAAACTGCAAGTCTGAAGGCTACAAGCTGTCTCAGATCCACCTTGTATAGATCTGATGCTCTCTGAAAGCACTTCTTCTGAGTTAAGGGATCTACAAAAAATGCCCCCAGCTCAGGCTCTTCAATGATCTTGCCATCTTCAAACTCAATTCCACTAGGCAGGCTGTGATCAACTCCTTTCATTTCAATGGCATAGTCACCTTGTTCTATCAGGATGAGGAGTTGTTCCATCTCAGTATCCTTCCTTGTCCTCCTGGCCTTTATTTTTGGTTGTGTCACATAGACACCTTCACTTACTTCTTTGGAGATCAGGCCAAGATTCTTCACTCTCTCCATCAGCTTCTTCACATATGCTCTGATAGTCTTGGCAGTTTCAGACTTAGACTCACTCAGAGCAGCTGCCATCTCAATCCATTCTCTGTACCCAATTTGTGCAACATCAGTGAAGTCATATGTTTCTAGTTCTGGGCCTGCTGCACCCATTCTGGTTATTTTCAACTTCCACTGACTGCCTTTACTTGAAATTGGCACAGCTTTGACAATTGCCTCCTTATCAAGCCTTCTATCAGCAACATCTTGAAATTTTCTTCTTGCCAGGTTGTCAAAGTGAAATTGAGCTCTTGCAGAAGGTACTGAAGTTTTGGCCACTGAGACCAGAGCACCTTTTTCTTTTTCAGCTTCCTTCTCCTCTACTGATCCCTTAGCAGCTTCCAAAATTTTCTTTTGCACAACAAGAGAGGACATCTTAACTTTCCTTGCCTCTTGAAGTGCAAAAGACTTAGCAGCTTTTGCAGACTCTTCTTCTTTTATTAAAGCTTCCAGGGCTTGAAGCTGTTCTTCTCTAAACTCAAAACACTTGTGCATAGGAAGACCCATTTCTTTGGCCCTGGCTTTGTGAAATTGGATTTCTGCTGCTTTCTACTGTTGAGGATTAGTTGCTGCTATTTCTTTACCTTTAGCTGCTGTAGTGACAGCAGCTTCAGGACTTTCCTCCTCCTCCTCTTCTTCTTCTAAGACCAGATGCCTCCTTCTGCTGCTTGGCATGCCCTCAGGAATAGTTTCCTCCCCCTTAGATTGAGCAGGGATTGGAGATACAACCTGAGTAGGCTGAGCAGCATGGTAGGCACCTTCCAGTGTACCTGTTGAAGCTCCTGCTGGTTGACCAGTGAGTGCTGCAGGCACTGGTTTCTCCTTAGGAGAAGAAGTTTTCTCCCCCTTAGACTTAGTCTTAGAGGCAGACGACTTCTCCCCCTTTGAAGGAGATGTACCAGCACCTTCAACACCCGGTCTGCCTGAAGACACAAAGTCATCAGGCTTGCCAGCAGTTTTGCCAGCAGGCCTGGGGCCAACAAGGCTATTCACTAAGAATGCCAAGTTGTCATTCACCTCTGCAAGCTGGGTAAGACAGGATTGAAGAGAAGAGGATTGGGTATCAGCAAGGGAGGTCAGCTTAACAATATTTTCCCTATCAGAAGCGGTGAACAGCAAACTTTGAAGCTGTGCAAGATGTAATTCGAGAGAATCTTGCACATCAGCAAGGTTTGATGACACAGAATTTGATAGGGAGCCAATGAGGTTGTTCAAGCTGGCTAGAGTAGTAGGAAGAGTAGTGTTGCAAGAAGTTAGGAGAGATGACAGCTGTTGAGAAATAGTTGTCATTGAGGACACAGAGTCCTGTTGCAGTGAAAGAATAGAGGAGAGGGAGGTGGACACATTTTGCAGCTGTGCAGTGAGTGCTAACAGCTGTGGAGAATTATTTGTTTGTGGAGTGGCAGGGAAGGAGTCTTTGAACAAATCAAAGAACCCCTTAAGCTGTTCAGACACAGAGTCTGAAATAATAGAGGGTAGAGAGGTCATAGCAGTTTCTAAAGAACCAACTTTGTTGGTCAGCAGAGAAAGTTGATCCATCAAAGGCAGGTCTTTAGGAGAGGGAGGTGTATGTGTTGACTGTTTTGATTGGGTGGATGGAGAAGATGATGATGAGCCGGGGGTATGAGGATGCGAGGGAGAGGGAAGAGGAACATTTGAGAGAAGCTCCATAGCCTGGGCAAAAGTGATGTGGCCCAGCTTGGAGGGGTCAAAGGGTCCCTCAGCAGCGGCTGTAGCTGCTTCATCAGGAGAAGGGGTTGATGTTGGGGGCCTTTCAAATGCTGCTTGTGTTGCAACATCCTCATGAAGGCCAGTGGGTGTTCCCTCTGCAGTGCCTTGGTGTAAAAGCACCTCATCATGGGGAGATGGGATATGCATTTCAACATCACCAGTGGTGAAACCTGCTGATGGAGTTTGCATAGAGGGAGCAGCCTCACCAGAGGGATGGTATGATCCCTGAGGTTCATCAGCTTGGGTTGTTGGTCCCTCAGCAGCTGTTTGGTGTAGAACAGTTGTATCATGGGGAGCAGAAGTTTGAGGCTGAGCTGCTGATTGGTCTATACCAGCAGCGTGGGCACCTCGTGCAGACTCAGGGTGTAAAGAGATTTGAGTGGGGGACAGTGTGGACTCAGTATGGAGAGGAGAGGGCTCCTGTCTTTTAATATTCTCAGCCTGTTGAGAGGCTGGAATAGTTGAGGTGGTTATCTCCTTTTGTACAACTGGTTCCTGTTGGGAGGAACCAGAGGGTCTAGGCTGACTCGGGGTGGACTCAGGTTGGAGTGAAGCATGCTCCAATTGTGCTGAACCTTCTCCCAATATAGGAGAGGCAGCAGGGGTTGCTTCTCTTACAACTGAACCCTGTTGGGAGGGAACAGAGGAGGTGGTTGTTTCGGCTGGTTTCTTTTTGGAGAGGGATTTTCGTTGTTAGTGGATGGATGAAGTCGGTGATTGTGGAGATGTGATGAGGGAATCTGACTAGACAGGTTTTGAGACTGGGTCAGAAACAGGTGGGTTGGCCTGTTCCATAGTCTCAGGTGCCACAAAGGCACCAGCCACAGAGGCTTCAGGGTGAGGAGCCTGCTCCCCCTCAGCCACAGAGGCTAAGAGAGCAGACTCAGACCGAGCTGTTTTGGCCTTCTTTTGCACAGGCCCAGCTTCATTGGTTGTCAGGGTCCTCTTAACAAGTTTGGACCTGACTTTGGATTTTCTCTTGGGAGCAGCAGCTTCTGGATCCACCCTCACAGCAAAGGGTCCTTCCACCAATCCTAACAACCTCCTCATTGGTGTGGACAGAGGAGGCTCATTTGGGAGTACAGCAGTGTAGAAAACTCTATTCCCTATTACAGGGAATGCAACAATATGAAGTAAAGGCTGAGAGTTGTACAGATGCTCACCACAAATGTGTCTGAATATGAGAGTCAGAAACCTGGGGTATCGAACAGCAGCTGGTCTTGGCTCTTGCTGCAGGAGGTTCCTCATGTTCAGAAATATCCACTTAGCCATATCAATTGTAGTCCCATCCACCAGCTGTAGGACTATTGGGACTTTATCACAGCTCAGTTGGTCAAATGAACCAACTTTGCTACTGAAGCTCATCATCACAGAAGCAAATAGAAAGCTGTAGGTAGGAGACAAATCCTTCCTGTACAGCGTTGCTCCAATTTTTGGTTCTGCCACACCACAGAAGCATAACAAATTTCCCATTTGCTCATTTTCAGGCTGAGGCATATCATATGAATCAGCAATGGGTAAATGAAGAACCTCCCTGAGAAGATCAGCAGTAATCTCAATGGTCTGAGTCCCATTGAGAATAGTCCCCTTGATGACTTTGGTGTTGGAGTTGTAGGCACAAGTGTACCAGAACTCGTACACCATCTCCTGGTAGAGGACACCAGGAGTTGCAGTCATAGCATAGTTCAACGGATGAACTGTCAAAAACTTCACCATTTGATCATAACCTTTCCCCACATAGTTTTTGGGGATTGTAAGGTTGGCAATGTAGTTTGTGGGTTTGAAGGTTAGCATTGTGGTGACTGATGGATGCTTCTGCACATCATCACCAACAAACACTGGTAGGAAGGGGTTGTTTCTGTGAGCCATTTTGGGAGTAGGGAAAGTAGCAGAAGCACAAGACACTTAGTCGAATATTTAGGGTTCTTAGAAGGCAGATGATAGTAGTGAGGAAGACGAAGATGTAACAGTATGAGGTATTTATAGGATTTGAATGTGAGTGTGTATGAGAGAGAAAGATTTGGGCGGTTGATTTGAAAAGGTCGTTAACGGAAAACGGAACGGTTGTCCATGTCAGACCGTTTGTCAGACCACTTGAGCCCTTTTTAATCACTAACACACGTAACCCACATTATCCGCAGTAATTAAGTTAAACTTAAGTTTGAAGAAAGGTAATTAAAACTGTTGGTCTAAGCTGTTGGTCAAACCTGTGATGAGCAGGCTCATCACAAGCTGTTCATTCTTCAAGCTGTTCCCTCAGCCTGTTCAACTATGTAGGAACAGGTTGTGTCCAATAGCTGAGCAGGTTACAAGATAATGTCTTGTAAGTCAGTGTGAGGGAATGAGAGTGAAGAATGGACCAGCAGATCAGGCTGGACGAGTAAACTGTTTGTGTTCAGCCTGTTGTATGTTCAAGCTGATCAAGGATTTCAGAAAAATGGCTAAGTACATAACATGCAGAGCCTGTTCTGTCTATGCTGTTCTGAGAAACTTGATCAGTGTGAGACATACAAAGTTTTAGACCTTTGAGGACACTTAGTCACTTTTGTTTAACATGCCCAGCTTGCTGACAAGGTAATTAAACCTTGTTTCATCCAGAGGTTTGGTGAAAATGTCTGCAAGCTGTTCATTTGTGGAAATAAAACTTACCTCCACATTACCTTTCTGGATGTGATCCCTGATGAAATGATGTCTGACTTCAATATGCTTTGTTCTTGAATGAAAAACTGGATTGTTGGAAATGGCTATGGCACTTGTGTTATCACACAGAATAGGAATTTTCCTATACACAAGCCCATAATCTTCAAGCTGATGCTGCATCCACAAAATCTGCCCACAGCAGCTTCCAGCAGCAATGTACTCAGCTTCAGCAGTAGAAGTAGACACTGAGTTCTGCTTCTTGCTGCACCAACTTATCAACTTACCACCAAGAAGTTGACGTCCACCTGTTGTGCTTTTCCAATCTAGCCTGCAGCTTGCAAAATCAGAATCTGAATAACCTGTTAGTTCAAGGCTGGAGTCTTTGGGATACCAAAGACCCAAACCGGGTGTACCCTTCAGGTATCTGAAGATTCTCTTAACAGCAGCTAGATGAGATTCCTTTGGATCAGCTTGGAACCTAGCACACAGACAGGTGGCAAACATAATATCAGGTCTACTAGCAGTTAAATATAGCAAGCTCCCAATCATACCTCTGTAAGCTGTTACTGAAACAGCTTTGCCACTGGCATCAGCATCCAATTTTACATTGGTTGCCATTGGGGTTTTAATAGGAGAACTTTGATCAAATTTAAACTTTTTCAAGAGATCTAAAGTATACTTTCTTTGATTTATAAAAATTCCAGTTGAGGTTTGTTTAACCTGTAATCCTAAAAAGAAAGTAAGTTCTCCCATCATACTCATTTCATATTTAGATTTCATGAGTAATGAAAAATTCTTGCATAACTGCTCATTAGTAGAACCAAATATTATATCATCCACATAAATTTGAACAAGCATAATATCAGATTTCACCTTCTTTATGAACAGTGTAGTATCCACTTTACCTCTGGAATACCCATTGCTCATAAGGAACTCAGTAAGAGTGTCATACCAGGCTCTAGGTGCTTGTTTGAGACCATAGAGAGCTTTGTCCAACTTATAGACAAAACCTGGATGTTGTTCATTTTCAAAACCTGGAGGCTGCTTGACATAAACTTCTTCTTGCAGCTTCCCATTCAAAAATGCACTCTTCACATCCATTTGAAATACCTTAATGCTCTTATGAGCAGCGTAGGCTAGATACAAACGAATTGCTTCTAGCCTGGCCACAGGAGCAAATGTTTCATCATAATCAATTCCTTCCTCCTGTCTGTAGCCCTGAGCAACCAGTCTTGCCTTATTTCTAATGACATGACCTTGCTCATCCATCTTATTCCTGAAAACCCATTTAGTGCCAATTATAGTTTTGCCTTTATGTGCAGGGACCAGCTTCCATACTTTGTTTCTTTCAAACTGATTGAGTTCTTCTTGCATGGCAGTGATCCAATTGGCATCTTTTAGTGCTTCATCCACTTTCTTTGGCTCCATTAGTGAAACAAAACTAGAGAACATACAAAAGTTCCCTAAGCTGTCCCACCTTGTTTGTACCCCTTTTTTGATGTCACCAATTATTTGATCATTGGGTGACATCTGATCCACTTAGGATCATTCTTCAATGATGATTCTCCTGAGTTATCAGCAGCTTCAGTAGGTCCTGTTGAACAGCTTTCAAGACTTTCAGACACACTGTTGTCTTGAGCCTGCTCACTTGTTGAACATGACTGACCACTGTTGAACATATCAGCAGAGGAACCAGGAAAATCAGCATTGATGGGTTCAGGACATGCAGTTGTGATTAGGTCAGTACACTTATTCACACAGGGTATATTGACATAATCACCATCATGCCCATCATGATTAACAGGTTCCATACTGGGTGTTGTGGAAGCTTTTGAGTCCTCTTCATTGTTTGAATGCATCAGATCATCAAAGTTTAATTCTCCTGAAACTGATTCAGGAACAGCTTTGGTGGTAGCATTCTTGGACTCTTCAAAGGTGACATTGATAGATTCATCTATCACCTTTCTTTTGTTGTTGTAAACTCTGTAGGCTTTAGAGATAGCAGAGTAGCCAACAAACACACCTTCATCAGCTTTTGGTTCAAACTTTGCCAGTTGATCCCTTTGATTCAAAATGAAGCAGGGACAACCAAATACATGGAAGTAACTGACATTTGGTTTCCTTCCTTTGAGCAGCTCATAAGGAGTCTTGTTGAATCTTTTCACCACTAAGGATCTGTTTTGGGTGAAGCAGGCAGTGTTAACAGCTTCAGCCCAGAAAGATGAGGGTAAACCTGATGCACACAGCATGGTTCTAGCAGCTTCATGAGAGTTCTGTTTCTCCTTTTAGCAACTCCATTTTGTTGTGGAGTCCTTACAGCTGAAAAGTTTTGAGTAATTCCTTTCTCTTCACAAAAGTCTTCAAGAGTACTGTTTCTGAATTCAGTATCATGATCACTTGTAAGCTGCTTTACTTGGGCAGAGTTTAGCATTTCCATCTTCTTCACAAATCCAATAATTTCTCTAGCAGCCTCTCCTTTGTTCTTCAAGAAGATAACCCATGTGTACCTGGAGAACTCATCAACCATTACTAGAGTGTATCTTCTTCCTCCTAGACTTGGGACAATAACAGGTCCAAACAAGTCCATATGGATTAAGAAGAGAGGAGTATCAATAGAGAAGTTATGTTTGGATTTAAATGAAGATTTTCTCTTCTTGCCTTTCTCACAAGCTGTGCAGAGTTTATCTTTAACGAAGGTCATAAAAGGCAAACCTGTCACCAACTCTTTCTTACAGAGTTTGTTGATGTTCTTGAAGTTCAGATGTGACAGCCTTTTGTGCCATAACCAGTTTAAGTCTGCATTTGTTCTTGTGAGAAAGCAGGTTTCAGTTGTGGGATCAGCAGGTTGCATGTCCACAACATATACACCTTTCTTTCGTTGAGCACATAGCACAACTTTGCCTTGGGGATCCAATATGTAACCCAGGTGCTCATAAAAGATAACCTTATAGCCAGCATCACACAGTTGACTTATGCTAACAAGGTTATGTTTTAGCCAAACCACATAGGCTACTCTTTTGAACACTGCAGCACCAGCTTTAAGAGTTCCATATCCCTCAGTGGATCCCTGTACATTGTCACCAAATGTGACTTTTGGCCCTTTTTCAGGCCTGAGATCACTCAGCAATTCTTTACAACTTGTCATGTGCCCTGAGCAGCCACTGTCCAAGTACCAAACCTGGGAAGGTTGTTTTTCCTGCAGAGTGATAAGAGAAATATAAGTCATTTTTAGGGGAACTCATCACAGAGATGAGTTCTCCTACTTCATCAACAATTGTTGATGGACTTATAATATCCACACTAATATTCCCTATTTGAATGGTATCAGCTTGGATACCACTTTCATTGACTAAAATGTTTCAAACACTGCTTGTAACAGCTGTGAGAGAACCATCAGAGTCAACAGGCCTCATGTCATCAGATTCAGGACAGTCCTTGGCCAGATGTGTCTTCTTCCCACATTTATAACATTTTCTCTTTTTAGGATTTTTGGAAGAAGAACTTTCAGAAACACATTCTGAGTTATTTTTGTTGATTCTATTAGCAGGTTTAGCAAACTTATTACTATTTGATGAATCAACAGCTTGAGTGGAGGGTTCAATAGTCACAGCTTTGTTTGTCTCTTCTTTCCTCTTTTTAGGAGGACAAATGTCAAAGACATGAAGCTTAATTGGCTTTTGAACTTCCACAAGTTTAGGAAACTTATTCCCAAGTTTCTCAGGCTGAGCAATGACTTTGCCTTTGCTCCTACTGAGATGTGATTTATGCTGCCTATCAGCATAATCACTTTTTCTGGCTTTGAAAGACTTATTTTCATTTAACACCAGTTTATTGCTATGATTAGAAAACTTATTAGAAACCACAGCAGGTTTGCCTTCAACATGAGACATGCCCTTGTTGAAAGCAGGCTGCTTAACTTTTGAAAACTTATTTTCAAAATGTTTAGCATCAAAAGGATTATCATGCCTTTTACCATCAGCTTTGGACCCAGAAACTGTTTTGTCAACAGGTTTAGTATCTACAGCTGCAGTTTGGACATGTTTTCCTTTCTTTTGCTTGTGTGAATCAGCAGAGCACTTAGCAGGCTGGTTTGATGGAGAACATATTCCTACACCAGCTTTTGAGCTAGGTTCACACGAGCTGTCAGTATTTTGAGGCCTGACAAACCTGTTGTTGAGATTAGTTTACCATTCACTTTTTGAATAAAAGTGTTTGGAAGCTCACCAAGAGTGGATAAATCTTCTTTCAGATTATTAATCTCAACAATGGAAGCTGCTGTGTCAAGATCCCCTCCAAGATAAGCTTGAATTTGTGCAGGGATCTGTTGACTTATACAATGGCTGACTTTTTGTGCAGATTGGCACCAAGAGTCAACTATCTTTTGAAGCTTAGCATGCTTTATATCTGTTTCTCTCTTTTCTTCCACTAAAATAGAGTTGATGTGTTTTAATTCATCAAGCTCAGTTTCCAACTTATGGAAACTGTCCAGTTTACAGGATTTTGTTTTAAGATCAGTTTTAAGCTTAGAGATTTCAGATGATAAAGCATCATGCTTCTCAACAGCAGCTTTCAAACCAACTAGCATATATTCAAACATTTTAACTTTTTCTTTAGAACTGTAAGCCATAAAATTTTGTACCTTATACATCATTGTAGGATTCCAGTTCTCCAAGCTGCTGAAAGCTTCAGCTTCAGCCAGATCTTGTTTGAAACTGCTTGTTGATGGGACATCAGTGTTGGCCATCAGACATTGATTGTCTTCTTCATCAGATGATGAATCAGATTCCTCCCAGTCACAAGTCTCTGCCATGAGTCCCTTTTGGCGGTTGGAACCCACTGAGTTTTCCAACATCCTTAGCTTAGCCATGGCCATAAGGTACTTAACCCTATAACCATCATCCTTGTTTGTCTTGTATGGTTTAGATGACTGAACAACAGCTTTTGACACACAGTCAGCAGCTATATGGCCAGTTTTGCCACATTTGAAGCACTCAGCCTTGGATTTATCAAATGCCTTCTTTTTGCCAGCACCTGAACTTCCTTGTAGCATGTTTCTTCCAAACCTTTTCTTGTTGAACCTTTTGACAAGCATAGCTATCATTTGCTCATCATCCTGTTCAGCAAGATCTGCATTATCTTCCTCATCTGACACCTCCTCCTTATCATCATCCTGTTGATCAGGTTGAGTGAACACATCACTCACCTGATTCACAGGCTGTCTCACATTAGCCACAAAGGCTGCACCTCTTTTAGACATCTCCAAGGCATTTCTCTTCTGTTGCCTTGACTGTTCATCATTTAGTAAAGATCCATACAAGTTGACAAGATCCATACTTCTGATGATACCTGAATTTCTTAAGATTGTTAAAAAGTAGTTCCATTCTTCAGGTAGGATGTCCAAAAACTTGTTCACCAGGGTAAGGCTGTCCTTAGTGTGATTGTGGATCCATCATAAACGGTACACAAGATTGTTAATCCTGTTGTCAAGTGTGATTGTGGATCCATCATAAACGGTACACAAAGTATCCCACATCTCCTTGGCAGTCTTCATCTTCTCAACCTGTTTGAACACATCATCACGTAGAGAGATGACCAGATTGTTTCTGGCCTTTGCATCAAGAGCCACCAATCTTTTGTCTTCATCAGACCGTTGAGCTTTTGCTTTCTCAAATGTTCTGATCTCAGGAGCAGCTCCTTCAACAGCAGGAGTTATTGTTGTAACAGAGGTTTGCACATAGGAACCCTCCATTACAATCTCTGGTAGTTGTACATCCAGATTCTCTAAGTAGAGCATCATTCTGCACTTCCAACCAGAAAAGTTCTGATGATTGAACTTTGGAGGTTTGCCCATTGAGCCATTGTCATAGTATGAGGAATTTGCAGCACTGTTGTCCATGGAAATTTTGGGAGAATGAGAGATCTAGAATGACACACACTCTAACCTGGATTTGATACCAGTTGTAGGTCCCAAAAGATATCCCAAGAGTATAGCTTTAAGCTATAGAGGGGGGGTGAATACAGCACTTCAAACACTACAAACAATTTTCTCAATGTTTGTATGTATTATTAACAAATGTTAATTACGAACAAGCTTGAATGCGGAAAGGTTCAAGCTGAGATGACAGATACAACAATATATCTAACTAGTCTAAGACTGACTTAAACTAATTACAATGAATACACTCACTAAGAATCACTCACTGTGTTTACAAGACTCTGAGGAACAGCTTGAATAAGAACAGCTTAGACACTGAGTACTGTTTTATTCAAGCAGACTTGCATGCATGAAAGACACACTTTGAATGCACGTTCACTCTTTTTTTCAGCACTTAGCTTTTTGGCTTAATCGATCAATCCTTGGAAGTTTCTTTTTATACCCATTTAGAGGATCTAAGTGAAGCTTCTTCATTGGACGAGATGAAAAAGGAGAAGTCTTGTTTGAAAAGACAACATAACTTTTCTGCACTTTTCTGAAAAGCAGACTTGTCTTCACATGTGCAGAACTTTTGTCTTTTCACTTTGTCTACTGTTGCATTGCCTTTAACCAAATAAGGAATGTCAACTTTGTGTTTTTCTTCCTTGTAAAGGCCTATTTTGATATAAGAAAAAGGTTTGTCACCCTTTTTCAAATAACCTTTTGTCTTCATGTAACAGAACAGCTTGGGCAGGCTGAGCAGTTCTGATTTCCACTTTGACTTCGACTTTGTAAACTGATCTTGTAGTCAAATACAATACATGAGGACTTGGAAACACATTCCATAAAGTGTTTAGCCTGTTCACAAAGAACAGGTTCTGTTCACAAAGAACGGAACACTTGTAAACTGCCCAAGCTGCTTATTAGTGTAGAGCAGCGTAGACAGTTTATGTCCAGCCTGTTCAGCAGACTGAACAGCTTGGGCAAGACTGCCTTTGTTGCAACACATGCAACACATAGAACAGCTTTAGGCTGATATTGCAAATCATTTTCAGGTTTCAATAAGGCATATAACAGGCCTTAAATGCAACCTTCAAAGGCATCAACAGGTTTGATTAATAATCTCCCCTTAGATGCAGAGCAGGTTTGACTGAGGCCTTTTTGTGCCTAACAGGTTCTCATCCTAGTTTTTGGGTATTTGCGGGACGGTTACCGTTTGCGTGGAATTGGGTTGACATCTATAAAAAATGCAAAGACAAAGGATTATAAAAATGGGATTTTCTACATAAATGATGCATGATAATTAAACGCCCTTTTTCATCGTTAAATAATCTAATCCTAAGTCTCACCAACAATGTGAGCTCAATCTAAACGTATCAAATGCATGAACTTAAATAATTAAATAATTTAAGAATAGCCTTTAAGACAAAAAGTTCCAAAACATAGCAAATACGGAAAAAGCCATGATTTTTATAAAAGTTTTGCAAAAAAATAATTTTATATTAATTAAATGAGTATTTAGAAAATTATTAATAACCCTTTTTCAATAAAAACAATGTAATTCCCAAAACCTTCATCTCATGCATGCATGATTAAACTATGATAAACTAGCGTAGAATGAAGCTAACGGTGTTATAGAGAGTATACCTTGCTAACCCTTGAGATAAACAAGTGTCAGACTGAAGAATTGACGTAGAAAATACGATTTTTAGAGGTTTTTAGGCTTAGAAATCAAAGAATCGCCGCTTTTGCAACTAGGGTTTAGGGTTTAACTGTTTTTGGACGTTCAGTACTGTTTTTATAAACTTTTAAGCGCGTCGGGCCGCAGGGCCAGCGCAGGCCTGCTCCCCCCTGCGCCAGGGACTCTTGATTCTTAATCTGGGTTGTGCACGTGTCTCAAAACCCTAATTCTTCAATTTTAAAATTATTAAGGGTATTCTCCCCAACTTACGCTCGTAATATCGGGTTAAAATAATTCTGCAACGTGCTTAAACCTTCCATTTCTGATGTGGGATCCTAATATTTAATTTAAACCTAAGTTCTAAACACAACTAAGTTCTGGAGGATGAATCCTCCCCAACTTAGGTGGGTACACACAAGTAACACAAAAGCACATAAACACACTAAAAACAATTAAATCCAAATAATCAAAATACTCTGGGTTGCCTCCCAGAAAGCGCTAAGTTTTACGTCTTCAACCAGATGTACTAATCCTAAACTAATTAGTTAACTTTAGGATCTTGTAGTCTGATAAATTCCGAGACTAACATATCACTGGTGGCCCATTGAACATATAATTTAAGTCTATGTCCATTGACTTTAGGCATCTCTATCTTATTGTCTATCTCTTTACCACTTCTTAATGTGGTTATCTTAGATACTTCATAAACTTCGTTTATCTCATGTTTCTTATCTTTGTTATGATGAGCATGTGAAGGATTGGGAATAGTATTGCTACGATGCTTCCCCTCCTCACGTCTAGTGAGCGACTCAACTATCTGACCCATCTGGCGACTTAACATCTCCATGGTCTTAGTACTGATAGCTGATTGCTGTTTCATAAATTCTGCAAATTCTGAGAACTGTGAAGAGGTCATATTTGTTTCCACTTAGAATTGTGGTTGATCACAATTAATATTAATATTTAGTTTTGGAAGTAGATTCATATTAATATTCTCTTTTTTGTGGTTCATATCTCGGTTTGGATTGATGATCGGTAGGCTGATCAGTCTTCCATCGGAAGTTGGGATGGTTTCTCCACCCCGGATTGTAGGTTTCTGAGAATGGATTATCCCTCTCTCGATGAGCTCTAAATCCGTAAACTTCATTAGAGAATTCCTCAGTGGATTGCATCTGAGGACATGCTTCCGAATGATGCGATGGATCACCGCATGTAACAAAGTTAATTGATGCACTAGGGTTTGAAAGACCCTTCATCAATTAATCCATTTTCTAACCTAGTTCTGAAATTTCACTTTTTACCTCACGTTTACAGGCATTATCTATGCACATAACTTGAACAGTTTTGTTGTTTTTAGAACCAGCTTGAACTTTAAGACCTTTACCGAGTTGACTAAGCAACTCCAAAGCCCCATCGTCTTCTGTAAGGTCTCGACTCTACAGATCTATCTAGACGTGACACTGTCAACGAGTGCGGAATCCTCGTTAACGGCTTGACGGAAACAACTCTCACACGGAACACGGAGACTATCACAACATTGTATGGACGAACACGAACGCACCTACGAGATGATTCTCTCCGAAACAACACTCACAAACCTGATAAACTCGAGATCGCCCTTTTTCTTAATCTCACACGAATTCTGCAAAAGTCTTCTAATGATTCGAGTTAATCCCTAATTATAGAGGCTCATTCGAGTTTGTCATGGGCCAAACTCGAATCAGGCCCAAGGCCCATTCGAGTTTGCTCCCTTGACAATCTCGAATCTGCCTTATAGGATATATTCGAATCTACCATATGTTAAATTCGAATTTGTCACTAAATTCGAATTTCTCATGTTCTACTTGTATTTGATTATATGATTTAACTTATATTTGAATTAATCTTTGGATTTTATGTTTGAACTTCTTGTAATACATTACATCAAGTTCAAACATACAATCAATAACTATCAAACATATATAAACACATATATCAAATATCCAATACTTTGCAATATTACTTGAACCAAAATGCGAGTACATTTAGACTGCTATCGTCACACAGGGTGTACCAACAGACTCCCCCTTGACGATAGCTTCTAACTAACTATTTACATTTTGATTAAGTACTAGAGCTATATATACTACTTCCTGCGTATATACATGCATCTATACGTACTCTGACTACCTTTTGGAACTTTCTGGCTTCAGATCTCCGTCCTTCATGAAAGAAAATATGTTGATCATGTAGCTTCTTCAGATCGTCCTTTGATAGGTTTATCAGGTGTAGAGGATCATACACTCGCAAAATCACTTTGTCCTGTGTATCTTCAACTCGGCATTCTTGATGTCTATTTGTGCATTATGCTTCTGTATTTCGCCGAGAGCCTTTGTTAAACCAAAGATTTGGACTTGTTGGAAGTCGACTTGGCTTTTCAGCTCAGAAAATCGTTGATTTTCGGTGAAAGTGGATGAAGTGGATGGTATGGATTGTATGGGAGTTGGAATGATTGGCGATGGAATGTATGGTTCAACGGGTGGTGGTGTTGGTGGAATGGTAGATTGAATGGGTGGAGGTTGAGGTATTTCTGGCTGGGAAGCAGAGGCCGAGAAGCTCCCTGCATGAATCTATGGTGTTTTGCCCTTTGTCGATGTACCAGAGGTGCAACCTCCTCTTCTTCATAGTCTGAGTCGTCTGAATCCTCTGAAGCTCTCTTCCTCCTAACTTCTTCCTCAGTCACCACTAAGCGTGAGCCATATGTTCCCATTTGGATGGACGGATCTTCTATTTCTTTTTCAGCTTCTATTTCTTCCATTTCCTCGGATTCTGTTGCTGAAGATGACTTGTCATTACCTGCTTGCTCTGGTTGATACTCATCAATTTGCCTAAACACGTCAACTTCTCCTTCCGGAGGCTCCAATAATTCTCCAACTAACTCAGCCGTGATTTCCTCATTTGCATTCGGACCCGCTGCCCAAATCTCTTGCAATGTTTGAAATATCGGATTAGATTCGGATGGTGCACTCGAAGGGCCAGCCTCTTCTGGCTCTTGAATTTGGCTGGTAGAAGGCCTATCTGCTTGAATTTGACTCACAGAAGGCCTTTGTCTTCTCCTCTATTGTTGAGGGCGTGGTTGTTGCTGTCTTTGTTGCTGTGGCTGTTGCTGTTGAACTTGCACCTCTCCTGCCCAGTTGTCATCTTCAGGGGCTACAAAGTTCGGGTCGATTACAGCACCAAAAAAAGGTCCCTCTACTGGGATAGCTAACCTTCCTCGATGAGAGTAGCAATCGGCAAATATTCTCTTATCGATGACTGCAACGCTCTGAATGTCGTTAAGCTACGGCAGATTTGGCAAGAAGTGTCGGATTAGCATCATCACAAAACGAGGGTAAAGCAGAAATCTTTCCCGCTCCGGAGCTGTTATCTGATGAACGAACTCTGAGAAGAACATCTCTGAAAAACTGAACTTTTGATTATGGACTAACGCGATCATCCCCGATTGGATCTTCGAAACTATATAGTCAAACCCAGCTTTCTTCGCAGCAAAACAGACCATGAACACATGCGCTAGATATTGCCATTGGCCAATTAGCCCACTTTTCATATATGATGACTTAGTAACATCCAGACTATAGCCCATTCTTACAAAGGCTGCGTGCCTGATTGATAGTTGGAAGTCAATAGGCCCATCCTCCTGCTCTTGAGTGCCTAACTGAAGCACTTGACGTAGAATGTCTGCTGAAAATACCAAAGGATTACCAGCAATCCTTGTCCTCAAAACTGTCGGAGTGACAGTACAATCTACTTGCAGATGGTCATAGAACTAACACACATAAGGAATGACGATCTGGATATTGTGGGATAGCGCATACGAGATTCTAGACCCTACCAAGAAATCCACCATCTGGCGGAAGGCTTGCGCTTCAGGAATAGCATGGTCAGGAGAAATGACCATGTTATGCTTTGGAACAAAAATTCTATCCGCCATGTCTGCACAATATATCAAATAAAATATTAGAATTATTAAAAATGAATAAACTTGTTTAAATTCAAATTTGTTTTATTTTGAACTTGTATAAGGACAAAATCCAACACTTATGAATTTCTACAAGTTTAATTAAAATTTTAATTAACTAATTCAAATATAATGACAAACTCGAACAACAGATTCGAATGAACATCTATTCGAGTTTAATGACCCATTCGAGTTTAATGACAAACTCGAAACTGGCCAAGAACAGACTCGAATGAGTCGGCCACCATCATCACAAAAATCCATGATTTTAACCATGTTAGACTCAGAAAATCACATTTATTAGTCCTACTAGGTTCTAATCAATGATATTTGTAGGTAATTTGACTTTTCACCGGTTCAAAGTTTGTAATTTTGAAAAACAAACTTTCTACCAATAAAACTTCAAAATCCAATGATTTTGGCCTAAATGGAGTATAAAACTACCTAAATCTTGTACAATACACTTGGTTATACCTAGATCTACTGGTAGTATCGAACCCAAACGAACAGAAACTCGACAAATAGTGGGTATATTGAAAACGGCAAACTCGAGAATAGATTCGAAATCGCCCAGACAAACTCGAAGGTATAGATTCGAAAGAAGGTAATTAATGACCATCACTGTTGACCTATTTATACCAACAACATTCGAGTTTGTTGCCCTTCTCGAGTTTACTGACAGATTTGATGCCTTGCCACATTCGAGTTTGGCTTAGACTCGAATTCACTCTGAAACTTTGAAAATTTCGAAAATTTTTTAAATAAATTCAACTTTTTCAACCTTTTCAACCTTATCGTGTAACGGAATAAACTATGCCAAATCTTTTACCCTAAGCACAAGATTTTCACGCAATGTTTATTTTATTCAACTATGAATGCACCCTCAGTAATTTTTGACCTTTTTCCTAAGTAAAATTAAAAATAAAATGAAAATAAAATAAAAGAGAATAAAGAAAAATAAAATAAAATTAAATTAAATTAAAGTTAAAATTTTGAACAAAAATTGAACTTACACTAAAACGACATTATTTAACATTTACAACCTATGCTAAACACTTAACAAAATATTTTTGACGAGCATAGTCAAAGAAAGGTTCAATCAGATAGCGGTGTCAAATACGCACTTTCAGTACTTAAACTTTCACACTTAGGAATTTTTTGATCCATGTGATTGTTTGGCGTGACATACATTTCTAGCCGATTGCTGGTATTATTTTCCCTTTAAACATGCTACACTTCGGAATATCCCTTGGCCTTTTTATTTATCATGAAATTATCTTACGTGACTCAGACATAGACATACTTTTATGATCAAGGCATACAGACAATGATTCTAACTTTTTGGTATTTGCAAATTTTCTTTAAAAGGCAAACATCGGACACAGGTCTGTATTTACATACAACAAAGTGTCTTAGTTTGTCTTAAGGTTTATTTTTAAAGCTAGCAAGACAGCGGTGACAGGTCTGTACCGACGTACAACAAAGCGACTTATCTTCCTAACCCGAATCAAAACAGAGGCAACAGGTCTGTACTTACGTACAACAGAGTTACGTGTTTTTGACTCTCAGTTCTGTATGATTTTTCTATGCTTTCCATTTTAAGATGTATTTGATGTTGCTATACATCCCCAGAAAGTTTGCATACCTCATTTATAATCAAAGTTTGTATGTCTCGTATATAAAAATTAAGACCGATTGGTCATACATCTAAGTTAGTGACACGTTTGACTTTTTCTTGAGTATTTTATTAGCCTTGAGACTCCCTCTATGTATTATGCCTACCAACACATCTAACTAGATAATGTACAACACTTAGAATTTAAGGTGCATTATGTGTGAAAGCCTAAACACTTAGAGTTTGTAACGACTATGCTAATTTTCGTCACTTTGAACCTATGCGTCTAAGACTTAACTCTTTTTCAGATTTTCTCTTTTTTTGAATTATTTATGGTTTTCTCTCTTTTTTTCTTTTGTTTTTCATAAGAAATAGCAAGAAAATAATATAACCTACTAACTTACTAAAAATAGAAACTATCCTAATTTAGCAAACTTACTATAAAAAGAAAGAAAGACTACTGCTATAAAAGGAAATAAAACTTCTACTAAGGTCAATTTACTCTGGGTTACGCATTCCATTTAGTTGAATCAAATATTCAAACCGTGACTTATCAAAGGCTTTGGTAAATAAATCAGCATTATTATCGTCCGTTGCCACTTTTACCAACTTGATTAAGTTCTTTTCAGCACAATCACGTATAAAATGATGCCTTATGTCTATGTGCTTTGTTTTACTGTGTTTAACTGGATTATTTGTTATAGCAATTATAGATTGGTTATCTATCCTAATAGGAGTTTGAGTGTAAGCCAAACCGTAATCCCGCAATTGTTGTTGTATCCACAGAACCTGTGAGCAGCAACTACCAGCGGCAACATACTCGGCCTCGCACGTTGACATGGCTACCGACGTCTGTTTCTTGCATTGCCAGGAAACGAGTCTCCCTCCAAGGAATTGACAACCTCCAGTTGTTGACTTGCGCGTCAAGCTACATCCTCCGTAGTTTGAATCCGTGAACGCCTCCAACTCTATATCTCCCTCCGCGTGATACCAAAGTCCCAGCTTCGGTTTCGACTTGAGGTATCGTAGAATCTGCTTCACAGCTTTCATGTGCATCTCTTTCGGATTAGCTTGAAACCTAGCACAAATACACACAGCAAACATAATGTCAGGTCTTGAAGCAGTTAAATACATAAGTGATCCAATCATGGCCCGATATAACGTCGGATCCACATCGGTATCACTTTAAGTACCTGGTCCGAGATTGTGATTCACTTGAATCGGCGTGCTGAAGTGAGCTGTCAGTTTCGTCCCTTTCATCCCGAAGCGTTCTAATATGTCATAGACATACTTCGTCTGATGGATAAACATTCCTCCCTTCTTCTGGTCAACTTGCAACCCCAAAAAGAAATTCAACTCACCCATTGCACTCATCTCAAAGTTTGACTTCATCACCTTTTCAAAATCCTTGCACATTTGCTCGTCTGATGATCCAAAGATGATATCATCGACGTACACTTGTACCAAGATGAAGTGTTCTCCCTTTCGCTTAACGAACAGCGTACTATCTATCCTACCTCTTTCAAACCCGTTCTCTAACAGATGGTTGGACAGAGTCTCGTACCATGCCCTTGGTGCTTGATGCAATCCATACAGAGCCTTATCTAATCGATATACTCTGTGTGGATATTTTGAATCTGTAAACCCGGGCGGCTGTTCTACATACACCAGTTCCTTCACTTTCCCATAGAGGAAAACACTCTTAACATCTAGTTGATATACCTTAAAGCCCTTGAAGGAAGCAAAAGCCAGAAACAAACGAATTGCTTCCAGCCTTGCTACTGGCGCGAACATCTCATTGTAATCGATTCCTTCCTCTTGGTTGAAACCCTTTACAACTAACCTAGATTTGTTGCGAGTGACTATACCTCGATCGTCTCTTTTGCACTTAAAACCCCATTTGGTTCCTATTGCTATTTCCCCTCGAGGTAATGGAACTAACTCCCACACTTCTAGTTTCCTAAATTGGGAGAGTTCCTCCTGCATCGCTTTAACCCAGGAGTTATCCTTTAGTGCCATTTGCACATTTTTCGGCTCTACTTCCGAGATGAAACAAGAATAGAGGCAGGTATGATAGGCCTCGGAGTCATTTATCATCGACAACAACACAGTGTTGTTATTTAAACTACTCCTAGTCCTCACACCCTCATTAGGATTTCCTATGATGCTTTCTATAGGATGGTTCTTGTTGATCCTAGATGTCTCTATCTCGTCAACTCTCAGATTATCTCCTAAGTTAGATCCTATTTCACCTAGTGGGGGAACAACCTCAGATTCCACATTTTCCTCCTCGTGGACAGTTTCCTCAGAGTTGGAATTTGTTGTCTGAGTTTAATACTCAGTTGAAGGTGCTTCTGGATCAGTGACTTCTGGAGATCCATCTTCGGTCGAAGTAGGCTCGGATGTGGATTGAAATGTAGTCCTCGGAAAGGTATGACCTTCGTCATTCAGATTCAACGTCGCCATGTCCTTTTCGATCGAACCTGCATTTTCATCCAGAGGAATGTTAAATGACTCAAACAATTTATCATAGTCAAATATCCATTCCGGACCTGTTTGGGATTCATGTGTATAACTTGTGACTTCAATGTTATACACAATCTCTATTGTACCATTAGTTTTGTTATAAACTCATTTGTTTGGTGAGTTCGGCACATAACCTATGAAGTATCCTTCGTCAGCCTTTTCACCAAACTTAGGTTGATGTTTTGTTCGCAATAACGTACAAGGTACCCCAAACGGTTCGAAGCCAGTTAAATTAGGTGGCCGTTTATTCAAAATTTCATAACAGGTTTTGTTCAAAGATTTGATAGTTAGGACCCGGTTTAAAATATGACATGCGGTATTCACTGCCTCCCCCCAAAACATGGTAGGAAGCTTTGAATCCGAAAGCATAGTCCTAGCTGCCTCAATCAATGTCCTGTTCTTTCGTTCGGCCACCCCATTTTGTTGTGGCTCATAGGGTGCACTAAATTGATGCACTATGCCCTTTGATAGGAAATATACACCAATTACAGTGTTTTTAAATTCAGTTCCATTATCACTATGAAGCCTTTTAACCCATGTTCCATAGGAATTCTCCACTTGGTCTAAGAACCCGATGAGCTTGGATGCCGTCTCGTCCTTTATACCTAGAAAGAAAACCCAAGAAAATCGTGAGTAGTCGTCAGTGATAACTAAACAATACCAACTACCACCTATACTCCTTTTGTTGATTGGTCCGAAGAGGTCCATATGCAGCAAATCGAAAGTGGTAGTGATGGAGTTCTGAGTCTTGGAATTGTGTGCCTTCTTATGTTGTTTTCCCTTCTTGCATGGTAGACACTTATCCTCGAGCTGAAAACTCTTCATAGGCACACCTTGCACCAACCTATTTTTCATTATATAGTTCATTTTTCTTAGGTGCAAGTGTGCCATGCGCCTGTGCCACAAAACCGATTCAGTCTCCGAAGCTTTGGATAACAGACAGATTGGATCCATCAAACTTTTCGGCTTGTTCATATCGAGCATGTACAAGTCATTCTTCCTTGGAGCCCGCATCAATATCCACTCTTCAGGAATCTTGAACCCCGGTTTTAGCATCAACGCTTCAGTGTCAGTGAACAACACTGAATTCTTCTTTTCACAGATTTGAGATACACTAATGAGATTGTGAACCAGTTTATCAACGTGATAAACTTGATCCAGCTTGATCGTCCCATTAGTGACCACTCCAGTACCCGTGTTGTTTCCTCCCTTGTTTCCCGCGAATGATACAAATCCCCGATTCCCACCCTTGAAGTCTGTAAGGAGACTTCTTTCCCCTGTCATGTGCCTGGAGCATCCACTGTCGACGAACCATTTGTTGTTTAGACCTGTGGCTATCTCCTGCACAAGAAAGAAAATAGGTTAGTTATCACGGGGAACCCAAGCCATAACTGACTTGGTTATACCATTCTCGTCCACATACCTAAACTCTTTCATATACCCATCTCGCCTTTCAGGTGACTTGGGTCGTTGAACTAGAGTTTGTTGTGGTGCCGAGTGATGTAAATTCACTCTTTGCCTTTGAGTAGGCATTTGTTGTGGAGCTCTTGAATAATTACGATTATATTGCATTTCAGATTGAGATCGCTGAGCTCTAACCGGTGTGTGATGTCTAACAGGAGTGTATGACCTAACCGGAGTATATGCTCTGCTAGGTGTTGTGCTCCTATTTTGTTGTTGAGGTCCAGACCTAAATTGATTAACGACTCGATTCGGTGAATTAGTCCTAATCACCTCTTTTGGTCCAACCTTCACCGGTATTTGTTTCACAGTTTGTTTTGGTGTAGCCTGCACAGTTTTCTCGGTACTCTGAGAACTACTGATGCTCGCCACACTTGTTGAAGGCTTAGTTTGTGTTGGCTTCCCTGTCTTAGGTGTAATGTCAACTTTCCTAAGCGGACAGTTAGAAGCAACATGCCCCCTTTCATGACATCTAAAGCAAGACATATTGTCAATGGACTTCTTGTGTGTGCCCTTAGACTTAGGTGTCTCACTAGTGTCTGGTTCTTTTTGTGCATCTATAGTGACTGGTTCATCATCCTGATCATTAAAATCAATTTTATGTTTTCCTGCAGGTGTTTCACTAGAGGAAGACACAAATTTGACTTTCTTAATCTTGACATTTGTATCAGTCACCTTAGGTGTATTTTCCTTAACAGGTTGAGACACTGGTTCAGGTATTTCCTCTAAGTCTACTGATTTCTCAGTTTTCTCCTGAGGTTGAGGCACATAGTTGTCATTAAATGGTGGAGGAATCTCATGAAATCCTAGACCTACAGGCTTTTTAGATTGGCGTTGAGCATCTAAAACTTTCCCTAGGTTCAGACTTGAGTTCCTAAACTTTTCTAGTTTACTATTGGCCTCAGCTACCTTCACCTTAGATTCAGCTAGCTCTACTTCTTTGATCTTAAGATCTTTGGTCAAAGCCTCTACATGCTCATACATCACTTCTAATCTAACACACTGCTCACTCAGCTTGTCTTTTAGAACTATGACATCTTGTGCATCAGCCTTAAGCTTATCCTTAAGATCTTGCTTAATGTCAATCAGGCTAGTATTATCTGATTTTAATGATTCATTTTGAGCAGATATAGTTTTATGTGATTCTAGTACTAGATTTAACCTGTCGTTAGAAGTAGCACATAAAACGCATAATTCATGGAAAAGAGAGTAATTCAGACTTACCTTTGTATGATCTGATTCGACGTTGGCCATCTGAGCGGCAAACTCCAAAATCGTCTGATCATCCGACTTCTCCACCCACATCGGACTGCTTTCTTGTTGACTGTTGTCCCTTGTGCTCTGCTCTTCTCCTCCACATCCACTCTCAGTAACTTCAGCCATAAAGGCTCTAGCGTTAGATTCTGGATGTGAGCTCCAGTCGTAAGTACCGTCCAGCTGTCTGTCTGATGTGACGTTAGATAACAGACCAGCTATGTTTGCTTGACTGGTTGATGTGCTCGGAAGATATCTCTATTGAGATTGGTTCTGATACTGTCCATGAGACCGATTCTGCCCTTGGTAATTTTCTACCTTCGGTCTCTGACACTCTCTGGCGAAGTGTCCCAAGCCTTGACAGTTGTAGCATTTGACCTTGGACTTATCAAAGCCAATCCCTTTATTATTCATACTCAGATTTCTTCCTGTGCGCTTGATGAATCGCTTAACCCGTTGGGTTACCATGGCCAGTTGCCATTTGAGATCCATCTCCTCAAGGTCGTCAGGGTCTACCTGATCGTAATCTTCATCCCAGAGAGCAGGATCTTTTATTTTACCCTGAACGCAGTTTCCATATGCGGCCACAAATGACGCCAACAAATTCAAATGTTCTTCGGCCGATTTAGCGCTCATGGGCATCTTAGAGTAGCCCTGAGATGTTGATGCCGGTGTTGCCTGATGTTGTTGTTCTTCCGGTCTACCAAACCCTAAGAAAGCTCTATTCTGTGCGTCGTCAGGCTCTGCTGGCGACGACGTTTCTTTGATGAAGAAGGCTGTAGCAGTCTTCATATCAGCTGCCACTGAAGGTTTTGATTTTCCAAAATACATGGCTGGATTTTGGACTTGCTCATAATCTGTTTCTGCCTTCAGTAACTCGAAGTGATACGCCCTCAGCGTTCCCACCACATCCTCCAGAGATTGAGTATAGTACTTATCCTCATCAAGCTTAATCATAGCCACGTACATCGCCCATTTGGCTGGTAAGGCATCAAGAAGCTTATTATTCTTTTCTGTGTCGCTATACTCAATGTCATGACTCTCTAGCTCTGTCAGTAGATGATAAAAGCGTGTGATGGTGTCGTCCAGCTTTTCATCCTTCAAAGCCTTGAAAATCGCAAATTGCTGTTTCAGCAACTCCATACGCTTCCTCCGAACCCTCGGATTACCCTCACACCTCTTTTCCAACGTCTCCCAAAGCTCCTTCTATGTCTTTTGATTGCGGAAAGTGTGCACTATGTCCTGAGGTAACGCCATTCGTATGATAGCGTATGTGCGGTTCTCAGCTTCAAACGGCTTTTTGTCATCGTCCTTCATTTTCGAATACGTGACAACCTTCTGTCGCCCTTCTATCTCAGCGGTCGGTGGAATGTATCCCTCGTCGATACATATCCACATACGCATGTCATTGAAACGCACAAAATCGGCAAACCGATCTTTCCACCAGTAATAGTCTTCGAGTTTCATTAGCTTAGGCGGAGTATTTGCTTTCCCGACCTCATGATCCATTTCCAGAAACCATTGAAGATTTGTCATTGTTTCAAAAGTAATTGAATTTTAACTTAATAAATTTAATTCGAAATTAATTTAAGTTAATTCTTTCGAATTTAGGTAAATTCAAATATAATTAAGTTTAAACCTATTTGGGATTAAATTCGATTTAAGTTCGTAAATTCAATTAAATTCGAAATATGTGACTAATTCGAAGGTCTCCAAACTCGAAGGTCCAAGCAAACTCGAATAACAGTCAAAATCGAACCCCAGTCAAACTCGAAGCCCCTATTCGACTTTAGTCCAAACTTGAAGCAAACTCGAACACTCTAAACTCGAAAGCAATCTTTAGCAAACTCGAAAGGATCTTATATTTGGTCAAACTCGAAAATAAGCAAAACCCTAATTACTCCTAACAGATTCGAGCGCCGCAAATTCGAGAAACGGCTAATACCTCGAGTTTTTAATGTTTTGCAGATTAAATCAATATTTTTACAAAGAAAAATAATGATTTCGATAAAAAACGTGAAAAATAACAAAGCATTTCCCGGATTCTAATTTGATAAGCTCGAAAATCTAAAGACTTGTGAGATTAACCGTCCAAAAGCGTCAAGAAACCTAGGATGTAACTATATGAACACGAAGAACACCCCTTAGGCTCTGATACCACTTGTAAGGTCTCGACTCTATAGATCTATCTAGACGCGACACCGTCAACGAGTGCGGAATCCTCGTTAACGGCTTGACGGAAACAACTCTCACACGGAACACGGAGACTATCACAACGCTGTACGGACGAACACGAACGCACCTACGAGATGATTCTCTCTGAAACAACACTCACAAACCTGATAAACTCGAGATCGCCCTTTTGCTTAATCTCACACGAATTCTGCAAAAGTCTTCTAATGATTCGAGTTAATCCCTAATTATAGAGGCTCATTCGAGTTTGTCATGGGCCAAACTCGAATCAGGCCCAAGGCCCATTCGAGTTTGTCCCCTTGACAATCTCGAATCTGCCTTATAGGATATATTCGAATCTACCATATGTTAAATTCGAATTTGTCACTAAATTTGAATTTCTCATGTTCTACTTGTATTTGATAATATGATTTAACTTATATTTGAATTAATCTTTGGATTTTATGTTTGAACTTCTTGTAATACATTACATCAAGTTCAAACATACAATCAATAACTATCAAACATATATAAACACATATATCAAAGATCCAATACTTTGCAATATTACTTGAACCAAAATGCGAGTACATTTAGACTGCTATCGTCACACAGGGTGTACCAACAGACTCCCCCTTGACGATAGCTTCTAACTAACTATTTACATTTTGATTAAGTACTAGAGCTATATATACTACTTCCTGCGTATATACCTGCATCTATACATACTCTGACTACCTTTTGGAACTTTCTGGCTTCAGATCTCCATCCTTCATGAAAGAAGATATGCTGATCATGTAGCTTATTCAGATCGTCCTTTGATAGGTTTATCAGGTGTAGAGGATCATACACTCGCAAAATCACTTTGTCCTGTGTATCTTCCATGACTGCTTCAGCTGTGTCATTATCGACATACCACCATTTCATGTTGCCTAGAACATCTTGTGGCATCGATTTCATTGGCACTTTCTTCAGACATCTCACAGGTTTGTATACCATCCTGGCCCATGGCCTACCTGTATGAGGGTCTATCCTCGACTCATCCTCGACCCTCTTTCCATTCCTTGGCTTGAGTCGTTCAAATTTTCCTGACCGACCTTCTTTCCTTATAATTTTTGCAATCACTTTGGCGTACTGATCATCTCCAATATTAATCAGCTCCTTCCAGACTAACTCTTTCACTTCAATCTTGGGCAGTGTATTGAATACTTTCAGTGTTCGCCTCAAGTATTGAAGACCATCTCTCCTTTTCAAAATAAATAGCTGCAGTTCCCGGTCAAAGAACCAGCTTATAATTCCTCTTGAGAGATTTCCAGCACCCGGTGTTCTCATTCTTTTCTTCATCTTTGGCTTTGTCTTCTTTTCTTCTTTATAGAACCAAAGCTTCATCAACTCAGCCCTAGATGGCTCCTTTTCTGCTTCTTCAAGTTCTGAGTCTTCGACCGAGGCTATCTTGATCTCATCTATATCAATCACATTGTGATTATCTCGCACATATAACTCCGTGATAGGCTGTGAATTGATAATCACTTCATTGACATTATCGTCCTCGTCTTCTATCACATCATCGTCGGATATCCAATCAACAATCTCCTCAGGTACGAATTCCCCTTCCTCCAACTCCTCCATTTCATCTTCAAAATCAAATTCCATTAGTTCTTCCTCAATATCTTTTAGCGCATCTATCATATCACTCTCCAAAGTCCTTGAAGAACCAGCCTCTCCTCCTTCAGCTCCCGACTGACTCGGCTCCTCGTGAATCTCAGCATGCTGAGCAGCAGCAAAATCTACTGGCTCATTATCTCTTTGCGCGCTGGGATCATTGCCGTCATCATCTCCATCCCTAGGCAGCTCTTCCTGATCCCTACAACTTGACAACACTCACAAACCTGATAAACTCGAGATCGCCCTTTTGCTTAATCTCACACGAATTCTGCAAAAGTCTTCTAATGATTCAAGTTAATCCCTAATTATAGAGGCTCATTCGAGTTTGTCATGGGCCAAACTAGAATCAGGCCCAAGGCCCATTCGAGTTTGTCCCCTTGACAATCTCGAATCTGCCTTATAGGATATATTCGAATCTACCATATGTTAAATTCGAATTTGTCACTAAATTCGAATTTCTCATGTTCTACTTGTATTTGATTATATGATTTAACTTATATTTGAATTAATCTTTGGATTTTATGTTTGAACTTCTTGTAATACATTAAATCAAGTTCAAACATACAATCAATAACTATCAAACATATATAAACACATATATCAAATATCCAATACTTTGCAATATTACTTGAACCAAAATGCGAGTACATTTAGACTGCTATCGTCACACAGGGTGTACCAACATCTTCTTTCGCTAAAAATGTGCCTCCTGTGGCAGCTATAATCATATTACGACTTTCTTGACTCACACCATCAAAAAATGTTTTGATAAGCATCCATTTGGGTACTTCATGGTGTGGACATGCTCTTAATAATTCATTCATACGATCGAAAGCTTCGTTATATTGTTCCCTGGGCTTTTGTTTAAATCCGGTGATTTCGTTTCTTTTCTCAGTTGTTTTACTATTGGGATAATATTCATTTAGGAATTCTCGTTTCATTTGATACCATGTTGTAATGATATTGGTCGTTAAGGATACGAACCAATTCTTCGCTTTCTCTTTTAATGAGAAAGGATATAATCAAAATTTTAAACCATCGGTGGTTATACCTCGAACATGGTTTGCTTTACAAATAGCTGTGAACTCAGCTGATGTTCGTAGGGTTCCTCACTTTGCATCCCTCGGAAGATCAGAAGAATTTGAAATAATTGAGGACGAACTTCAAGTTCTTTCTCATTTTCAGGATAACGGATCGGAGACGGGTCGGGCACATCACCTGGGCGGTAATGTGACTCAACTATGCGCCTCGCTTGCTCACCCATCCTAGCAGCTATACACTCAGGTACTTCTTGATCACGATTTCGCGGCGAAATCGGAGCCCTTTCTAAAACAGGGATTTCTAAATTGGGAATTTCTTCCAGTTGTTCGTTTGAATTCTCCGTGATTAATTGCTGTTTTTGAATCCTGACAGTCTTTCGGTTAGATTTAGCTACTTTTTCGATTTCGGGTTCGAATTGTAGCGGCAATCCTCTAGCCGATCGACGTGTGTGCATAAACTAATAAACTACTTAAATTAAATACTTAAGTAAACTAATTATATTTTTTGTGGTAAAGTAGAGGACTACAATTATCTTTTTGAATTTTTTAATTTTTTTTTTTTTTTTTGATTTTTATTAAAAGAAAATTAAAGACTAAAAATAACCAAAATACGGAACTTAAACTTAAAAACTTAAAAATAATGTCAAAACTAACCTCTAGCCCTAACTACCGTTACCACTCCCCGGCAACGGCGCCAAAATCTGACGGGTTGTCGTTGTGATCCGTAGAAATAATCCTTATGTCCACAGTTTAGCTCAGAGAACAAAGGGTCAAATCCGCAGGGAGTGAATTTGTAATTAGGGTCAGGCAATTAGCCTTATAATTTTTATTGAAAGCACTTTAAATTACGAATTGTGGACTTGAATGATTTGTTTAGATCAATGACTTACTATTACTTTGTGACTAAAATTAATGGCAAAATAACTAACGTAGTAGATTAACAATCAAGAGAAGAATAATCATTCACGGAATCACAACGGCATAAGTATTACTCACTCGAATTTCATGCAACAATCACATAGACATAATTAAATGCGCGATTAAATTACTCAAACATTTTTAACCAATAAATCTCGGCATAGCGTATGCAATATTAATTACTTGTCTTAATTCGTAAGCTAATGGACTCGGCACAAATAATAATACTTCTATAAACTATATTGCTTTTACCAATCAAAACATACAATCATAATCATAGCCGAATGCTTATCATTTGCATACACATAGAATATCTCAATCAATACAAATACATCAAAACATAAGAAATCAAAGTAGAGTAAACTTAGCCGTAGATCCTCTGCAAACGGCTAAAGGGATTAGCCGCTCATCGTGTGCTCTTCAACAACGTAGATCTGAGACATCTTGTAGCTTGCGAATCACCGTCTTCGTACTTGTATCGTAAATCCACTCCGGTAGGGCTTCGCCAACTCTTTTGACACGTTCGGAACTCCTCTCAAAGGCTTCCATCGACCTCTATTTATAGAGGAGTCGATTTTATGCTTTCCAGGGCTGAAAGATGCGTTTTTGCACCGACCCAGTGCAAGCCAGGCACAGGCCTCCCCCCCCCCTGCGCCAGGGGTACGGCCAGGGCTACGCTGGAACTAATCTGGACAGCTCAACTCTTCTGTTTTGGAGCGTAGGGTGGCGCAGGCCTGCACCCCCTTCGGCTCGGTTTGCTCTGAATTTTCTCGAGTTGCTTTCTTTTAATCTCTTGACCCTGAAACACAAATTTGGAGCAATAATATGGAATTTACGAAGTATCGATGCTTAAAATGAACATAAAATGACTCTGAAACATATAAAATTATAGACTTATCAACAAACATCATACAAGAACTCTTAAACTCATCATGTTCATCAAGTTCATAGGTTTGCTAGATTATGGATGACCAATCATCATAATATTTGATGAGGGCTCTACTAGCATTCAAAATTCTTGATTAAACATGAATATAGTAGTAATAGTAATATGATATTAGTAGTAGTTAGTAAGGAAATTGGAAGAACAAGTAAAGAAATGTAAAAGAAACTTGTGAGTTTAATGCAAGAACATTGTTATTACTTTTGAATAGTGTAAATTTTTGTTCAAGAAATGAAGTTTCTTGACTCGAAATTATGCACTTAGAAGTGCTTGAATGTAGAGAGAAAGTGAAAGAAAGCGTGAAGAGAAGAAGGGAGTTGAAAGTGGTAAAATGGAGTGAATGGTGGAGTATTTATAAAAAAAATTAGGGTTTAGGAGAGAGGGGGGTCCGGCCTCCCTCATCTATTTTATTTTTATTTTTAGCTAAATAATATGGTGTAAAAGTTTGTTGCTAGAATTGTTGAATTGGTAATTGTTTGGTTGCTTCTTTTGACTTTAATTTACAAATTATTGTGTTGTTTTAATTTATTTAATTATGTAATGTTAAAATTTAATTTTTGATGTTTATGAATTATTTAATTATTTATTTGATGTGTTTATGTAATAATTTTTAATTTTAGGCATTGTACAAATTACCATAAAGTTCTAGGTAAACGTAGTTTTTCAGCAAGCTATCGGGTGTTCTAAGTTTTCAACTACTAAATTTCACTTACTAATCCTAATTTAGGAATTTAAAATTTTAAAGTTAGTCATTGTTGGCTAACCTGAAGACTCCGAATTGGTGGTTGTCACATCGGGTGATGAACGGAAATCGGATGAGTGCATTCTTTATTTTTTAACAAATGAAGGCAGCAAGACACATTTTCCTCTTTGGTCAACCCCACGTTCTGAAAATGAATCCATCACAATCGCACATGTACATGGAAATCAATTTATAAAAGTTGATCTGCAGGAAGATCATCCAATGCCGACTGCTTGTGGGTATAACTTGTGTTCCCTAAAAAAACAAAAAAAAAAAGTGGATAGGAAGATTTCTATAAAGATCGATTACTTGCCTATAAACAAGCCCATATTACTGACTGTAATGTGCATGTATTGTTGGGGTGATAATTTGTATAAATTTATTTTTATCAAGGGTATTATGTAATTTATAAAATCATTAAATTATCTTTTTGGTAATTAAGGGGGTGTGTAATTTTATTTATATAATTTATTAACAATCATTGAATAATGATTAAATAATTAATTAAATAATTATTATATAGTCAAATCAATCGATAATCATTTAATAGTTATTAAATGATTAATAGTCAAATCAATTAATAATTATATAGTGATTAAAGTAATTAAAAGGGTAATTAAGGGGGGGTGTAATTAGCAAGGAGGGGGTGTATGTATAGAATGACCTTTAGATTGGTTGTAAAGTTGTACAATAAATTAAGGTTCTACAATGATATCAACCCCATATATATATAGGGATAATTATGCAAAAAACCCTTAACTTGTCAGTTTTTATAGATTAAAACCATAAACCATTTTTCGTTGCATAGAAAACCTCGAACTAACTAAAAATCAGTATATCAAGGTTTTATCAATGGATAACCGGTTGAAACCGGTTATTAATTTTACGTGGACCGGTAAATATACTACGTGGAATAAATTTTAATTGTTGAAACTGGTTGTTAAGTATTACACATCATTTAAACCTCATTGATAATTTTTAATTGTAATTTTTAAACAGGATTACACATCAATGGGGGTCTAAATGATGTGCAATACTTGGCAACCGGTTTCAACAATTAAAATTTATTCCACGTAGGTTATTTACTGGTTCACGTACGATTAATAACCGATGTCGACCGGTTACCCTTTGATAAAGTCTTGATTTACTAACTTTTAGTTAGTTCGGGGTTTTCTATGCAACGAAAAATAATCTGTGGTTTTAATAACAAAAAACAGAGAAGTTGTGAGATTTTTGCGCAATTATCTCATATATATATATATATATATATATATATATATATATATATATATATATATATATATATATATATATATATATATATATATATATATATATATATTCTCAGGTTCAAATAAATACCTCTCGAAAGTGCACCCGAAGGTACCTATCTTAAAAAACTTTTAAAATT